>ML675714.1:2199369-2214628 GCA_007922155.1 Mesoclemmys tuberculata
CACATTTAAACCCACAAGTTCCTCCGTCCAATTCACTTCCCTAACTAATTTCCTTAACTCTTTGAAATTAGCCCTTGAGAAGTCGAAAACCCTAATCCCAGATCTACGTTTGTTTATCCTTCCATCTAATTTGAATTGAATCAGCTCATGATCACTCGAACCAAGGTTGTCCCCTACCACCATTTGTTCTACAAGGTCCTCACTACTCACCAAAACCAAATCTAAGATGGCATCCCCTCTCGTAGGTACTTCAACTACTTGATGAAGAAATCCATCCGCTATCACATCCAGAAACATCTGACCCCTATTATTCTTGCAAGCACTCGTCTTCCAGTCTATATCCGGGAAGTTGAAATCTCCCATAATCACACATTGCCCCTTAGTGTTTACTTCGTTAAAAACATTAAAGAGGTCTCTATCCATATCCAAATCAGACCCTGGCGGTCTGTAGCACACCCCAAGCACTATCTCAGGGGAAGCTCTAGTAGCTTTTTTACCCAGTGTGATTTTTACCCAAACAGACTCCGTCCTATCCATTCCATCACTTCTTATTTCATTACAGTTCACCTCATCATTGACATACAAAGCTACTCCACCACCTTTGCCTTTCTTCCTGTCTTTTCTAAACAGCACATAGCCTTCAATACCCGTACTCCAGTCATGAGTATTATTCCACCAGGTTTCTGTTATCCCTATAATATCCGGTTTCACTTCCTGCACCAGTAGCTCTAGTTCCTCCATCTTGTTCCCTAGGCTCCTCGCATTAGTGTACAGACATTTTAATTTTTGACGTTTGGCGTCAGTGACATTCTTCCCCCCCGTCACGCACAGACCTTCTACCACCAGCATCACCCGTTAGGCTAGTTTCAACTCCGCTTTTCCTCCTTTGGTCAATTCTTCGGTCCACAAGGATATCCCTTCTCACTTTATTTGCTTCCCTCTCTAGGTTAAATTCCGGCGTGGAGATCACCTGAACATCTCCCAACCATCTCCCCCAACTTCCTAGTTTAAAGCTCTCCTAATGAGGTCGGCAAGCCTCCACCCTAGAAGTCTAGTTCCCTCCTTGCTTAGATGAAGTCCATCCCGAGCGAACAGTTGTCTGTCCGTAAACGCTTCCCAATGACCGTACATCCCGAAGCCCTCCTTATAACACCACTGCCTGAGCCATCTGTTAACCATCATAATCTTGTCGCTCCTTTGCTGCCCTGCTCTAGGAACCGGCAAAATTCCACTAAAGATCACCTGAGCCTCGATTTCCTTGAGCGTCTTCCCCAGTCTGACATAGTCCTCCCTTGATACAGTCCAGGGAGCGAGTAGCCGTATCATTCGTTCCCACATGAAGGACAATCAACGGATTCTTTCCCGCTCCCACTAGGATCCTTTTCAGCCTCAGGTCCACATCCTGTACCTTAGCCCCCGGCAGACAGCACACCCTTCTGTTCTCCCGATCAGCTCTAGTTACGGGCCTGTCTATTCTTCTCAGTAAAGAGTCTCCGATCACGTAGACTTGCCTTTTCCTGGCGACAGTATGACTCTGCAGTCCATCCCCGGCATCAGCCGGCCGCAAGTCCTCTCGGTTCATCTTTGCCCTCACAATCCTCCTAGGGCTCATACCGGTTGTCGCCTCCATTGACTCCTCCCCTCCTCCTGCAGGACTAGCCGCTCGCCTCTTTTTCCTTGCCCTCTCTCCTTCAGTGAGCACCAGCTGTACTCCATCTTCATTTTCCAATGCACAAAACCTGTTTCTGAGTTCTATTTCTCCTTCGCTGGCCCGTCTTTTCCTCTGCCTGGTTCTCCTAGTCACATGCTTCCACGGTCCATGTTCCTCACCCAGCAGCTCCTTAGAAATCTTTGGTCCTACTTCCATCTGCTCGTCTGAGCCTATCCCCTGTGCTTCACCATGTCTGTCTTCCATTATCTGCTCAAACCCCCTTCTAAACTCAGCCATGGTTTCCACCTGCATCTCCAGTCCTTTTATCTTTTCTTCCAGCAGTTCTATCAGGCGGCACTTCATGCAGACAAAACTCCTTTCAGGTGCCCCCTCCAGGACCATGTACATGCCACAGCTTCCACATCCGGTCATCCTCAGTGTGTCTCTCACTGCTGTCTCTGTCTCACTCATGGCCTCCCAACTCTGTGCCTGACGGTTCAGGCCTCACACTGCACCGCGGGACACCAACAAGGCCTAGGCTGCTGGCAGGCCCCTGCCCCTTCCCTCCTCTGGCTTGTGGTCTCCTCTGGAAACTCCCCCTGGAAACTCCCCTGTTAGCAGTCCTGTGTGCTGGCTCCTGTGCTGCTGCAGCTGTCTGTGCTGCTGCCTGAGTGCCTGGCTCCTTATATAGGACCCCTAATCAGGTAAGCTCCGCCCCCAACTCAGAGCCCAGCCCCGCTCTCAGCACACGGCCCCTAACAACCTGCACACACCCACAAACCCCACAATACAATCCACACTACAAAAACACAAACCTGCTCCTCCAACAGAACTCTATCAAATCCCCCCTCATTCTTCTCTTCTGCAGACTAAACAAGCCTAGTTCCCTCAGCCTCTCCTCATAAGTCTTGTGCTCCAGCCCCCTAATCATTTTTGTTGCCCTCTGCTGGACTCTCTCCAACTTGTCCACATCCTTTTTGTAGTGGGGGTCCAAAACTGGACACAATACTCCAAATGCAGCCTCACCAATGCCGAATAGAGGGGAGTAATCACTTCCTGCGATCTGCTGGCAATCCTCCTACTAATGCAGCCCAATACGTTGTTAGCCTTCTTGGCAACCAGGGCACACTGCTGACTCATACCCAGCTTCTTATCCACTGTAACCCCCAGATCCTTTTCTGCAGAACTGCTGCCTAGCTCGTCAGTCCCCAGTCTGTAGCTGTACATGGGATTCTTCCGTCCTAAGTGCAGGACTCCGCACTTGTCCTTGTTGAACCTCATCAGTTTTCTTTTGGCCCAATCCTCCAATTTGTTTAGGTCCTTCTGTATCCTATCCCTCCCTTCCTGGGTATCTATCACTCCCCCTAGCTTAGTGTCATCTGCAAACTTGCTGAGGGTGCAATCTACCCCATCCTCTGGATCATTAATGAAGATGTTGAACAAAACCGGCCCCAGGACCGACCCCTGGGGCACTCCACTTGTGACTGGCTGCCAGCTAGACATGGAGCCATTGATCACTACTTGTTGAGCCCTATGCTCTAGCCAGCTCTCTATCCATTTTATAGTCCATTCATCCAACACATACTTTAACTTGCTGATAAGAATACTGTGGGAGACCACTTTCCCCACATCCACAGAGCCAGTCACCTCTTCATAGACAGCAATCAGGTTGGTCAGGCATGACTTGCCCTTGGTGAATCCATGTTGACTGTTCCTGATCACCTCTCTCTCATCCAAGTGCATTAAAATGGATTCCTTGAGGACCTGCTCCATGATTTTTCCAGGGATTGAGGTGAGGCTGACTGGTCTGTAGTTCCCTGGATCCTCTTTCTTCCCTTTCTTGAAGATGGGCACTACATCTACTGGATCACCCTTGTCCACTAGCTTGTGGACTCCCTCAAAGAATTCTAGTAGATTGGTGAGGCATGATTTCCCTTTACAAAAACCATGTTGATTCTTCCTGAATAAATTGCATTCATCCATCTGTCTGATAATTCTGTTCTTTACTAGAGTTTCAACCAATTTGCCTGGCACTGAAGTTAGGCTTACTGGCCTATAATTGCCAGGATTGCCTTTAGAGCCTTTTTTAAAAATTGGCATCACAGCAGCTATCCTCCAGCCACGTGGTCCAGAAGCTGATTTGAATGCTAGGTTACACACCACCGCTAGCAGCTCTGCAATTTCACATCCAAGTTCCTTGAGAACTCTTAGGTGGAACCACCTGGTCCTGGTGACTTATTACTGTTTAATTTATGAATTTGTTCCAAAAATCTCCTCCAATGATACCTCAGTCTGGGACAGTTCCTCAGATTTGTCATCTAAAGAGAACAGCTCGGGTTTGGGAATCTCCCTCACATCCTCAGCCATGAAGACCGATGCAAAGAATTCGTTTAATTTCTCAGCAATAATCTTGTCTTTCTTGAGTGCTTCTTTAGCACCTCAAGCACCCAGTGGCCCCACTGGTTGTTTAGCAGCTTCCTGCTTCTGATCACAGCAAAAAAATTTTTATGTATAATTCTTTTTTGGCTTCCTAATGATATTTAAACACTTCCTTTGCCAGAGTTTATGCTCCTTTTTATTTTCCTCAATAGTATTTAACTTCCATCATTTTCCAATTTGTGATCTACTATAACCCCCAGTTCCTTTTCAGCAGTACCATCGCTTCGCCAATTATTCCTCATTTCGTAGTTGTGCCTTTGATTTTTCCTGCCTCCGCATAGGACTTTGCATTTCTCTTTACTGAATTTCATCTTGTTGATTTCAGAACAATTCTCTAATTTGTCCTGAATTCTAACCCTGTCCTCCAAAGTATGTCCAGCCCCTCCCAGCTGGGTGTCATCTGCACATTTTACAAGCACACTCTCGCTCCATTATCTTAGTCATTAATGAAAACAGGGACCAGTACCGGGCCCAGAACAGACTCCTGCGAGATGTGACCAGATACATCCTCCCAGTTTGACAGCAAACCATTGATAACTACTCTTTGAGTACAGTCATTTCATCACCGTGCATCCACCTTACAGTAATTCCATCTAGACCACATTTCCTAGTTTGCTTATGAGAACGTCGTGTGGGACTGCATTAAAAGCCTGACTAAAATCAAGCTATATCATGTCTACTGTGCCCCACCCCCATCCACCAGGCCAATAACCCTGTCAAAGAAGAAAATTAGGCTGGTTTGGCACGATCTGTTGGTGACAAAGCCAGACCGGCTGTTCCTTATTCATCACTTAATAGTTTGTTCCAGTATCTTTCCGGCTGTCAGTGCTTGTTCCCAGGGCCTCTTTGTTCCCCCTTTTACTTTTACTCACTCACATCTCCAGTCCTCTGGACCCTCACTTGTCCTCTAAGAGTTCTCGCAGACAACTGCTAACGGGCAGGACATAGCACTGAAGGAACTGGCTGAAGCAGAGGATAAATTTCCCCAGGCCCCACTGACTTGCATACCACTCATTTATCTAAATATCCTCCAACCTGTTCTTCCCCCATTTTGGCTTGCTCCTTCCCTTCTTCGTTAGCATTAATTGTGCTGCACACCTGGTTGCCATTAACCCTTTTAGACGCAACAAATGCATTGAACACTGCAGCTGTCTTGACATCATGAATTCGCTCTCCTGTCCCACTAAGTAGAGGACCTTCTCTTCCCCTCGCTCCTGATGGATTCACGGAGTCTTTCTGTACTGCCGTGTGTCCCTGGCTAGGTGTAACTCACACTGTGACTCAGCCTTTTGGAGTTTGTCCCTGCCTGCCCGTGTTATTCTTGGGCGCTCCTCCTTCGCAATCCAGTCACGTTTCCACTGAGGGTCGGACCCTTTTTGAGTTTCAGGTCATTAAAGGCCTTTTACCCCTTTACTCCTAGCTGTCACCCCCTGCGTCACCTGCAGTCCCTTCCCTCGCCCTGAGCAAGCCCGTGGGGCTGAGCTGCCAAGAGCCGGCTTGCTGGGTGGAAGGGGCAGGGGAGTTCAAGCTGGGTGGCCCACACCCAGCATTGGCACAGCGCGTGAATCACGGGGGTGAGACGAGTTTTGGGGGGTTGACACAGACACCCGGGCAGAACCAGTCTGCCAGCAGCCCTCCCCCTGCTGCAATATAGCCCAGCGCAGGTGCACGGGTGTCTCCCCCGCACACGGGAGGCAGGTGCCAACATCTCACCGAAACAGGCCTGGGGCCCGGCGGTGACTCACGTTGACACAGGTGGGGTTGGAACCGGTGACTGCTGGCCCACGTCAGTGCACGCCGTGGGCTGGACCGAAGCCAGCAGCACACGCAGGAGAGGCTAGACGTGGAGAGAGGAGCAGCCGGTGGGAACGGTGGGTGCCAGGAAGGGGTCAGCGCTCTGGCTGGGGCCTGCGCAGCTGGGGACACCACACCTGCTCCCGGCCACCCTCCCCTGACAGACTGCAGGGAGTGAAACAGACACTAACCACTCAGGGACTGTTCTTCAGCCCAGCTGGAGTCCCCATGACCCTGAGGGGCCACATCACCCCCTTGGGCCAAGAGAAATCCAGGCACTTCTTCCAACCCACCACACTCAAGCGCATGACGGCCCTGGGGAAAGGGGGGACGCAGCACTTCACAGCCAGCATGAAGCCAGAGGCCTGGACACTTGCCACCCCTAAGGTCCAGTTGTCGGGTCAAGAGGGATGGCCTCGGAAGGAGGGCTAGGGCAGGGGGCGGAAGAAGCTAGGATGGGGGAGATCCAGGTTCAACTCTCAGCTCTGCCACAGACCGTGTGTCCAGCAAGTCAGTTTCAATCTGTGCCTCAGTTTCTCCTCCCCCCAATCTATTGATCCTTCCTCTACTCAGTGTGCAAGCTCTTCAGGGCAGGGACCGCCTCTCACCACGCATCTGTGCTGTGCTAACTCTAAGGCGGGGGGGTCAGAGCAGAACCCCGAGCTCCAAAGATCTTTAGCAGTGGGACAGAAGACCAGAAATTGCAGTAGGGAACTATCTTCTATCCCGCACTGTGACGCAGGACTCTTCACTCCCTGCCCTAAACACAGGTGTGGTTTGTACGCAGCTGCTGCACCCCAGCCCAGCAGTGGCAGCTCTTCAGTGCCGGGTGAGGGAGCCCTGCACAAAGAGCCCTGCACCCCCAGGCCAGAGACAGCTGGCATCTTGGTCAAGGGCTTCCGGCCATTGCCAGAATATAAATAAATGTGAAGCTTTCCAGAGCTGCTCAGCAAGGCCCACTGGCCGCTCGGAGCTCTCGGCTCCACCAGCAAGCACCGGGTAATGCTGGCCCGACCTGTTGTGCAATGTTGCTATGCTCCTCCCCAGCACTGGCTGCATCTCAGGGACAGGTGAGATTTAGATAGTGGGGTCCTTAGAGCGAAATACAGGGACAGAGCCAACAAGCTTCCAGCCTGTATATGGCCAAGTGCCTTATCGTTCCTGGCTTTGTTTGGAAACGCCCTGTCTAAATACAGTGGGTCCTGTGACCGTGAATTTACGGTGTTTGTAACACAATCCTACAAGTCCCGCTCCTTGCTCGGAGATCGCGGGGCTGAGGAGAACATTATGACACAAGGAGATTGCTCCCGGGGTTATAAACACGGAGCCCTGGCTCCAGGAGTCAGCCCAACTGAGCTACAGCGCTTATGTCAGCGAGCCCTCGTAGGTATATTACAGTCACCTGACCTCCGCTTGGGGCCCCCTTGTGCCAGGTGCTGCACAGACCAAGGGAGAGTCCGTGCCTCAAAGCGCTCACAGTCCAAAGAGACAGGGGGTGGGAGGGGAAACTGAGGCACAGAGTAGGGACAGGAGATGCCCCAACATGCATGGCAGAGCCAGGAGTAGAAGCCCGGTGTCCTAACTCCCAGCTTGGTGCTGGAGCCCAGCTGCATCTGGTCCTGCTCCAGCCACGGTGAGAGTGGTCCCTCGGCTCCAGTCACCCTCGCAGGTTTGGAGCAGGGGAGCAGGACAAACAGAGCCTTAGCTTCCCCCTGACCCCGAGCCCTGCTTGCTCCACCCCAACGGGGTGAGCACCTGGAGGCTGCGTTAGGGAGACGTGCTCCCTCCCGAACCCGGGCCCAGGGACAGCACGCCCAGAAATTCCCAGTATCCACAGGAGCGCTGAGGTGGGGGGCTGGAGGGGCAAACAGTCAACTGACGCTAGTCCTCCAGTCCCCCCCACAGCTCTCCAGCTCATGCTCTGCGCACCCCCCCCACCCGGAAAGCTGATGGAAGTGCCAGCACTGGCCCTTTCTAAAGCGGGCCGAGCGGGGGAGAGAAGAAGAGGCACATTTCTAGCCATGCTGCTCCAGGAACTAGTGGGGGGAAGTTCTTGGGTATGGCCTACACATCTCCGGGGCATGGCTAACTCCCTGCCTGGATTGGAGCAGAGCCCAGCTCCCTGTTCCCCACCCTGGCCAGCGCCACGTGCATCAGGGGAAGATGCACCAACCCTGCTGCAGCCACCCATGGGATAACCTGCCCCCCTGCACGAGGTCTCACGCTGAGCCCTGAGGGTGCGTCTACACTGCACACTAAGGGGCAGGACACAGCCTTGTGGACTCGGTGGTTCCAAGCCCGGGCTTGTGTGTCCACACCACATTGTAAACCTGGGCTGACGATTGCAGGACTCAGGTCTCAGCTGCACCGACACCTCCACCCTGTGTTAGGCTCATCTTGACTCGGGTCTACACTCTGACCTGCGTCCACACTGAACAGTGACAGGGCTTGGACCCGAGTCACAGCAGGACTCAGGCTGAGACACCCCACCCCACCCAGCAGGGTCCTAGGACCTGGGTCCCAAGTGCTCACTGACTGGCAGGGGAGGGGGAAGAGGCATGAACCCAACCTTGAGAGTCAATGAGAGGCTTCGAGTACAGTGCAGACAACGCTCTGCTAGAGATTAGCTTCAACCCTGAAGAAAGAGGTCTTCTATCCCTCCCATGCTGGTTGCTAGCATTAACGGCAGCCGTCTTTGTTACCCATGGAAAACACCCAATCCCTCTGACTCTTGCTAAATTCTCAGCCCCACTGCCATGCAGTGGCAGTGAATTCCACAGGCTAACAACATTGTCTGAAGAAAAAAAAAAAGTCTTTACTTTGATCAGTTTGGAATAGGAGGCCTGTTCATTCATCGACATCCCATAAGACCTAGACCTGTTGACAAAACACCCTCCAGCCCACAGTCTGCTAGCGGATCTGGGTGATGCTTTGTTCCAGCAGCATCTCTCGCCTTCGCTCCGTGATCTTTTATATCCTGAACACACAAGCCTAAGCCAGCCCCAGCCGTAATGCGCATCCCGAGGCCACAGCAACATCTCCGAGAAAGGCAGGACGTCTCCAGCACCCTGCTCTGCAAATGCAGCTAGCAGGGAAGGTGCTGGGTCTGGCGCTCACGTGACTATTTCACACCAGCCATCACACACTGGATAGGGGCCCAGGCAGCTTGGGAGAGCCGGGGATTTAGGCCAGGTGAGCCCTGTAGCTACAGCTGCGTGCAGGCTCCACACAGCTTCCAGACACGCTCCGTAACACAGAGGGGGCTCAGCTGTACACTAAGTGTCACTGAGCTGATCAGGGCTGGACTCAGGGTAGGATCTGTCTACACTAAAAATCACAACCACGGGTTGGGAATGGTCCTCGGCCAAGGTAGCTGGATTGGTCTAGGTTTCTAGAGCATGCTACCAACAAACCCCGGGCTCTTATTTAGCTTCACACACAAGGGCAGAAACATCACCCCCCTTCTACATATGAGGAAACTGAGGCACAGAGAAAGGCAGTGACTGGCCCACTGTCAGCAAGCAGGCCAATGGCAGAGCTGGGACTAGAACCAGGACTCCTGAATTCCGGAGCCATGCTGCACCCACCAGGCAGGTTCCACGCCGCATTTCCACATGTGTGTTCCATCAGCGTGTCAAAGCAGTGTTGGGAAAGCCGCCTGGAGCCAGCGACCTGCACACAGCTGTAGCTACAGGGCTCACATGGCCTTAATCCCTGGCTCTCCTGAGCTGCCTGGGCGTGAAATAGCCAAGCGGGTGCCAGACCCAACACCTTCCTGCCAGCTGAATTTGCAAAGCTGGGTGCTGAAGAGACATCCTGCCTTTCTCGGAGACGTCGCTGCATCCTCCTTATGTGGAGTACCTACTGGGGACAGCCATCGGTGGGGGGCAAAAGCGTGCAGCCTCTTGGCATAAAATAGCCCGGCGAGAAAGAGACATGGCTGGATCTGCTTGCAGATGTCAGAGCAACACAGAGAGCCTTATGTCCATGGGGTCGCCTTCTACAGGGGGAGAAGCCGGAGCGCCAGAGGGCATCAACTTTGCTAACAATGGGACTCTATTGAGCATTTTCAGACCATCTGAGATTCCGTGAGGAGCAAATTTCAAATCCACCCACAGAAAAATCCCATGGCAGTGTCTGATTCTCAATACACCGTGCTGAGCCAGGCTGTACGGTCAGTGGGTGCTGTAACTTTTCATTGCCAGACTGCCCCCTCCCCGTCTCCCCCACTTCTGAGAGTTTATTCCTAAACTGTTTTCCCCAGGGCAGTGGGAAATATTTGGGGTTATTTTCCCCATGGGGATCATTGTTTATACCAGGCAGGGGGAGAAGAACAAGATTTCACACAAAACAGGCCCCAAATGGAACAACGGGACAACATTTAAAAAAAAGACAAACAGGCTTTTGTTGCCTAAACAAGGAGGAGATGGGAAACTCTGGCAGTTGATTGATGAGTCTTGAGCACAGAGGGACAGACCCCCTCTCCCCACCCCCCAGCGGCCTACAGTTTCCCCTGTAGGAAAAGGCCATTTTTAAAGTTGCCTGGAACAGTCCTTGGGGGGCAGGATAGAGTCGAATTGGGAGAGAAATCAGACAAAGGCAAGGCTGCCATGGGCGATGCAGACGGTGGCTTTCTGGGGCAGCTGCCATACACAGGTCAAGGAGGACCTGAAGCAAGACACACGAGACCAGGAGGATGAGACCAGGACGTGGGGCTTTTCCCAGGGCTGATCTGAAGGTTTTCGTATCAGCAAGGCAAAGGACTTGAGACCTTTCAAGCCAAACGGGACCAAGCCCTGGGGAATGGGACCTAGAGAGTAACCCTGGCCTGGTCAAACGGGGAAAGGCCTGGATCCCCCCTCAGCAGTTCAGACCCAGCTCGGTTCTTACAGCAGCCATTGTCCGGATCACTAACCTCAGCAGACACCAGCACCTAGAGTCCCCTGACTGATCGGGGTCCCCGCTGGGCCAGGTGCTGCCTAGCCATCACCCCCCCATTACAATCTGTGCTGGTTGCTGCCACAGAGGCCCCCGTCATCCCAGATACCACACAGGTGCCCCGTGCAACTGTGACGCGGGCCCCATCATGCCAGGAACCCCCCATGCACAGCCAGTAGGCGCTGCACGAACACAGACGACAGCCCCAGAGCCTCCAAGCTAAATCGGTAAGACAGAGGAAGGATCATCCCCTTGCTTAGATACAGGGAAACCGAGGCCCAAGGAGTCAGTGGGAGAAGCCAGGTCCCCTAAGGCTATTTCCCTCCCTTCTTGGGCAGCGAGACTCAAGGACAGAGCAAACATGCCATGCTCAGTCCCGCGAGGGCAGGGCTAAGAGGCAGGGGGAGCACGGAGTGTGGGGATTCCCCGCCGATGCCCTCGCAGCAAGGATCTGCCCACACGGCCGCTTTTGCCAGCCCCAGACCGCCTCTCCAGGAAACTTAAGAGGCAAACACCTCCCCACATGGGGGAAGCTCAGCTCATCTCCCCTCCCCATCCCCGCCAACCTGCTCCTGAGGCCCCAGCTGGCGACACTCACCCACTTGCAGCACCCGGTCGACGGCCCCCGACTGTAGCAGGTGCAGGCCGCGGTTGAAGGGCACCCGGGAGTCCCGCTCGCCTTCGGGGGGGTGGTGGCCGAGGGAGGAGTACATGCAGATCTCGCGCTCGCTGCGCGGGAAGGACCAGAACACGATGCGCTTCTGCACGGGCTCTGGGACGCGGGAGAACCGCTCCTCCACCTGCAGCACAGCCGGGGGGGGGGGGGGGGGCAAGAAGGCAAAGCAGCATCAGGACGAGAACCTCTCTTCTTTGGGAAACCTGCCCCATCCCCACACACCAGGCACCGCCAGGGAGGCAGCCACTGCCAGCTGCACCCTGCCAGGGCACTGGGGTGCTGGCTCGGGTTTTGTCCCCATTCTGCGAAGTCCAAAGACGACGCTTCCAGCGGATGGCGAATTCCAGCTGAAATCTCTGAACCCAACAAGGCTCTTCCTGCCTCGGGTGACAGGCATTCAGGATGCCTGGGTTCTCCTCCCAGCCCAGGGAGGGGGGAGGTAATGGGGTCTACTGGTTAGAGATGGGGGGAGCATCTAGGAGTCAGGGTACCTGGGCTCTCTTGGGGGGAAATGGGGGTCTAGGGGTTCCAGCATGGGGGCTGTAATTGGGACTCCTAGGCCCTACGTAAAGCCCCCCCATCACTTCTGCTGAGTAAAACAGCCACACTGTGGCCCTGCCAGCTGGGATGACAAAGAGGAACGGAGATGAGGCGTGTGGGGCGCAAGCACCACAACAATCTAGGCCCTAGGGAGACACCAGTCCAGGGACTAAAACCGCACCTCGATAAAGAAAAATCGGATTCCTGTAGGTGAGATTTTAAAATCCAATTGTCATTGAAGCAAGGCTGACCCCGGCGCCCCACTGCGCCAGGTGCTGCACAGCCACGGACTGTCCCTGCCCCACACAATCTAACCCCCACACAGAAGAAGGATCCTTCTCCCCATTTTACAGAGGAGGAATACCAAGGCGCAGTGACTTGTCTGAGGTCACCCAGGGGGAGCCTGGGGCAAACTCCAAACCCAGCATGCCCCTCGACTCAATCTCCTGTTGTTTCTCACCATAGGTCCAATCCTGAAGATTGGATACATGATCCTTGCTGCCCTCAGCCAAAACGCCTCAGCGTGTCACCCCAGCGAAAGTTGCAGCATCAGGGCTCCTTGCAACCACCCCCAACCCCTTAACTGGAAGGGCAGGGCAACTCAACGACATTAAACCCCAGGGTGTTATTCTCAAGGCCCACCTGCGGTCTATCCCCCACAGCCCCGGAAATGTCAGGGGGTCAGAAATTATTACAGATGAGGTTCTAAAAGGGCAAACTGATGTCTCCATGACGCAGGGGCTCAGAGCAAAGAAAAAGAAAAAGCCACTGTCAGTTTCACCACAGAAAAAAACAGGCCGCCCTAGTTTGCATGTTTTCCTCTGTCGCAGGGAGAGGGGGGCGGCGGCAGGGGGCTGTATTCAGCTGAGCAGCCCCACAGCCAGAAAGCCAGCCAATGTTAAGAAGCAGAGACTTGAACAAAAAGGTATTCCCAACTAAAAAATAAATAGAGTTACGTAAGAGCCCAATGGGGTTATTAGACACCTCAGCACTGATAAGCTAGGTGTGAAATATACCCTGGGGAAGGGGGTTTCTATTTTATCTTAGAGTCTCCTGATACCCTCACAGTCCTCCCTGTATTTATCCTCACACATCCCCTATGAGACAGAGCAGGGCTATTATCCCTGAGGTACAGATGGGAAACTGAGGCACGAAGAAGCGAAGGGAATTGCTCATGATCGCACAGGGGATCAGCAGCAGGGAACGGAATGCAGCTCTCCCAGGTTCTAGGCTGCTGTGCTAACCACCGCACCATCTTTCCTCTCCCTCAGTATGTAGCCACCAACCCAGCAGAGCCCCGGAGCCAGGAGGAATGGGGTGAGAGGTGCATTTAGGGCCTCACTGTCAGGTGTGCTTTTCATGTACAGCTGGATTGTTGGAGTCAAAAAATAAGAGGACGCCATCTGCCACCAGAGGGTCTCTCCTCCACAGGGATTTCCTAGTGCTGCTGTTCTCACACCAGACTCTCTCTCAACCCAGTCCAACCAAAATCCTCCCCATCCAGTCATGGGCCACCCCCATCTTCTCATCCTGCAACTGGGCAGGGCAAGGTGGGCATGACACTGAGGTCAAGAACTGATGATCTAAGGTCTGGAGGGACCAATTCTCTACAGGGCAAAAATCTCACACACTTATGGGTATTTATACTAGGCCCCCGTGGCTCAGGACCTCAGCTCAGACGCTCTCCAGCAGAAAAGTAAAACTACGCAGCACAAGGAGAGTGAAGAACACAGCTAAGGTCTGAGCAGCCTTTATTTTTAGAAGGTACTAGAAACAGCCCCCTGCTAAGTGAGTCTCTGAGGCTGATCTTTATACGAAGGAAGCCGGCCTTTTTAAAACCACTGCTCTCGTACGCTCCAGATCAAGATGTCTCAGCATGTCCTGCTGGGGGTGGGGGGTGCGGGGTGAAGTGTTCATTCCTCTCACTGGGGGGTGTCATGACAGGAGACTCTCGTCTGACAAGTTTCCCACCCTGACTCGAAACCAAATCCCTTCCTTGAGAGACACTCGTCACAGCTGCGTGGACTGGCAGGGGAGGGGGCTTTAAACCCCAATTTCGGGGTGGGGGAAGTTGGGCTGATGTTCAGACAAACAGGGAGAGGGGGAGACATGGGGCCACATCAGCTCCCCACCCCTGTACCCACCCTTTCTCCAAGGCTGCCTCCGTAGGTCGCTCCACCGGGGTGTTGCCCAGACTAGTTTTAGATGTCCCAAGCAACGGGGCACCCGTCTCTTCTGTGCTGGAAGCAACACCACAGCTCTCGCTCTCAGGAAAGACGCCCCTGGTTCCCGGCTCAAAGGCAGGAATCTAGGGCTGGCAGATGCCTCCAGGGTCACTGTGGCCAGTCCCTGAGGCAATCCCTGAAACTCCCCTTTAGTCTGTTTCCATCCTCCTAATAACTGAGCAACCCCACCTGGGGCAGCCAAACTGGGGAACCCAAAAGGGGGCCAAGCTGGGACTGCCCATCGTCACCCCAAAAAGAGGGCAAAGAACCACCCAGCAATTTAAAGAGGGCTGGTCTGGCCCAGGTGTGTAGCAACCACTTCCTCTGACCCCAGCCTGTGTCACTCTGCCACAGGCAGGCACCTGCCACAGGGCAGGGCTGGAGGAGGGGTGGCAAGAGGCCACTCAGCTGGGGGGTGAGGGGGTGATCCTGGCTCAGAGGCCATGGGGGGAGGCAGTCAGGAGGTGGCTTGCTCTGGCGGTGGACACCTGCTGTAGGGACGCCCGCATCCAGGCACTGGAGGGGGGGGGGCTGGCAAAAGGAACCAGGGGGCTGGGGAAGGGGACAGTTGAGGAGCAGATGGGGCCACTCCGAGGGGCAAGATTGGGGAAAAGCCCCGTGGGATTACAGGGACAGCCTCAGGGGAGGGAGGAGCCGGAAGGCAGAAGGGGGGGACCAAGGGAGAGGAAAGGGGGTAGAAAATAGGGCCCCCCCGGAGAGATGATGGGAGGACAGAAAGATGGCTGGACACCCCCGGAGCGCAAGACGGGGGTGACACCCGGGCACCCCAGGCGGCCAGGAAGGGGGAGACACCAGGGAGCTGGGGGGCACCGGGCCCCCCAGAACGGCGGCCGGGGGCGGCCAGGAAGGGGGCGGCCGGGGGCCCCCGGGATACGTGGCGGGCCGGCCCCTCACCTGCTCGAAGGCCCACGTCTCCGCCACCCGCTTGGCGCTGAGATCCAGCAGCGTCTCGGCCCGGCCGCCGCCGCCGCCCTC
>ML675714.1:2215028-2228607 GCA_007922155.1 Mesoclemmys tuberculata
GGGGGGGCAGCAGCGCCGCTTGGCGGCCGGCGGCTCCATGGGCTCCCGGCCCGGCCCGGCCCCGCGCTCGATCCCCGCCCGGAGCTCGGCGGCGGCTCCCGCAGTCCCGGGGCGGCTCCGCGCGGATCCCCCGCCGCTGCCTCCGGCCCCAGCCCCGCGATGCGGCCCCTTTAAGAAGCTCCACAACAATGAGCTCGACGGCAGCTTGAGCCCCGGCTTCCCCTCCCCCCGCCTGGCTCCCGTTGGCCGCCGGCAGGCAGCCCCCGCTTGCCAATGGCTGGCGCCGCTGCCAATCAGGCGCCGGGCCCCCGCCCCCACGTGGGAAGTCTGGGTCGAGCCGTCAATCAGGGCGGGCGGCCCACCAATCAGGGAGCGCGGGACCGGGAGGTGGTGCCCATATATGGGGAGGTGGGCGCGGCTGCCGGACCTTCATTCACAACATTCGACAGGGGCTGGAAAGGGCAACAATGTAGCAACCGGGCGGGTTCCGCTCCCGGACTCGAGAGGCGGGCCCCTCCCCCAGCCCCTCCCCCTGCCTGAGGCCCCCCCCCGGCCCCTCCGCCCCCCGTGTCCCAGACCAAGGGTACCGCACGGGCTCTTCCTCCATCTCCCAGCCTAGGGACCCCCTGGCCCAGGGATCCTCCTCCACCCCCAGCGTCCAGCTCAGGCACCTCCCCTGGTCCCCCGCTGCAGGCAGATCACCCCCCCGCGGGCAGCACATCGCCATCTCCAGCCCATGCTCAGCAGGGCGATGCCTGCAAATCCTCTTCCCCTGTGGCAGGACCGCCCAGGCTGCCGTTTATAAAGGGCTCGGATTCATTGCATGGGCTTTGCGGGAAGGGGGGGTCACATCCACAGCCCTTGTTGATGAGCAGAGCAGTGTCACTAAGAGCAGGGGTTCGCCCCAGTGGCCCTCCCTTTCTCTGTTACTATCTGGTCACCCCCCTCCCCAGAGATAGCTGCATTCCAGTGGCACTGAGCATGCGAGTGATTGCAAAGCCTTTGGGGATCCTTCCCAACGGGCCAGGCAGTATTTCACCTTGGTCCCACGGACCACTGGGGATATGAATTGGCAGCTCCTTCACAGAGCTGTAATCATGGGCATGGACCTGACACCCCCTCCCTGACACCTGCAGCATGAGGGAGGCCCTGGCATACGTCTACCCGGCGTGCGCCAGGCTGCGGCCCCTTTTCCGGCTCCTCCACAACCTCCTCTTTAGATTGTGGCTGCACTTTCCCCCACACCTCCCAATTGATTCACACCCTGTCTGCGGCCCCACAGCCACGAGACCTCCTTGTCACCTTCCTCCTGGCGCTAGTCAAGGTGGCCCTCTATTATATGAGGAGAAGGATGCTGGGCGGGGAGGTGCTCTGCGACCATGGGGCCTATTTCCGCTCTCCCCCTTCAATCACGTATCCAGGCAGAGTCCCTCTGGACTGTGTCCGCTGGCTCCCTAGACACCTTTGAGGAGCAGTGAGCCCTGTCCAAGGTTCTCAGCCTGGTGTCCCCGTCTGGATCCCTGACTGTGACCCTCACACCCATCCCTGTTTTCTCATTCGTTGTCCCCTGGAATTGCTTGGGATCTGGGTCTGGTAACTCCTCCCCTTAGGCTGGGGGGAGGAGCCGCTAGCTGTGCATGGGCCTGAATTCCTGATAGGTACTCCCTTCTCCAGGTATACGTCTTCAGTAACCTCGCCTGCCCTTTGTCCACCACTCTCCAGCTGTTCCACCTGCTCTCAGCTACCACCAGCTTCATCCTCTTCCCCCAGAATCAACTCAGGAATTAAGGGATTGATGGTAAGAGAGCCCTCAGCTCCTGAGACCTTGGACAAGAGGATGCACAGAGCACAAAGCAGGTCTGTGCCCAGGGAATCTCAGAAGGAAATTAGAAAGCCTGGGGAACTGGGTAACCCTTAGATGCAACTCTCTGTATTGGGAGGTGTCTGAGTTAGAGGCAGCCCTGCCTCTTCCTGGAGAGAGGGTCCAGGCAGCCAGTTCCAAGCCATGCTCTTTGGGGGTGTGAAAAGCTGTGCTTTGTAGAGAACATCAGTATCACCACCCCCTTTTGGAATGGGAAACTGAGGTACAGAGCAGGCGTGACTTACCCTGGGTCTCCCATCGGAGCGAAGAGAAGAACCAAGCCTCTGGTCCAGTGCTCTAGCCACTAGGCCTCTAGCATGTCCTCCTTCATCGAACTGGTGCTACTGAAATGACTAGGACAAGCCACACATGTAGGGTCTGTCACACTTACTAGGTAGCAGCTTACACTCAAAACACTTGGGATTGCTTAATTACGATGAATAGTTGCTTGCAGCAGAGTAGCCAACTGCAATACAATTTTACATTGTCTTAAATGTCTGTTTGCGTTTCTAAGAGCGGGTCTGAAGCCAGATAATCAGGAATCCCGTTCAAAGGCCTTCTTGCTAAAACTTGTTTCAAATCCCAACGCTCGCTGGGTCTGAGCATGTTAAAAAAACAGCGCAGCCTCGATTCAACGCAGGGCTTGGAAGCGTCAGTGCTCTTCTTGGACAAGCAGGTACTTGCGTACATGGGCGAGTGGCTTCGTTGTGACTGTCCCACTACCCCCCTCCTCCCCAAAATGATTAATAGGCAGGTTGGTTTCTCTTCAGAGCTGTGTGGCCTAGTGGTTAAAACACTGGATGGGGTCTTGGGAGACCACGGTTCTAACCTTAGCTCTGCACTGGCCCTGCAGGCTGAGCTCGGCCAAGTCACTTTGCTGATCTGTGCCTCAGTTTCCCCACCTGTAAAAAGGGGATGATGATACGGATACTTTGAGAGCTGCTGCTGAAAAAGTGGTAGACAGGAAGTAGGGATTGTTATGAATTTATTGCAGTGGAGATGCAACTAAGGCGTTTGCTCCAGAATGGAAACCCAGACCTAATTCCGGTGTGAGGAGGGGGCACCTGGCTTGCCAATCACAGTTGTTGCATGTTGTCTCCCACTGGAAAGAGCCAGGGGTGTGCTTCTGCCATGACACAAGTCTGATGGGTCTCAGTCCAGCCACAAAGCCCAACCACAGCTGACAACCTCTGCAAAGATGCCAAGAAGGGATCAGGGACCCTTCCGTCCAGTGGTGGCTCTCTCCAAAGTGCAATCTGTCCCCACCTCTCTCGGGGAAATCTCATTATGAATGGAGCCTCACAAGCCTCCAGAGCAGTAACATTAGCCCCATTTTACAGGTAGAGAGACTGAGGCACGGGGGGGAGTGACTTGCTCAAGGTCACCAAGCAAGTCAGCGGCAGGGCTGGGAACAGAACCCCCAATTCTTCCCCTCCCCCCGTATCTCCTGCCCTAACCACAGTCCTAGAGCCAGGAGCTGATTCCAGATCTCCCAGCTCCCATCCTTTTGCTTTGACCACTCGACTCTCTTTCAAGCAGGGGGCGAATCCTGGCAAAGGGGCTAGGGCACGGGAGAAGAGATGTGTCCTGTTGCAGTGGGATTCAGTCTCCAGGCCTGGCAGGCCGATGCCTCTCACCAGCCCAAAGGATCTTGCATGCAAATGTCTCCTTGCGATTCGTCTTTTGCGTTTGAGGTGCCCAGAAATCCACATCCCCCTCCCGCCCCAGCTTCCTTCCCTGGCCAGCATCTTGGGAACTGTGGTTCCAGTCTGCCAGGAGCTTCCACCTCAACTGAATCCACCATCATCCTTGCTGCTGCGGGGGGAGGGAGGGGCGAGGGGGCTCCTAGGAGCCCTGGGGAACTAACACTGAGTCAAGGGAGATGAATTAGGAGGCAGAGGCCTAGGATATGAAGAGAAACAAGGGCACCTAGTAGGTTTGGTTTGGGCTAGAGTAACACTGAAGGCCTTTTGTCCCTTTTCTAGCACCTTGGGATCTCAAAGCACTTTGTGAACATTGATCCACCAGCCCTGAGGCCCAGGCTGGTGTTATCTCTGCTTTACAGCATGAGACGCTGAGGCCCAGACAGGGGAAGTGATCCGGGTCTGAGGTCACGGAACAAGCCAGGAATAGAAGTCAGATCACCCGACCCTCAGTCCACTGCTTTAGCCACTGGACAACGCTCCCCTCCTAGAGTCAGGAAGAGAAGCCAGGAGTCCAAGACCCCTGCTCTAGCTACTAGTCTGAGCTTTCCCTGTGCTAAATCCACTTTATAAATAAAGTCCATGAAAGAGGTTTAAGCTACCTCCCTCGGCTAGGAGGCCAGGGAGCCGGGTTAGTGGGGCAAAGCCAGCCTGGGAGTCCCTCCTTTCGGTTGCTTCCAGTGTTTAGCCGAACTCTGTGGAATCCCTATTGTTCCCTGCAGACAACTGGGGGCTGACGTGGGTCCCTCTGCCCAGGCTGATCGTCCTTCCCATTGCCAGGGGGGTGTAGGTAGGAGGCAGGGGAGGGGGCTGCATTTCTTCAAACAGACTGAGGAGATAACTTGGAATCCACATCCCCAGCCTGGACCTGGCGGTTCCTCCCACATGTGGAGTGTTAGCACAGGAAAGAAGGGACCTGGCCGAATGTCCATGCTAAATGATGGAGCCTTAAGAAATAAGAGTGGGAGTCAAGTAGTTAGAGTGGGGGCGCTGGGTGCAGGACTCCTGGGTTCATCCCAGCTCTCCTCCCACCCCCACTGTCTTTACTCAATTTGCTTCTAATCTCTGTTCCGTAGTTTCCTCCTCCTCTTCCCTAAGCACCTGGCTGAGATCCATCAAACTCATTGCATCCAGGCCACGCAAGAAGGATCAGAGGGGATGGGATTGGAATTTCAGCCCCTGGTGCAAAGGGCTCCCTTGACCCTCCCCAAACACCAGAGGCTGCCCCATTTGATTAGCAACCAGATCTGGGCATAGCAGAGTCGACCTCCCCTGGGAAGGGGGCTGACACGGCTCCAACAGATCAAAGGCCAGGCCCAATGCACCCGGAGCATGAGATGAGAACACCCTTCCTCCCCGCACGGGGCTGTTCGCATGTGCAAATGACACAGCCTGGCGGGGGTGACGGTTCCACCACCAGCACTGAGGGGACCAGGCTTTTTCAGTCTCCATTTATTCTGCCCCCTTCTAATCCCTGTCTCACTTTGTGGAAAGATGCTTTGATCTCTCGCCCTCCATCCCCTGCCCACATGGCTCACTGTGCCTCCCCCCATGACCTCTGGCAGCCGAGATGACCCACCCCCACCCCCCAGACCAAAACATTCTGATCAACAGCTGCCTTGAGGGGAGTTAGGGAGGGAAGGATTGGAGCTGGGGCAGGGAGGGACTTAGAGTGTGCTGCCAGCGCAGGATAACAGGACAGTCAAGCACGCTGGGAGGCTGGGGGGGAGGAAAGGGGGAGGGGCCCACACTGCAGCCTTCTGCTGCATAGCTGTCCATCAGGGGCGTGGCATGAAGAGGGGGGATCCCTGCCTGACAGCTGGCAGAAAACCCTCATGCACAGCATTGTGCTTTTGGCCCGATAGCTTGCTTGCCTTGGGGCAACAGACCAAGCCAGCCCTGCACACGGTATCGCCCAGTCCTTGCTCGGCATGCTCTGCTGGTATAGCAGAGCCGTACAGCGCTCTGCTGCCTTTAAGTTAGGTCAACATTGGTAGGTGGGTCAGGGGTGTGAAAAGCCCCCAGCTGTGCTGACCGAACGCCTAGCACAGCACAGCCATCACTGGAGAGGTGGGGCTCTTACGCCGCTGAAGAAACACCGTCCTGTAGCGTAGGCTGGCCCCACACTGGCGGCAGAGCTATGGCAACCCGGCTATTCCGGTACAAACTGAGTAGTGTAGACACCCTTGAAACAGAGGAGGCCTCCGTGGGGTGGAATCGGTGCCCCAACGGATCAGTGCCAGCATTCAAAAGGGAGCCCCCCTGCTCTTCTACCAGTCAGAATTTAAGGGTGAAGGGACCATTGTGATCCTCCAGGCCTGTCTCCTACAGAGCACAGGCCAGAGAACCCCAGCCCCAAGCTTCTGGCTCAGCTAGAGCAGACGCTCTGGCTTGATTTAAAACTTTACATGACAGCGACTCCACCGTACCAATTTCCCCCTCACACCACAAGGGCCACAGTGGCAGGAGGGCCTAGCGGTTCAGGCGGTAGCCTGTGAATTGGGATCCCTTGGGTTAATTCCAAGCTCTGCTACAGGACTCCGTGCGTGACCTTGGCCAAGTTGCTTAGGTCCCGCTCCTCAAAGACATTTAGGCACCCACTGATTTCACTGGGAGTTGAGTGTCTAACGAGGGTGAGGATCTGGACCATAGCCCCTCTGTGCCTCAGGCCCCCCACTTCTGAAATGGGATATTAGCCCTGCCTTGGCTGATAGAGCAGTTGAGGCTCAATCCATTAGACTAGCCTGCCCAGCCACTAGGGTGATGGGGCCAGGTGAGTATCAGACAGCCATACGGGGTCACTCATGCAGACTGCATGCAGGGTGAAAGCTCTGCATGGTCAGGATTTACACCCACCCCATCCCCTGCTAGCCAAGCCCAGGGAAATCTCCCCCAGGGTGGCCTAAGCACAACTCGAAGGCACCAGGTTAGTTAATGGGTACGTAGCCCACAAGGACCATTTGGATCCTGCATCCAAGCCCCAAAGAAGTGGCGCGGAGGAGAGTTAACGAAAAGGACATTTCCCCCCAGTCTATTTTATTAAAGCATATGAAGATGGTCAGGGCAGGAGCCACCCGGCCGTGTGCCCTTTCCTCCAGGCCACTGAGGAGCAGAATTCAAAACCAAACCCAGCCCATTTGCCGAGACCAATTGGTGTGGCTGGAATCACTCAATGGAGCTGGTAATAGAAAAGGAGACCTAGCATTTCAGCTCCACAGATGCAAGCTGCTCACCTCCTTCCATTCATAGCAAGTGAGCTTAGCCCCAGGTGCGTAATTCACACAGACAGGTTTTCCTAGGTGCTGCCCCACACTCCAGCAGGGCTCCCTGCCGCAGGTCCAAGCCTGGTTGAGAGCTACTGAACTATCTCACTCCACTCAGCCTTAGCATTGTTCCAAGGGCCAAGACTGAGATGGCGTAACTTGTGCCATTTGTGGCAGGTTAACCACGCAGGGTTAAGCCCTTCCCCCATGGCCTGTTCCACGCCTTGTGTCTGGGGCTAGGCTAGGGGGATACATGCCAAGGGAGACGCTAGAGGAGGAAGAACAAGTCCAAGGAGGTAGCTGTGAAAGCACTTTTGTTCTGGGGCACCCAGCTTTGCTCCTGTGCTGGGCTGCCAGCTGAGTGGGGTGTTCCACTTTTGTCCATCCACAGGCTATGGGAGCCCCCAGGATGGTGAGAACCCCTGTTCCCATCCCACTCCCAGGCTCAGTTTACGGGGGAGACTTGCTGGAGTGACCTTTCTTCTTGGCTCCCCGCTCTGGAGCTTTGACCACGGTCAACTTCTTGGGCATGCTGGTACTGGCTTTCATTGCCACCTCGTGTTCAATCTTCTTCCGGATGCCAACTTCCAAGTTCTGGGGAGAAAGGAGGCCAGGATGCAAATTAATACAGCAGATCCTTGGGGAGGGAAAGGGCAACAGCAGCAGCCATCTAAGCAGATGACTCATGGGGATGAACCAGGGGGCTAAATGTGGTCGCCCAACCCATGCTTCTCACCTCCCTTCACCGAATGCAACAGGACAGGTCTCAGGCTGACCGGGTCAGAGACCTATGGAAAGGGGCACCAGGTCTCAGCAAGGAGAGCAGGACTCTTGAATAGTGTTCCTAAATGTGGTTCCTGGTTAACATGATCCATGTCCGTGTCTAGCATGGCTCCAGTCACGTTTTTATTGGATTAGCTGTATTATGGCAGCGGCCTGGAGAGCCTGTCACAGACCAGGACCCCACTGTGACATACAAACACAGCACAAAGAGACAGTTCCACCCTCACAGAGTTTATCATTGAAGACAACACATGATACAGACAGACCGACAGACAAGGGAGCACAAGGAAACAATGACACAACATTGGTCACCATGATATGTTCAGGTACGGCCCACATGGACAGGATAAAGCAGACTGGAGTGATTTAGATCTTTGATTTGTAACACAGAATTTAAATCCAGTCTATTCTCTACAGGTTCTTATCCCACCCTTCTCCCCTTAGCACGTAGCCTCATTCCTGTTGCACACCACTCAACATGATTAACGCCTGTCACATTGCCAAAACCATGGTTACGGAAATGAGCCAATCAGACAACCATCACTGCTCACATCAACCATGACTGGGTTTACAAGAAAGGCGAAGCAGGATCTCAATTTCTGCAAGTCTTCAAACTTGGCCTGAAAGTCATCAAGCAGTCCTTGTAATTTACCTCTGTATTCCTCGAGTTTGTGATCTTCTCCTTTGAATTCAGGGAATGTGTTTACCCCACTCTTGAGATAGTGAAAGTGGTTGAAATCTCTTGCTACTGTCTCTTTGCAGAAGCTTTAACTTGTTATGGAAGCTGAAGACTGAGTAACGTCAGAAATAATCTCATCCTTCCCTTGGAGTGCCAAGCTGACACAGTCTGCAGATGCTGCATACTACCAGTGAAAAACAACCAGACCCTGCATCCATTGCTCACCTTCCAGTTGTGGACAGGACTTTTCCTTTTCTTCAAGGAATAGGCTGATAGGCTCCAGCAGTTGATTTAGCTGAGGTTAGTACTGCTTTGAGCAGGGGGTTGGACTAGATACCTCCTGAGGTCTCTTCCAACTCTAATATTCTATGATTCTGAGTTCCACAAACCTATTTAAGACGTTGCTGGTTGATAACCACCTCACAATACAGTAGAAAGAGACATCATTAGGTTTGTCTTCAATATTCAGCTCTTCAATGAAATTTTTGAACTGTCGCTGAGACTTCCCATTCAAGTGGATGAAACTGACAATTTCTAGGACCATTTTCATAACATTTCTGTACCTGAAGTATCTGTTTGTGAGATGTTCACAATGGATGATGCAATGAACAGAGAGAAACTCTGGAAATTTGTGATTGCTTTTTCAAAAGTCTGGTAAGGCCTACTTTTTCCCTACCATTGCAGAGGCACCATCCACTGTAATACTGACAAATTTATCTCGTAGCACACCAGCATTCATTGACGCTTTGTCAAGTGCGTTCTTTACGTCAACACCACAAGTTGTTTCTTTTAATGCCACTAAATCCAACATTTTTCCTTTCACAATTACATCTGCAGAAACTTAGCGAACAAATACTGCTAGTGGTTTATCTTATATATCTGTGGATTCAT
The DNA here is from genome assembly GCA_007922155.1 of Mesoclemmys tuberculata. Lineage (NCBI taxonomy): Eukaryota > Metazoa > Chordata > Testudines > Chelidae > Mesoclemmys > Mesoclemmys tuberculata. Next base: position 2,224,209 of record ML675714.1, read on the forward strand.
TGACAGCTAGGCTGAATACTAGAGAATTCTTTAGAACGTTTTGTATCTTGCTCATAATATCAGCAGTGATCTGGGAGATATGCCTCTCCTAGTGTAGCACAAAATTGGAATTTGCTTTATTAGTTGAAGTTTTATGTTATTTGGATCTGAAATTGCAACCACTTCTGAAATATTCTTCCTAACAAATTGTTCATCAGAATATGAATGTTTAGCATATGCGATATCCCACGACATAACAAAATGAGCTTTGGTTGTGGTGTCAATTTCTTTACTGAATGCTGAAAGTTACACCTGTTGACTGTTTAGGCATAATTTTAATGCAGTTAGTTTGTTTTTCCTTCATTCTGATTCACGAGGGTATTTAGATGAAAAATTATGATGATTTGTTTTGCAGTGATGCTTCAAGTTGCTCGCTTTGTAATGAGTGAGTGATGCAGATAAGGCACAGGAGCTTGCCACCGTTAACAGAGAATGTAGACTTCTTTCCATTCTGGTTTTATTTTCATTTTCTTCTCCTTACTTGCATTTCTTACACTTTGACGATGTCACTGTCAAGCCTGCATTAATTTAGTGGATAATACTTAAAGCTAAAACTATTCAAACGTGACTTATGAACAGTAAATACAGCTTGTATTCTGCAGGGAGATTGCGAGCACGCATAGCACAGCATCTCAATGCAAAAGGATGTAATTTCCTGAGATAAGGCACAGGCACGAGCTTCTTCTATCCGTCTCACTCTCACACCAGAGGGTCGAGTCAATAAGATGTTTTGAAATTCAACTATTCGTACAGCGTTTAAAAATGCCACGTTAACTAATTCTAGCCACAGCGTGTGTTGGGCGGTAATTTTCCCCCGAGCCGCTTTTCGCTGTAGAACCGCGTGCGGCCCACGAGCCGTGCGAGGGTCACGCCGGCCCGCCCGCGAAGGGAGCGATCGACGCCGCGGCTGGCTCGTTCCCCTCGCCCCGCCTCACCTTTTTCAGCTTCTGCTGCTGGATCACGCGAGCTTTCCTGGGGGCGATGGCCCGGCCTGGAGGGGAGACGGGGGGGAGGGGGGGTTAACGTTTGGACCGGGCAGCGGAACTCGACGTCAGCAGCTGAGCCGCCCAGGCGAGGGATCCCGGCCTGTCAGCCAGAGCCGGGGGGGGGTAACGGCCTCTCCTTAGGGGCTGGGGGGCTACTGGGGCCTCTGGAGTGGGGGGATAACGGGGCAGGTCCCCCGGGGGGCCGGGGGGGTCTCAGCCGGGCCCCCGCCCGCTCACCTCCCTTCCGGGGCCCCCGGGCCGCCTGGGCCGCCGCCGGCTTCTTCCGGGCCTGGAACTTCTGCTTCCCCTGCACCATGATGCGGCAGCCTCCACTTCCGGGTCGGGGCGCCCCGGTGCATGCCGGGAGTCCGGGCCAGGCCCCCTCCCCAATGCATGCCGGGATACGGAGGGGCGGGGATGTGCCGCTCCCAGGGCATGCCGGGACACAGGCGGGCCTACACCCCGGTGCATGCCGGGAGGCAGAGACGCACCCACCCCAAGGCATGCCGGGATACGGAGGGGCGGGGACATGCGGCTCCCAGGGCATGCCGGGACACAGGCGGGCCTACACCCCGGTGCATGCCGGGACACAGGCGGACCTGGGGGGCGGTGAGGTCCCCCCCACCCCATTCCAGACCCCCCCCCGCGAAGCCCCGCGGCCCCAGGCCCTGTCTGAGCAGCGCAGACAAAGGGGGCCAGGGCCTGTGCGCCCCTGCTCCGGCCTCGGAGCCCGGCCAGGAGCCCCGGGGGTAGATGCTGCCAGGCCAGGGGGACACTTCGTGCCCCGCCTGCACCACGTGCTGCCACCCCTCAGCCCCCCCGGGACCCAAAGCACAGGCCCTGGCCAGGGGGCTAAGGGAGAATCGCCCCTGGCAGTGCAGGGCCTATGACACACGGGGGTGGGGGTTAGTCAGACTCCAGCCCGCATTGGACACGTGGCCACACGCAGCAAGTTACAGCCCTGCTCATTTAGACAGCGACCGGAATCAGCCGACGCAGAACCGGGGTGGTGTCCAGGGCAGTGGGGATTTAATAACAGCGTGTGAAGACACAGAGCGTATTACTCCCAGTCAGTCATGGAAGGAAAGCCGGGCCTTCTCCACCCCCGCACAGCACGGACCAGGGCAGTTACTCTCCTTTCGCCGCCCGGGTGAGGGCCTCTCGGAGCTCTTCAGGGCGGAAGACTCCGAACTCCGTGACGATTCCTCCCGTGATGAGCTCGTGTGGCGTGATGTCAAAGGCCGGGTTCCAAACACCGATCCCTTGGCAGGAGGAAAACAGAGTCACCGTGAGCCGCTCCAAAATGTGACGCAAATACCCAGCCGAGGCTTCCCCCCTTGGCCCAGTATCTCCTCCTGCACCGGGGACAGCCAGTTGGTTCATGATATTGTTTGGAGACGTGCCCCCACAGCAGTACCTGGCGCTGCGATCCTCACTCCATTGACGTCTGTCAGCTCCTGGCTCGGCCGCTCCTCAATCACGATTTCGGCCCCTTCTGCCAAGCGCAGATCACAGGAGGTGCTAGGGGCTGCCACGTAGAAGGGGATCCCATGATGCTTTGCGGCGATGGCCAGCTGGTAGGTGCCCACTTTGTTGGCGGTGTCGCCGTTGGCCACCACCCGGTCAGCTCCCACGACGACAGCTGGGCAAGGGAACACAACGCTGGAAGTCCGAGAGGGTGCGATTCCCGTGCCACATGACCACCAAGGAGTCAGTAACGAGACGACCACCTTAGTCACCATGTGATCCTATCGCGGTCCTCCCCTTCCCCCCTCCCTGCTGCTGGTTAGCCTTGTGGATGGAAGACCCCAATCCCCCCCTGCACCTCTCAGGGGGACTGCACTGGGCCCCAATGCAGCAGCTCTATGAAGCACCCAGTATGCGGCTCCAAGAGGCCGTGCTGTCCAGGGAAAGGAGAGGACATTGGGCTCCTATTCCTGGCTATGCCTAGAGGTGCCCAGCAGAGCAGCTGCAAGCCATCACCTCTCTGCCTTAGCAAGTCCATCCCCTCCATAAACGGCGGATAATGCTACTAATCTGCTGGACTTGTCTGCAGAGTGCTCTGAGCTCTGTGGATGAAGTGCCCTATCTAGAGAAATAGGCGTTGCTGTGTAAGCAGCTGGGGCTGGCTCCTGCTGGTGTCATGTTACTGGATTAGATGGATCTATTGGTCTGATCCAGTGTGTCGATTCCTGTGGGTGTGAATTAAAGTAGGATCTCAAAGATTCGACCAAGATGGGTTCCCCGTTGCAGTGGGTGCTGCACAGACATCCCCCCTCTGACCGAGATCAGGGCCCCATCGTGCCAGGCTCTGCACACACGCTGGCCTAGATCGGGGCCTCATCCTGCCAGGTAACGCACAGACCCCTTCCAAGATCAGGACCCCATTGTGCCCGGAGCTTTGCAGATGCCCTCCCCTTGACTTAGATCACATTCCAGACTCCACCGTGAGGACAGTCCCTGCCTTGAAGAGCTCACCAAGCCCTAGGATTCACATCCCTTTCTAACAAGGCCAGCTGGCGCCTGTGTGCTGCACCTTGTCTCACACTCACCTGACACGCCTTTCTCCTTCATGGCCACTGACACCATGCTGTCTGCAATGAGCGTGGCCGGGATGTGCTCGTACACCAGCTCGTAGGCAGTCAAGCGCGCCCCCTGATTGTAGGGCCGTGTCTCTGTGCAGTAGACGTGCTCCAGACGGCCCAGGGCGTGCAGAGAGCGGATGATGCCTGAGGTGAAAGGTGAACCACGAAGGGGGGGTAGAAAGGCAAGAGATCAGTAAGATGGAGAGCAGGAGCTAGTGGTCAGGGTGGGGTGAATACTCCTGGCCTGGGAGGAGGGTGGGCTAGTGGTTAAAGCGGGAACTGGACGTCAGGACTCCTGGCTGCTCTGGCTGTAGGAGAGAGGTCTTGTGGTAAGACCGGCAGAACGCCCCTCTTCCTCCAACCCAATCTTTAACGGCAACGTGGCTCCCCCGGCATGGGCAGATGCCCCTCCCAGCCCACTTACCCAGCGCGGTGCCATAGCCGGCAGTGGCCAGGGAGCCAGTGTTGCAGTGGGTCAGCACCGTCACCTTGTCTTGCGGTGACCTCTGGAGGAGGTGGCACGCTCCATGCTCCCCAATGCTCCTGTTGTCCCGCAGATCCTTCTCCAGCATGGCCTCTGCCCACTGGATCACGCTGGGGGGAGGAGGGAGCCAGGAGGAAGGTTAGAGCAATGCTTGCTCCGCCTGACCCGAGGAGGGGAAGGGGCCAGGGCCCCGGCGCTCACCTCTCCCGCAGGCTCTCGGCTGTGGCCTCCCCGTGCTGGGCCTGCTGGGAAGTGAAAGCCCCCAGCTCCTCAGCGGCCCGGGCCATGTTCACAGCTGTGGGGCG
>ML675714.1:2228617-2238688 GCA_007922155.1 Mesoclemmys tuberculata
CCCCCACTAGTCTCTCCTCCCCAGGGCGCAGCCCCACGTCCCCCCCCCAGAGGCGCAGCCCCCCGGCCCCGGCCCGCCCCCCACCTTCATGGCCCGGATGGCCTCCCAGCCCTGGCGCACGCCGCCGATCTCCTCGTAGCAGCTGCGCTGGGGCAGGAGCAGCTGGTTGAGGACGCGCAGGGAGCCGCGCCGGTAGCGCAGAGCCTCCAGGCTCATGGCTCCGCGGCGCAGCCGGGGCCCGGCCGGGGGTTCGGCAGCGGGGCCGCCTCGGTCCTCAGGGAGCCGCGTGCGCCGCGGCCGGGCCCAGGGCTCGAGCCTCCCCGCCCCCTGAGAACCGGGAGCCCCGGCCACGCCCCGCTCTAACCACTAGACGCCCCGGCCCCCCAGCGTGGGCGAGAGGGCGGGGGTCGCCAACCCCCAGGGGTGTCCCGGAGCCGCCAGGAATTGCAGATCAGTCTGTAATGGGGGCCTGGGTCGTGCTGAAGCCCGCAGGGACAGGCCAGCCAAGGCGGGCCCTGCGGGACAGACCGAGTCCTGCCGCCTCCCAGACCCGGGCAGAGAACCCAGGAGTCCGGAGTCCCAACACCCCGTCTCCAGAGTGGGACTGAAATCCAGGCCTGGCTCCTGGTCCTCTGCTCTCAGCACTACACGTGTGCAACTCCCCAGACCTGGGAACAAGCCAGGAGTCCTGGCTTCCAGCCGCCACTCATCTCTGCGGGCCATGCGCTTTGGCCATTATAGCTCTGGTTATGTGACCCTGTGCTGTGCTGCGAACGTCCAGCAGATCATTAATACCGAGCAGTTTTAAATCAGCTTTTCACTGTTGCTGTTTTGTTCCCTCTCCTTACTTTCAACTACCCACATCTCCAGCCACAGGTTTAGCGTCATAGTTCGCACTTCATCCCCTCCTTTATCCACTGGCGGAGACGGGGAAGGCTGTAAATGGGGCTAACCAAAATTTTTGCATTGAAACGTCAGCAGAAATTGGGTGTTTGACTGTATGGACGTTTCCCTAGGAAATTCTACTTTTCTTTCTTTTTGTCTGAAAACCAAAAAACTTTTTCATTTTTTGACAGTCGTAATTTTCCACGGGAGGGAAAAAATGCCATTTGCCAACCCCCATAAATTGGAAATTTGTTAAAAAACATTTTAGCTGAGGGCCAACGTTTCCAAAGGTTTGTATTCTTTTTATGAAGAGCTGAAGTCAATGGGGCTATTTTGGGTGTGCTACACGAAGCAAGTGCGAGAGCTTCAGCAACACTGAGACATCCAGCAACCTTTTCAAAACCATCTACAAGACACGGATGGCGTTGCCACTAGAGTTTGCTAGGACAGTTGTTCCAGCAAACCTCTTCCTGAAGACAGCTGAGGGCTTGGAGGGCAGAGTTCATCCCACTTTCCCAGATGAAATGAACTATACCAGCCATCGTTTTCTTTGCTGGTATAACCAGGTAGACACTGGACCTTTTGCCAGCTTGGCTATGTGCCCCCTCAGCCAGGCTGGATACAGCTATACCAATCGAAAGGTGCAGTGTAACTATCAGTAGAAAGCGTCTTTGTACCGGTATAACTCCAGCCACAAGAATGGGTTTACTGCTTGTTTATACCAGTATTATAGAGGACCGCCAACCCTACTCTAGTAAAAGAGGTGCAATTTAATGGTAAAATGCCCACTCACGGACACCAGGAAGGCCACACTGGGCCAGACCAACGGCCCATCTACAGCCCAGTGTCCTGTCTTCGAAGAGTGGCAAGAACCACTGTTCTCACCAGATGGAATGGACAGAGCAGGGTAATTACTGAGTGATCCATCCCATCACCCAGCCCCAGCTTCCAACAGTCAGAGGCTTAGGGACACCAAGAGCATGGGGTTGCACCTCTGACCCTCTTGGCTAATAGCCATTAATGGGACCTAACCTCCATGAACTTACCTCATTCTTTTTTGAACCCAGTTATGCTTCTGACATTCACGTGGCGGGGATTCCACAGGTTAACTGTGCATTGTGACACAAGGACAGCTTTACATTTGTTTTAAACGTGTTACCTATTCATTTCCCTGGGTGACCCCTGCTTCTTGTGTTAGGTAAATAACACTTCCTTATTCACACCATTCATGATTTTAAAGATCTCTCTCAAACACCGGTTGTGCTTGTATAAAAAGTGCCTTCCAGTTTATTCACCTTCCCCGATAGCAATAGTTACACCGCACCTTTATCCTGGAAAAGCGCTGTCAGTCCCAGGGGAAGGGGCAGTGTATCAGTTTTAACTATGCCCCTGTAGTTAAAAGCAGTACAATTTCTGTGTGTTTAAACAAGTTCCACTGTTTTAATTATGTCAGGAAAGAAATCATAGCCCTAACTGACAGTTATAGCATCAAGAGAGCCCTGTGTAAACCAGGCCTAAGTGTCTAGGTCATTTCTGAAAATAGGACGTAGGTTCTCAGGCAGCCCCACATTGAGCAGGTTAAATATATCAGCAGCTTGAGAGCGTTTCCAGTTCAGCTGTTCCCTTCCCTGCCCAGTCCCAGCTAACCCGTTTCCTCCCCTGCCGTTCCCCCAGCCAGTTGCTGTAAAGCAGGAGAGTCTTGAAGATTTGTCATAACCATCCAGGTGTGGGCTGTCAGCAAACCCCATGGTTAATCAATTGGGCCTAGTGTTTAATGGAGCACAGACTAAAACAAGCCCTTTTAATATGTACAGTGGAACAATGGAGCAGATACAGGGGACAAGGTGCAGGAGACAAGGGTGAGGGGCGCTGTATAAATACCAGAGAGAGGGAAAAGGAAACTGAGGAGGCTACCTGCAATCCCGGGGGAAGGAATCTCACCTAGACGGTGCATAGGCAGGGGGTGCTCTGCCTTTCCAGATCTCACATAGACGGTTACAGCAGGCAGTGATGACCTGGTGTAACCAGGTCTGGTGCCTGAAGATCTGGCAGGCTGCGAGCGCCATGGAGAAGGCAGCATCGCGACCATGGCTTGAAGGAGCCAGTGTTCTCACGGAGTCGCTGGCTTAGGTCATTTAAACAAGGTTGGTCCCATCAGTCCAGCCCTAGCTGGGGGTGAGGGGGAAGTCAGTCCACTTCAGAATCCGAGCTGGAGTTCGAATAGTCTGCCACCAGGGAAGAGCTGAGGCTGGCAGAGCAGGAGGCGCCAGCAGATCCCATGGCAGGGGGGGCGTCGCCATCAGCCACGGGGGAGCAGTGCTGGGGTGTCCTGGGGGCTGTGCTGTCGCAGCTCTGCGCACCACTTCGCGCCTCCTGCTCCACGCTCTCTCCCGGGCTGAGCAGACCCTCGGGCCCATCCCGGGATTTGCGGCGCACGATGCCCAAGTGGCTGATGGTGATGGGCGAGCCACCAGTGGGTGCCTTTGGGGGCAAAGCTTTCCCAGTGAGCCCCAGCTTTTTAAGCGTGTCAGTGGCTTTGCCACTTGAAGCCTGAGCAGGGGGGAACCAGGAGCGGCCGGAGATCTCTGTCCGCTTCAGCTTCTGTTTGTCCTCATAAGCTGGAAGGAGAGGAATGGGCAGCAGGGAAGTGAGGGGCATCTACAGAGGGCCCGGGTAGGAGCACTGGAGCACCTGAAAGCTCCCATGTAATTGGCTCAAGACTCCTACCCCTGGGACCGGCACTATACACCTGTGCTGAGCAGCATGCACTGATTGATGGGGCTCGTAGTTCCTCAGAGTCAAATGCCACTTCCCTCAGAGTCCATCCCCAAATCACACCACGGCTCCTGGCTCCCTCTCTGCCTGCGCTAACCACCAGACCCTCCCCCACCCAAAGCTGGGAATAGCACCCAGCAGTCCTGACTCAACCTGTGGAACTCCTCGCCAGAGGATGTTGTGAAGGCCAAGACTATAATGGGGTCCAAAAAAGAACTGGATGAGTTCATGGAGGATAGGTCCCTCAATGGCTATTAGCCAGGATGGGCAGGGATTGCTGTTGGCCAGGGGCTGGGAATGGCTGACGGGATGGGTCACTTGGTGATGGCCTGTTCTGTTCATTCCCTCTGAAGCACCTGGCATTTTCCATTGTTGGAGGACAGGACTGGAGGGACCACTGGCTGTTCTTATGTACTCCCTGCCCAGAGCTGGGATAAAACCCAGGAGTCCTGCCTCCCCAGATTTGTTCATTCCCAGTGTAGATCATATCCAACTGACATGGTCAGCGGGGCTCTTAACCCTATACTGCCCACATCCCACAGGACAAGACAGGGCCAGGGACTCCTCTGTGTACAGGACCCCCCAGAAGACCTGAGGAAGACCCCACCCACAGCCCCAGCCCCAGCACGTACAGTCCAGACTTCGGTACTTGAGCAGCCCTGCCAGGCGCCGGTCCTCCTCCGTCTCCTGCACCAGACGGATGCTCAGGTTGGCCTTGGTCTGCAGAGCCAGGTCCTTCTCCTCTTCCTCTTGGAGGATCTTCTTCTCCTCCTAACCAGGGGACAGACAGGAAAGTGAGAGAAAGGGCCCAGCCAGCAGCCCGGGTGTAAGGAGAGGGGGAAGAGCCTATTGGCTTCAGTGGAGCTGTGCCTGCTTACGCCAGGGCTAGACTTGGTCCCTGCCCTAGTGCCCACAAGGCTGAGGCCGCAAGGACTGTCCCAGACAGTGAGTCATGGAGACACATCACTGAACTACCACAATGTCTAGTGCACAGGACAGTCTCACGGCTGAGATTGCAAATCTTTCCTCTGGACCAGCACCACCACTCCCATCTCGCATCTAACACCTTCCAGCCACCCACCGTAAAGCACCTTACAAAGGAGGACCATACCCTGCTCCCCATTTCACAGGTGGGGAAACTGAGGCACAGGGAGGGGACGGGCCCTGTCCAAGATCACCCAGCAGAGCCCAGATTTCCCGAGTCCTAGTCCAATGCTCCATCCACAAGCTCACGCTGCCTCCCGAAATGCCAGGACGGCTCCAGCTAGGAGCACTGCACACGCCACGTGGATCTCAGTCTCCACTCACCCTGAACTTCCTGCGCAGCATGCTGTTGATTGCGAAGTCATCCTTCCAGGCGCTTTGGGCCTCCTGGATGTTGGACAAGGTGGGGATGGCTCTCTGCAGCTTCCTCTGGTCCGTGGTGCCGTGCTCTAGCCGGTACATGGCATCCGTCTCCAGCTTCTTCTTCTCCTCGTGCTCTGGAGGCGGAGAGATGGACACGCAGACTCACCAGTGGGTTCTACCCACCCAGCCGCCAGAGGGAGCAGGGCCTGCTGGTCCCTGGGCTCACCTGTGGCCAGGATCTGCTCATTGTCCTGCATGTCCCAGCGTTCCTCCTTGCGCTGGGCCCCGCTCACGATGACGTAGTCACAGTTGGCCGGGTCCGTCTGCATTTCGATGTAATTGACGCACAAGTGGCATTTCATCCGAAACCTGGCACCCAAGGGGACAGGGTTGGGTCGTGGTTGGGGGGCTATTTCCTGGCACCCTCCCTGAAGCCCCAGCGAGACGCCAACTCTCTGTCCTTTGCTCCTATCCCATCCCTGTCTCCTGCTAGAGGGATCTTACACCAGCTCCTGAAGCATTTGGCATGCCAGAGACACAACACTAGGCTGGCTGGATCCCAGTCTGAGCCGCCATGGCTGCATGTGCATAAGAAATCCCAGGAACTGCTAGTTTTAGTCACCCTCCCTTAGCCATGAGGAGGGTGGGTGGCTTGTGTGTCTGCCACAAGGCCATGCTCTTATGGAGCCTGATCCCCCATCCAGGCATTGCCACGTGCTCCACAAACACCCATTTCACCTCTCAGTATTATCCACCCTGCTGATATGTGGGTGGGTGGGGGAGCTAGACTGTTGGAGGGAGAGAGAGAATAGACTTCCCTGCTCCAGCCACTAGACCCCACTCCCTTTCCAGAGCTGGGGATAGCTCTCAAGAGTCCTGGCTCCCAGCCCTGTGCTTTAACCACAGATCCCTCCTCAGGGGAGCAGGCGGCTCGGGGGCAGCGATGGCACACGGAGCCCAGAGGACGTTACTTTACATCCAGCTCAGCAGCATTTCTCTGGCATGCCACATTCGTGGCCGTGGCACTGTTCCGGGGGCAGCTTCCCTCCCTCTCCTGGGCCAGAGGCAGGCGGGGTCTCTGTGGCCCATTCCAACCCTGACTGCTTGGCTGGAGGAGGCCGTTGGGGGCCAGCTACATGGCCCTGTGGCCCCCAGACCTTGCTCTGCACGGGCTGAGCCTGGGAAGTGAGACGGGCAGGAGCACGCACTCCCCGCACCCACCTGTAGATGGGGGTAGTGTAGTAATTCCCAACTTTCTTCTTCTCAGCGTTGTACCGGACACCTGCGACAGACAGAGCCGGGAGCTGCAGGGCCTGGAGTGCCATCTCCAGCCCCCCAGCGTTCCTCTCCAGCACTGGCAAGGACATCCCGTCCCCCGGGCTCTCCTGCTGTGCTGGGAATAGGAGCCAGGAGTCCTGGCTCTCAGTCCCAGGGTTCAGACGCACTCCACGTTGTCAGTAGCAACACACTGCACTTTTGGACAAGCCGCAGGTCACACAGTGAATTGAGGCAGGAGTTGGGAAGAGAACCCAGGTGTCCTGGCTTCCAGGCCCGCCCACCCCCTCCTCCCCCCCCATGCTTTCCCACAGCTGGCAAGAGAACCCAGGATTCCCAATTCCCATTGCTCTAACCACTACACCCCACTCCCCTCCTGGAGCTGGGACCAAAACCCATGAAGAGTCCTGACACTCACTCTCTTGTTTTGATCCCATTCAGAACTGGGAATAGGACCCAGGCATCCTCTCCTCCTAGCCCTCTTGTGCTGACCACTGGACCGTATCGATCGGAACAAGAGGCTGTTCTCTTGTACTACAAACCTCTTCCCAATTGCTCTTTCCTGCCTCACTGTAGTTTCCATCCTTGCAGCACCCTGAGACGGAGGGACATATCACCTCCGTTTAACAGATGGGGAAACTGAGGCATGAGGCAGATTAACTGACTTGCCCAAGGTCTCACAAGAAGCCCGTGTCTGAGCTGGGAACTGAACCCAGTTTTCCCCAGTCTGAGCCCCATGGCCCACCCACCAGACTTCCTTCCCCGAAGCTGCTGCTGCTTGAGCTATCCCCCCAGGTATTGGGCTGGAAATGGAGGGCCAGCTCTCCGGCATGGGGGTGCAGGGTGGCTATTCAGCCAGGGCCCAGAGGCAGCAGAGGGGCCACCATCAAAACAACAAATTTAACAGGGAGAGAGTCAATTAAAGTTGGGTTTGGTCCCTCCCTCAAAGTCAAGGAGCCAACCCCTAAAGGACCACGGCCCCCAACCCTATAATGTCCCCTCTCCACCGGCTCAGTCCTGCCATCGCTTAGCCCCCACCATGGCTCCCTCGACTGCGAGGAGCACAACTGCCTATGCTCGCTCTGAGTGCCGAGCGTCTGGATGAAGGAGGCCAGGGCCTGGGACAGGCATTAGCCAGCGCTGTGCACATCCCGGGTGCTGGCGAGCAGCCATAGAGATTCCCTGGGGAGGGGCAGCTTACCCATTCCAATGTGGTTCTTGCAGCCATCGCACCAGATGTTGTAGGGCATCTCAAACCTACGAGAGAGCAGCCAAGATGGTGCCGGTCACCCTGACGCTAGAAATGCTCATGGGGAACGACAGGCCCGGGGCAGCAGGCGCTGCTGCTTGGAGGCACTTGGCGCAGGCTGTGGGTAGAGGGATCCCCACGTCCTCCCCAGCCAAAAACAGCCGAGCTGGAGCAAAGGGTCCAAGCGCAGCCAGGAGCGGTGTGTGAACTTCAAAGGGCAGCGCCCCGTGCTGAGTCAAGAGTCCACAAACAGCCTGTAATTCCGCCCCAGGCGGCCTGGCTCCTTTAACCACCCGCAGCCAGGAGTCCCCAGCAGAGGTGTCAAAAAGACTGTCTGTTACTCTGAGGTGAGGCAACTGCACTGACCTCAGCTGGGGGCTAAACCCCATGTCCTCCCTAACACGCCATTCAGTGTAGTCGTGAGATCCTGGCCCGACGCCCCCTGCTCAAAGCACTAGACTCCACTCTTAACCCAGAGTGGGGAAGAGAACCCAGAAGTCCTGGCCCCCGTTCCCTGCTCTGCCTACAAGGCAGCAACCCACAGGATGCCTCTCCATCCCCCTGCACAGAGATGCGTCCGGGGGGGGGGGGAGCAGAGGGAGTCCAAGCTCTTACCTGATGATAAGGATGCCCTGGGAGAGCTTGCGGGCTCTCTCTCGCAGCGGGTGGCTGTTCCGGTATTTATTGAGGGAGACATGCTGCGCAGGAGAGACCAGGAAGACAGTTTGGTTCCTAGAACTAGAGCACCGGATGAGACCGACAGGCCCTCCAGCCCAGTATCCCATCGCTAGCAGCAGCCAATGCCAGATGGTTCAGAGGGAGGAGCAAACCCATCATAATATCCCAGGGAGGAAATTCCAGCCTGAGCCGGAAAAATGCAGACCTACAGCCCTTGTAATCCTAGTTAGGGCTGACTTCCTTCTTACCCAGATCACCATCTAATCCGGCTTTGAAATTTACTAAAATCCGGTAGCAGGGAGTTCCACAGTCCCCTTTAAATCTTTTTGAATTTAATCAGCTGTCCTCCTGTTGCTTTTTCACAGGGCAGGGGGCACAGTGGGGCCTGACTGGCTTAATTCCCAGCTACTAGCTTCTTTCCCAACTACAGCCACAGGCTCAGAACTTTGCCTATGGGGCTAACTGGTAAACCCAGGGCTTGCCAAAAGCAAACCCAGACACCAAGTATCAGTGGATGTGTCTATGACCAGGCCTTGCTGTTTAACCCCTGCTCTTACCTTCGCTGGATCGAAGTCGGGAGGATAATATTTATTCACGCCTTTTCTTTCACCCTAGAAGGAAACAAGCAAAATAATAATGAACAAACTCCTATATCAGAATGCAAGGCTCAAGCAGCCGATTACTTGTCTCGAGTGAGGGCCATTTCTTTTTCATCCACCTATCGCAGAGATTTCATGAGAATCTCAGCTTTCTGTAAAAACAAAAAAGGTGGTTTCCTGCACCTGTGGTCGTGAAGAAAAGCATGGAAACTTGGCCCGAGTGACCTGAACAGCACAGCAGGCTAAGAAAAGGAACTCATGAAATCTCATGATTTGAAAAACAATCTCACGATTTTTGGAGGTCCAACTTGTGATGTTTGAGTGCCCCAGCTTGGCAACACTGCCCACTTACCATTGTGAAAAGCTTTTAGCTCCAAGCAGCTGGAACACACCCCGTCTATGGGAAAGATAAGGAGAGAGGGTCATTTCGGGGGCTAGAAATGATAACTTGCTCTTACGCAGCACTTTTCATCCATAGATCTCAATGCGCTTTGCAAAGGAGGTCAGACCCATTATCCCTATTTTACAGATGGGGAAACTGAGGCACCCAGCGGGAAGAGACTTGCCCAAGGTCACCCAGAAGACCAGCGGCAGGCCTCCAATGTCCCCATCCACACTGCCTCTCTCTCCGCCTGCTAAACTGATCTCACAGGAGCGACTGCTGCCCGGCTCAGCTCCCAGTTCCCATCGTCCTGGGGGGACTGGTTACAGCCCAGCTGACCCTACTCCCCGCCAGGCTCGGCTGGTGTTTGGCCTGGTAGTGTAGACAGGCCCCATCCGTCGGCTACGCATCCCTCGGCCTGGCACGCTGGTCTCAGAGGCGCCACGACAGAGCTATGTGGGTGCTGGGGAGGGGGCGTTGCTGCAGCCCCCGTGGAGCAGAGGCAAGGCCAAAGGGGGGGCTCGGCCGGGATCCCTCCTCTTGGGAACGCCAAGGCCCGGCTGTAACCGCGAGCCCAAGGGGGGGCTGGCCTCACCAACCCCCCCAACCAACATCGCAGTGGGGGAGGGGGCACGTGAGCCTGCCCCCCTCTGCTTACACGGGGGGGCGATGATGGGCCTTCTTGGGAGTGGGGACCCCTCAAGGCAGCAGCTCACCACCGCACCCCACAGCTAGGAGAGCGGGGGGCACAGAGCGGGGGGGCAGAGGAGCCCCTAGTGTGGGGTGGGAAGGGGGGAGGGGACAGAGAGGGAGCCCCCCGGGTGGGGGGGCAGAGAGGGAGCCCCCCGGGTGGGGGGAGGGGCCCGGGGAGGCCCCCCCCC
>ML675714.1:2238788-2255313 GCA_007922155.1 Mesoclemmys tuberculata
GGGGGGGGAGGGTCCAGCCAAGGCTGTGCCCGATTGTCGGGGGGGGCGTGTGCGGACCCTGGGGCTCGCTGGTCTCCCCCCAGCGCTGGGGGGGACATGGGGCCCGGGGGGCGGGCAAAGCCCCCGCAGGTGCCCGCCCGGGGAGAAGCCCCCCCGCCGGCGCAGCCCGTGGGGCGGGAGCCCGGAGTCCTGCGGGTGCCTCTCGCGGGGCAGGAGCCCGCACCCCCCGGTGCCTGGCAGGCAGAGGAGGGGGGACAGGCACAGGGCCGCAGCCGGGGGCCGAGGGGGTGGTTAAGGGGCAGGAGGCCTGGGTGGGGAGCCCAGATCTGGGCTGGGGGGCGAGCTGGGGGCTGGGAAGCAGAGCAGGCTTCCTGTGGTCTGTCCCCCCCCCCAACAAAGCGGTGCACACTGCTGTGCCTCAGTCTCCCCGTCTGTAAACGGGGTAACAATACAGGCACCTGTTAAGGATGTAGGGGTTAACACCGGGTGAGGCATGCTTCCCTCTGCTCCCCCCTGCGGCAGGCAGCTGCTACCCCACGGGATCAAGGGGGGAAGCAGGCAGACAGCAGGGAAAGGGACCTGAACTTGCTGGGCACGTGGGTATTGCTGAAACACAAAGAATACGGTGTCGTGCCGGAGGTTACCTAGGGTGTCACGGTAAAGACGACAATGGAACCCGGGAGTCTTGGATCCCAAGCCTGCTTGCTCTAACCCCTGGACCACACTGCCTCTCCGCAGCAATCAGTGAGGAACAAAACCACCAGATTGTGAGAGGGGGAACTTGTGACTAGGACAGGGAGAAGGGAAAAGGAACTGGAAAACGCAGGCACAGGGACATCTGACCTCCCATTTTAAACGGGACAGTCGTGCAGGGGATGGATTTAGGGTTATCTCAGCAAATCCTTGAAGAGAATGACTCAGTGGCTGGCCACATTTCTAAAAGAAACATGGCAAAGATTCCATCTCACGGTTAATGGGAATCAGCAGCCGGGTGAGAGGCAGAATATGGTCATTGCAACAAGGTTAGATCTTTGTACAACGAGGCTTTTCCAAAAGAGAGTAACAGGAAGAGGCTAGATGTTGCAATCCTGCGTGAAGCGGCATATTAGGACTCCTGGGTTCCATGCCCCACTCTGGCAGGCGAGGGTGGCTGGAGTGGGGTGGGGAACAGGGCATGAGCACTTCTTGCTTTTGGTTCCCAGCTCAGCTAATTTGTGAGAGCTCCAGGGCAAATCCCTTTCCCTCTCCCTGCTTCGATTTCCCCTTTTGTAAATTAAGGATCATGAGCATTCCCCAGCCTTTGTAAAGCACTTTGAGTTTAAGGGAAGAAAATGTGCTAAGGGTGTAGTATTGTTATTCCTTATTAAAAGAGAGGGAGGTCAGCTAGAATTGTTTCACTGCAGAAAGCTTTATATTGAACATCTGCCTAAGGTGTCCGGTGATGAGAACAGGGAATTGGGAGCCAGGACTTGGAAGGTCTAGTCCTAACTCCCTACCCATTGGTTAATGGCCCCTATTACAAGATGAGCCCCTCATACTCTTTACCACATTTATCCCCACAATCTCCGGAGGAGGCAGCGCAGTATCAACTCCACTTTGTAGCTGGGAGGGCCAGATCCACGGACCTGGTGAGGTTCCCTAACTCATGGAAATTAAAAGCCTAAATATTTTTGTGGCTTTGGGTAGTTAGGTGTCTAACGAAGCAGAGAGGCATCTCATGGGATTTTTCAGGCACTTAAACACATGTAAAAATTTGAGCCTAAGTGACTTGCTATAGCAGAGCTGAGAATAGAAGACCCAAGTGTCTGGATTCCAGGTTAGGGACCTCACCACCAGACCAGCCTTCCTCTTGTCTGGAATCACGGCCCAAGTGAGGATAGATTGAGAGAGGATAGAAACAACACTGAGAGCATCTCCAAGAAGGCAGGGGTGACGCATGGGCCCATCTTTTATGCATGTGCTGAGGCTCTAAGACAATTTGCAGAAAATTGAGGCTTAAGCACTGATTGCTTTTAAATAGGACATGCTTTCTCAGCTATATTTAGGCTGCCTAATCCACACCTGTGATTTAGCCTACATTTGTCACACGCTGTCCTTGCAAAGAACAAAATACAACCCAATGCTGTGTAAGTAGCTGAAGGCAAATGGGCCACTCATCTCTAACTAGCTCTGCTTTAAGAGGAAATGCCCTCAGTGGAGCTGTGGGGCATCAAGTACCATAGAAGGTCCTGGATTCTAATCCAGACTCTGCTGCTGACTTGCCACATGATTTTGGTCCAGTCATGGCTCTGTGCCTCGGTTTCCACATCTGTAAACCAGAGGGATGACACGAGGCATAATAAACAGAGCTTTGAACCAAGCGAGCACTCCAGGAGTTATATGTATTAATAGGATGTAAAGACCAAAAGGGGCTGCTCCGATCATCTGACATGAGGTCTTGTCTACACTTAGCACGACAGCAGCACCACAGCAGTGACACCACCTACGCCGCCAGGACGGAGGAATCCAGGTAATCCAGTTTTGGCACAGGTAATCCAGCGTCCCAAGAGGCAGCAGCTAGGTTATCAGAAGAATTCTTCCATCAACCCCACGCTGTCTACATGGGGATTTAGGTTATTTTAACAATGCTTTGATTTTTCACGCCACCCTGCCCAATGTAGTTAAACAGCCTTTATTTTCTAATGCAATCAGGCCTGACCTCCTGTACAATACAGCCCATCGGACTTCCCGTATTAATTCCTGCTAGAGCAACCCTTTTAGAAAAACACCTGAGCTGGATTTAAAATTTGCCGTTTTAACAGGATGCTCTGCCTGAGAGAGAATAAGAAACCATTGTTTTGAAACAACGGAACAAGTACAACAAACCAATGTCTCATTCCTGCTAACACCACTTCTTATCAGGGGACACTGAGGGCCAATCATAAACCTCTGCTCACTTTTTAAAAGAGTCGTTGCAGCCCATTGGCAGTAGAATTGAGGACAGGGTTAGGAGGCAGCAGGGGTGTGGTGTGGGGGATCAGCCCTATCGAATCCCAGGGGGTGGAATAACAGAGCCCCAGTTCCTGGTGTCTCAACATTAAGATAGAAATGATTGAATACCCCTCCCTGCTCCTGCCAAACCAAAAATTCGAACCCTCACAGCTGCAGAGGAGCTCCTGGAAATGGGGCTCTCTATAAAGGCTCTGAAACCAGCTGGAACATAGACAGCACTGACTTCTTTCACCTTTTAAGCCAGACCTGTGATTGGGGGTGGGGGAACAAAAATCAGAATGAGCTCGCTATAAAATGTGTTTGTTTTTTTTTTTAACCCCCAGATGGATTTTTAGCCACAGCGACAGTATCCGAGATCTCCCTCATTAGCACCGCACAGCTTGGAAGGAAGCTGTTGATGACACACTTTGGGCTAACTCGTGGGAATAGCAACCTGCCGTTGTCCGCAGACCTCTTCCACCACCCACCAGCTCGCCTGCCTTCTAGACGCCCCTGACAGTTATTTGTGCCACCACGAGACATGGCGGTGGAATCTGCTGGGCGCAACGATGACATTCATTCGTCACACTCTCGCCCCAGACCCAACCCTCTGTCCACCAGGTTATCATCTGCCAAGGCACCTGTGGTCCTCTCTGCACCGTTTCCTGAACAGCACAGGGCAACCGTGCAATCACTGTCTACAGGGGGTTTCTCTAACGACCTGCGATGCAGCTACGGTTAACTTCAGCTTGTCACATATTATTGTCGAGTGGGCACTCGACAGCGGGCTACCAGCTCTCCACATGGATGCTGCTGCCACCATGAAATAGCTGGGCATATTGCACATACCCTGATAGATAGCACTGTATCTCCCCCTCTCAGGGCTTTGCTCTGGCCTCAGACCCTGGAGAGCCTGACCCTGGAATAGGGTGTCAGCTTTTTCTGTTGACTGCAGACGTGAGCCACTGCCTAAGGACCTGAGTGGAGCGGGTTTCTGCAGGCCTAAAAGACAGGGGCAGGCTCCTTGCTGCAGCCAAGGCAATGGGAGATCAGTGCTCCCCTCCCCATGGCTGTAGCAGGGAGCATGGCAAAGCGCTGTGCCTAAGTCCATAGGTGCTGGGGTCCCCTCTGGAGCCAAAGGGAGGGGAGAGCAAAGCGCTCTGCCTGGGTCCCTGGGGTCCCTGCTGGAGCCAGAGAGAAAGGAGCACTGATCTTCCATCCCTCTGGCTGCAGAAGGGAGCCACTGCTTAGGAACCCAGGTGGAGCGCTCAGGGCTACAGGATGTGGGCGATTTCCCTGCTGCAGCCAGGGAGACAGGAGATCAGCGAGGAGGCAGCCTCCTTGCTGAACTCCTTCTGTCTGGCTGCAGGGAGGGGGCCTGCTAGTGGAGACTGGTGGCCCTTTGAGGTTGTAAAAATGGTATCTGTGGCCATCAAGTCAAAAAGGTTGGGAGCCACTGTACAGCCCCACCAGTATCGGAGCAACTCCCAAGATCATAAAGCAGATATTTAATTTGACTCCAGCCGGCAATGGCCCAGCCAGCGCACTTCCCCTGTCAGTGTGGCATAGTTTCCCCACCTGAAAGTTAGGCATAATGGGACCAATCTTTGCAAAGCTCTCTCAGCCCCTGCACATACTGCTCTGTAGGAAGCGTGACATATGATCAGAGCTCTCAGTGAGTTGAGCAGGCGTCTATCAGATTTTATAACCCGCAATGCAAGTCGCAGCCATGGAAACCACTTGCAAAGTGTGTAAGCTCTGCCAGCTTTATTGCAGACAGCAGGCTGCAGTAGAGGTGCTGGATAGGGTGGGCAAGAGAGACAGCCTGGCTCTGTGCTCCAGAGCAAAGGGAGCTCCACGAAACTTTTCCTCTCCTCCACAAGAGAAGAGGCCCAGAGCAGAACAGCTGCACTGGCCTGGGGCCCTGATCTCACTAAGATGCGCCAAATCTTTTCTGGAGGCAGGCTCTTGCTGGAGGAGAGGGGAAAGAAAAAGAAGCAGGATTTGTTTAATCATCTGCTGCATGGAGCAATAAGTTAAGGAACTTGTGCAAGATCAAGGCCCCTAAGGAGCGCAGCCAATCTGCTCCAATTCTTTGATAACAGCCTCCACGGGGACTGGTGGGTACACGTCAAAGACTCGGACTGCCCAAGGCCCGCACTGTTTGCTGACAGATGGCGTGGAGCCCATTTACACTAGAAACCAGAACCAAGTAGTAACAAAGGTGAGGGCAAACTGGTCCAGAGCAGACAACTCCATTGCTGGCAGAGTCTTAGCAGCTCGGCAAGAGCAGCTGAGAGCTTACCCCTGAACTTGCCCAGACAGTCCTCCCTTATTACGTAACAGCCGCATGGAGCAGGTGAGCTGCCTTGCAGATGTCTGTCCCTTCCTTTGAAGCACCCGACACTGAGAAAGGCAAAGTACCAGACTGCCGAGAGCTCTGTCCCTGTGTGACAGATGAGATACTAGGTGCTTGGGACAAAATAAAGTAAGTAAAGGTCTAGAAAACCTGACCTTTGAGGAGAGGTTAGAAACTGGGCATGTTTGGTCTTGAGAAAAGATGACTGGGGGGATCCTGGTAACAGGGCTATTAGAAAGAGGACACACAGTAATCAGATTAATCTGCAGCAAAGGAGATTTCAGTTAGATGTTAGGAACAACTTCGTAAGGCTAGTTAAACTCTGGAACAGGCTTCCAAGGGAGGTTGTAGAATCCCTGTCCCTGGAGGTTTCTAAGAACAAGTTAAACACCTGTCAGGGATGGTCTAGGTTTACTTGATCCTGCTTCATGGAGCTGAACTAGATGACCTCTCGAAGTACATTCCGGTCCTCTATTGCGGGGATTCTCCTCCTAGTAAATACATGCCCACACCTTTGATAGCAGCAGAAAGAATGTTCAGCTTTTCCATCTGGGGTACGGAGACAGCAAGCTGCCTCGATGCATCCTCTTCTTCTACCCTCAGGATCACACAGCCAGTGTGCCTTACCACTCCCACCCCAGCTCACTTTCACCTTGGTTAGCAGTTGCTTGCTACAGTCTAGTGCCGATGCTGCATACCCTGGAGACCAAGCTGCTACTCAAAATAGCCTGCCTACCCCAGCCTTTGGAGCCAGATCTCGACTGCAAACGTAGCAGCTTTTTCACACGTGGAATAAGTGGAAATAAGGCTCAGATACGCCCTTGGGCACAATGCTCATTCCAGGAGCCACTGCCTTTCTTCAAAACACGCTGCCCCCAAGTAAGACTCAAATGATACAGGACTTAATCCAAACGTCCATGGAAGAGGCTGCAAAGTTTATTGCAAAGTACCTCTGAAGTTGTGTACTGTTAAAGTCACATCACCCTTTACAATGTATTCACAGTGGCCTGCCCTCAGGATTTGTGCTTCATTGTGTTCATGTAAAGAAAGCCAGGAAGCGTGACTTGGAAGACAGGTAAGAGGGGGATATTTCTGCTTCTTATTAAGTCAGGCCACGTCTCCCCAGAGGGCTTTATGGACAACTGGAGAACTGGCAGAACAACACTGCAGATACTGACGTATGAATAACTGATCACCCGTCATTTAAAACGTCATCTTTTGGGGGACGGCGAATACCTATTTAACTCAAACACCCACATATATTTGGGAGAAAAGAACTCACCGTTAAAAAGTTAACACTGCCACAGCCCTCATTTCAGGTTTGCAAAAGCTCACAATTCACCTTTCAGACTTCCAAGGAGTCCTCCAGTGAAGCCAGGGAAGACAAGCCTTGATTTTTCCCATGTTTACAGTGTAGTACTGCGACAGAGTTACTGAGCTGGCTGGGTCTGTGTGTCTGACACAGCCACAGACAGCCCCTCAAGGCGGTCGCTTCTCTCAGGCAGCCAGCACGCGTCTCAGGAAATAACTCTGAAAGGAGTGTGCCTGCTGGCTTGGAGAAAAGAAAGCTGTTTGTACCAACAGCAGGAAGGCAGCTGCCTCTGTGCTCTCTTCCAGGTGTTCTGTTCCATTAAAATGTGCTCATGGCTACATCATTATTCCAGGGCACCGCACAGCTCTGCTGACTGACCAGTAAGACAACGGCGAGGTCACAGGACTGTAAGCCTTTTGGTCCTTCTTTATACATCACAAAAGGGGTCCTTTATATTGATCCAAGCTCAGGATAGCAGAGGGGCTTGTTACAAGTCAGGCCATAAGGGACGGACCAGTGCACGAGGCTCAAGGGCTGTAGAATATAATATATATTTTAATTTACACATGTCTCCAACCGGATAGGAAGAAAAAGACTCTTCTATCCTGATAAGGCAACAGTGAACGATGATAAACCTCCAAAGAACAGAATGGGGGAGGAAAAAATAATACACAAGTGGGACTAAAGTTTAAAAAAAGTTTTAAGGAAAGATTCCCACCCCCAACCCCCCCCGTCTGTCCCAAGCCTCCTCCCCATTCTTTCTGCCTTCACCACTTCTTTTTGTGCTCATCCATTGAGACTCCTCCCGGGCCCAACGCCACCACCAGCAGCAGGCCGCCTATTACTGACATGGTCTGGAAAAAGTCATACTTTAGGAAGTCATGGAGGGGCCTGTAGGTGGGAATGTTCCAGAACGCGTTCTGTAGCAGATTGATAACGAAGAGCCAGATGACCAGGGTAAGGGCGGCCAGCTTAGTCTTGAAGCCGATGGCCACCAAGATGATCAACGCCATGCCAAAGATGTCCTGGAAGATCTGGGACGGGAAAATGTCGGCAGATGTGAATATCTGCGCAGCTTTTATCTCCGAAGCTGAAAGCACTTCACAAACAGCAAGTCAGTGGCACAGCCAGCAACAGAACCCAGGCATCCTGGCTGTCAGTTCCCTGCTCACTGCTGGCCCCACTCCTCCCACACGGAGAATAAACCCCAAGACCATCATCCCAGTTCCATCCTAGGGGTACTTCCTACATCGGTCACCTCACCCATCTCTCCACAGCCTCCCGGACCTGGGACAGTCTCCCCATTTGGGGGGGGCTTGCTTGTTAGACTCTTCAGGGCAGAGGAGCTGGCTGCACTGGAGGGCTTGGAAAGCAAAGGAGAAGTTTGGACCAGAACGTGGAAGCAGCAGAGATGCAAGCGGACGTTATCCAGCCCACTGCACTAGCTCAAGGCAGGATCAGCTGGGCTGGAACATCAGAGGCCTCCTCCGCTTACTCTCCCCCCCACACCACAGGTAGCATATCCTCCCCGCTCACCCTCCCACACGCATGCTAAACAGGGCATGGAACTGGCCAGACAGAGCAGCCAGCTTGCCTGCTGCGGTGCGCAGGTCACAGGGGAGAATCCAACAACACTACAGGGCCCTGACGCGGAAGGGGAGGACAACACAGGCATAACCATGGAAGGAGGTGGCACCTATGGGTGGGGGCCCTTTTGCTCCAGGGCGAGGGCAGAGGCCAACCCCACTACTGGATGGGCTGCCTGTGGCAAAGAGGGACGCCAGGACAAGGTGACAGGGAGCATCAGAGGCCACTCACGGTGAAGGCGCTGAGTTCAAAGTGCAGCAGCGTCATGAACATGAGCACAAGCAGGAGCCTCCCCCCCAGCTGCATGTACTGCCGCGGCGAGTGCTCCTCCACGGTGGGGACGCCAGCGAACATGGACTTCCCTTCAGAGCGGGACTCTGCTAGCAGAAGCAGCAGCCCACCTCCTAGGGCGAGGTTCCTGCAGCAGGAGGAAGGAAAAGGATCAACAGATCATGGAGCTAGCATCTCCCAACGTTACGCGTGACAGCTGCCGTGCAGCGATGGAGCCAGGGATCTCCAGCTTAAAAGCAAGAGCCCAGTCTCCCTAGCTGAGGCTGTAGCAGACTCATCTCCTCTGGTCAGGCACAGCCGGGGACTTGCACAACAAACTCACCAGTGGGCAACACAAGCTCCCGCCACGCCACATCGTTCATCTCTAGCCCCTGCCATCCAGGGCTCACATGGCATTTGGGTTTATTAGTGAAACCTGAAGCCTTCCAGGAGGGGAAGCCAAGGCACAGAGCGGCAGTGACTTGCCCAAGGGTCAGATAAGAAATCAGTGGCAGAGCGAAGTGAAGCACCCAGGAGGCCTCTCCTCCATTTTTCCTGTTCTAATCGCAGGCATCTGGGATTGCCTTTAACAGCCAGGCCTTGCCCTTGTCCCTTTGCAACTAAGTAGCACCAATTCCATTCATCAGCTGTAACTTACCTCATCAGGAACTTGAGGTCCCATAAAATACTGTAAGCGACTGTCTGCAAAACAGAAACCAGCAGTTTAAGTCCTGTGGCCAGATAATGGGTTCAGCGGCTTGTGCCAGATAATCTCAAGGAGCTGTTCAAAAGCTAAGCCCCGTGGGAGATGAGTCAGTTTCAACGTCACCTTACAGAGAGGGGAAACTGAAGCAGAGACATTTGCGCAAGGCCATGCAGCAAGTCAGTGGTGAGCACCTCAGTCTTCAACATATTTATCCTGTGAGGCAGGGCAGGACCACTCTCCCCACTGTACAGAAGATAAATCACTTAGTCTGTCTCAGGGCTTCCGTTCCCAAAAATCACACAGGGGAGCATATGATACAGCAGGGAACTGAACTGGGTCTGTCCTGTGCTAGTGCCCTAACCATTGCGCCATCTTTAAAAAGAGTTAAACAGGGATTAGAAGTGCCTAAGATGTAGGTGGACATAATGATATACCAATAGATTTGGAGGGGGCAGGACACCATGAAAGGTGAGGAATTTAGTTTAACAAAATGGGGGGCAGGGAGGTGAGATTAGGAGGAACAAAAATAAGAAAGGGGAAATTTAGGCCAAATATCAGGACATTTCCAGATAGTGAGATGTGTTAGGCTGAGCTAGCCTCCCCAGGAGAAGGAATGGAAACCCTGGTGCTTGTGATACTTACACATTTGACTAGATACAGCTCTAGAGAGGAGAGTAATCCTGGCCTAGGGAGGACACAGCCTAAGGGATTGCCAACACGTGGAAATTAATCCTGAAGTAGGTAGGGTATGAATTTAAAGCAGATTAATTTTTCGTGATTAACTCCGTGTGTGGACACTTTTGTCTCAGAATAAGAGTGCTTTACTGCAAATTAGCTCAATCCACTTTGGAATCGAGAATTCACCCGTGCTCTGGATAAGCTATTCCTGAGTAACTCCCCATGTAGACAAGGCCTAAAGATCAGAGGCCATGGGTCTTTTCAATTCTCTAGCTTTTATGGTTGGTTCTCCAGTGCATATCATTCCACTTCCCAGCTTCCAGCCGTGCCCACTACTACCAATCCACCAAGCAGCCAGGGGAATCTTTGCTAACCACAGCACCTGGCACCCATCTGGAGCAGAGTCATGAAGCTAGCCCATCTCCAACTCACCTGCATGAAGATAATCCCAAACAGGCCAAAACAAGCGTAAGGAACAAACTTCCTGGCTAGGACTAGAACGCACCCAACTGCAAGAGAGAGACAGAGAATGGAAAAAAAAAAAAATCTGCATCAGAGCCAAGGCAGGTTAACAAAACACAGGGGCCTCCTGCAGTACTCACTCTTTTCTACTCCTTTCCCCAAAGGAGGGAGTTGGGGCATTTTACCAACAGTGTAGCACATGGAGGGTGAGATTTTCAGAGCCAATGAGGGAAAATAGCCACGAGTCTTACTAGAATTTGGAGAAGCTCCTCTTCTCAGGACAGTCTTGGAGGGACACTTGACTAGATGATCTTAGAGGTCTTTTTCCAGGGGGGTGGTGGAAGATCACAGGAGAGCTAGATTCTACTCTAGACTCTGCCATTGACTCATTGTGTGGCCTTGGAAAAGTCACTTCCCTGTTCTGTGCCTCAGTTTCTCCATCTGCATAACAGGGACATAGCACCCTAGATTTATTTGGTCCTCCCTCAATGTCTGTGTGCATGGGGGGTGTGGTGGGGGTGGGACGGGATGAACTCTTGGGGTCCTTTCTGTGATTCTGTACCCAGGCTCCTTCCCAAATTGCAGCTCAGAAGCGTCCCTGAGGTGGGAGGGCTCTTACCCAGCTGCCCAGACATGTTGACGAACACGAATAGTGTGGCCATGACAATGCCGCTCCCCCATGACATATTGATGTAGTCCCGCTGCTCGTTCCATTGAAACCACATCCGGATCCCATCCTCCAGGAAGGTACTGATCAGACAGAGGTGAGCCAGGTGAGGTAGGTAGCGCTTCGTCACACGCAAGAACTGGAGGGGAAAGATATGGCCAGAGGAGAAAGAACAAAAGGCCGCATAAGAGACTCATAAAACAATGGCCCACAGAAGCTGGAGCAAGAAGTGGCTAGGTCACTCAGCTCCAAAACCAGTAACACTTTGGTCAGAGGAGACTCTCAGGACAACTTGCACACTTCCATTCATCAGCCTTCACTTCACCTCTGGGAGGCAGGTATTAGCCCAACATTAGAGATGCGGAGAGGGAAACGGAGGCGAGAGCCGCAGCTTGACTTTTCTAAGGTTGTCAAAGGCCAGCCCCTGCTCCAACCACTCCACCTGCCTTCCCAGAGGCAGGAATAGAACCCACGAGTCCAGACTCCCAGTCCCCAGCTCCACCCACTAGAATACCGTCTTCTTCCAAAACTGGGAGTCGGTCTCAAGGGACCCAACTCCCAGTTTAAATGCTCTGGAAAAACATACCAGGACACCTTTGAACTGGTGGGCCCTCTGTAGGAAGCCCCTTTGCAGGGCAGGTAATTTGCACAGCTCTACACTGTGCATTAGTCCTGTAGACCCATACAGCAGAGATTCACTGAAGCTGGAGAGAAGACTGCATAGTAATTATTAGTTTAGAAGCATCTTCCACCGCTCCAGACGGGTCCAGCCAGGTCAGGTCCACCTCCAATCCCCCTGCTGTTTTCAGTATAAATTTCTGCACTGCACCTTCCATCTCCATTCAGTCCTGAACCTCTTGGAAGATGAGGCCCAGTGGGAGATGATGGGACTTGTCCAAGGTTACACTGGTAGTTGGCAGCTGTGCTGTGAACAGAACCTAACTCCCAAGTGAAACGTATCAGGTGTGCTGCAGTAGTGGCCAGGCGTCCCCATCACGGACCCCACCGCGTTACCTGCCACGGACACACACAGTGCAAAAAGATGATCCCGGCCCTAACAAATCTCTAAGTCGGAATGTCATACCATTTAAGGCCAGGGGGAACCGCCAGATCACTTACTCTGACCTCCTGCATCTCACAGGCCACCAACGCCACCCAGCGCCCACACGCTAAACCCAGCCACCAAAGCCAGCCCACAGCTTAGCAGCTTCGCAGAAATGGAGCAACCTGTTATCCTAAGCCCCCAAATAGCTGAATGTTTCAAACATCCCAAAGCCTTCCATAAAGTCTTTGGTTTCTTTCAGGATGAGAACGGCTAGATACATGTAAAGTAGGGTAATCAACAGGCAATGTTCATTAACATATCCTCTAACACACACCTGGTGTTACCGGTATTATTCCTATGGCTAAGTATAGTAAATACCATGGGTCTCTTCTCTTTTCTTGGAGGTAGAGGACGACAATCAGGAAAGGAGAGCAGGGGAAGGAAGCAAGACCTCATCTAAACTCTACACTCCTGAGTGAGAAGTTTTAAGGAGAAACTCTTGAATTCTGTCTACCTAGACACAACCATTATCTCCAAGCAATTCCGTATTTTAAATGAACTCTTTGCTCCTGAAAGATGACAAACTGGCTGGCCTGGAGGCCAAAATCCTTTTTCTGTGGATACAACACGGCATAGGCAGTGGTAGTGCAGTCTGTCTCTCAGACTCTGCAAGTAACACACAAATAACATACACACCTCTGTTCCTGCTCCACACGCAGGAACAGTCCTTTAACCAATGTAATACTTCAGTGTGCAGAAGGCTCTCTCTTATTATATAGGTGCACTCCCAAGATGGCTCTGAATTACTGGTGGTGTCTCTGAGTAAGGCAAATCAATCAGATCCAACTGAAAGTCTATCAAACATTAAGGCCCTGTCTACACTACAAAAATAACCATGTCTGTGGAGCCAGAGGAATCTGCAAAGATATGAACAGTACTCTCAAGCATGGTTAAAACACAGCCTTTTTCCATTCAAGATTAAACCATATTATAAACATGGATAAGCGCCAATCATGTTTCAAACATTGCTCTTTACATAGTGTAAATAGGATTTAAAAGTGCCAGTGTGGAG
Source organism: Mesoclemmys tuberculata (assembly GCA_007922155.1). Classification (NCBI taxonomy): domain Eukaryota; kingdom Metazoa; phylum Chordata; order Testudines; family Chelidae; genus Mesoclemmys; species Mesoclemmys tuberculata. The sequence goes on from ML675714.1 coordinate 2,251,917, forward strand.
ACAGGACACTACATGTGCTGTCTAAGGAGCTCAATTTATCTTTAATCTAGATGTGCTTCTAGTTTGAAAGAGGACGGTATCAAAGAAAACTCACTAGATCCACGTCCCAGAATACAATGCTGAGGAAAATGCAGAATAGTGGGTCAGGGAAAAAGCCAAGTTATTGGGCTCAATATACAGGTAATAGAGTGAAATTCTATGGTCCGCGATATACAGAAGGTCTGATTAGATGCACTAATGATCTCTTCTGGCTTTAGGATCTGTGGGCCCATCTCAAATCCTTTATCTACTACTTACATTTCCATAACGCCTTCCCATCCTGAAGGATCCTAAAGCACTAGCTGGCTACATAGTTTTATGGCCCCCATTTTTGTCAGATTTGAGCAATCGGCTGAGTAGAAATCAGTTTAATCCCCAAATCCCTGTCTGAAACTGGGTTACAGCCTCAGTTATGTTAAGTGTGCTCATATCAAATCCCGTTTCTCTGCAGAGCCCTGCTCAGTTATAAAATTTGTATCCGCATCCGATCTGTGATCTGCAAACGTGGTCCATGGATATCCACATGTGTGGATTTGCAGGGCTCTATTTAGCTAAATGAATTTCCTATCTTCCAGATCTATATGGGTAACAGGGTTCCACAGAACACGAGTGGGAAGCAGCCACATCTGGGAAGGATGATGGCAGGCAGTGCGCTAGCATGCCTAGAGTACTGGGAAGAGGGAATTTTAGCCCAGGAACTCTGCACAAGTCAGACCGTGGGATCTTTAATACCCATGCAGACTGGACAGCAGCCTGAGTTTTAAAGTTCTGGTTCCAGAGAGTAAAATGCACAGGGCTCAATTTACAATTGTAAACAATGCTCTGTGTACTCAGAGTAGAAGCCCTGAACCCTCCTAACTGTTCCCAATATCCATTTGAAATACATTCATGTCAAGATGTTTCCAGGCTCTGTGCACTGGCTCCTACTGCACAGCAGAGACACCTAAAGACGTCCTATAAAGCAAATGCTCAGAATCCACTCAAGCCTTGGCTGAAGTTTGTTATGCCCTCAATGGGGACTGAGCAATAACAAAAACCCCTCTGCCCTAGGATCAAATCAAGCTGCCACATGGGAAGCTCTGGAAAATGAAGTCTTCTAGTAATCCCACAGGATGGGCACAACCTGGGAAACAGTGAGGCGAACTGTACATATACACAAAACCCTGCCAGCATACCTGAGCTACAGAGAACTCCTTCTAGGGATCAGAGAATGGTATTTGGCTTAGAAGAGGATTTAAGGTGTGGTATTAGCTAGCACACATTTTAAAAGTCTAGGGTCACCTAGCCAAGACTGTAACTTGACCGCTTTAGCAGGTGTTAAAGGCAGCTTGCATTGCCTACACTAGACCCTCCAAACATGTTAGCATGTGCTGACCTCACACCTTTAGACCCCAGTCTAGACATGGCCTTCTTTGACTCCTGGCAAGAGAGCCAATTGCAACACGGACAGGGATTGTGCAAGTCCTAACAGGAGTTTAGGTGGGACTCAGGAGCACCATGAAAAGATATGCTGCAGCCTGTGTAGGTGAGCAGGAGATTGGAAGTCAGAACTCCCAGATTGCAATCCCAGCTCTGCCACTAACTCACTGTCTGATCACGGGCAAGCCATCTCCCCTCTCTGTGCCAATTTCCCCATTTGCAGGGGGGAGAGGGGGAATAACATCTACCTGACGAGGCTGCGAGGTTCAATTCACTAATCAGTTAGTGGCCGGACCAAAGATGCTAGCGAAGTCTGTATTACATAGCACCAAACAGTCACAGGAGGGAATGCTGGGTTACTACTGGTGTGGAATGGGACTGACCCCGGAGGTTCTCTCTCCCATTCTAACTGACCCCTTGCCCACAATGCTAGAGAACATAAATTCCCGTTCTGGCCTTGGGTTTGTTTGTTTATTTTGTGGAACTGGATATGGAAGGAAAGCAGCCAGGAAGGCAGAAGCTTTAATCCCATCATATTCATTACTTTATGCTTCAAGGCACAAAAAGAAAATGCCCATTCAAGTCAACAGAGGATCCCAGGCTGCCCCAGCCTCTCCCTCTAGACACCTATGAGGGGCACTGGGGGGGGGGTCTGCGCTCTAGCCCTCCCACCAACCCCTCATTCTTTTGCCTTTGATTGCACTCCCACTCCTGTTCTTTCATTTCTTGTCCCCAGAAATCAGCTGTGGCCCTGCCTTAGCGGTTCTTGCCCCTGAACTGAAGGGGGGGCCTTTTGCTATCTTGGGGGGCCTCACCCTACCTGCCCCAGTACTACCAACAGCACCAGCTTTGCAAGCTCCAGGCTGGATGCCCCACACCCCACTGGAAACCAAGACACGTGGGGCCCCTTCCTCCTCCACGCTACCCCCTATGGGGGGGGACACATGGCACCGCCTCTCCCACTCTTCTCCCTCCTGCGGGGACACGTGCACTCCCCTCATACCCTCCTCCACAGGGAGGAGAGAAGCAGGTGGCACATCCCCCTCTCCCAACAGGCTCCCCATCCATTCTCCACATGGCTCCACGCTGGGGGGAAGAAAGAAGCACTTGGTACATTCCCCCCACTCTCCCCAATGAGGAGGAAAAGCAGGTTGCACCCCCCCATTCTTGATGGATTGCCCCAATAACCTCTCCACACTGGTACATTCCCCCAATACTTCTCTATGGGGTCGGGGGGTGGTGGTGGTGGTGGTACATCCCACCCCATGGAGAGAGGAGGAGGAGGAGGTGGTACATCCCACCCCCCCCGTCCTCCCATGAGGGATATGGTATCTCCCGCCCCCTCAATGACTCCCACGCCGGGATGGACCAAACCATTCCCGGTCGGGAGGGGGCAGGTCAGCCCCATCTCCTTCTCCCCCAGGAGGAGCCGCCCCCGCCCGAAGACTTCTGCCCCTCACCTGGTCGGCCAGGTCCTCGGCAGCCCCCATCAAGTCTCCATTGGGCGCCATGGTCGGCTCCGGCCCAGCCTCGCTGTCTCAGGGGCCGAGAGAGAGAGGAACGAAGAGGGCGTGGCCGACGGCGGCAGGGGGCGTGGCCATAGCGCAGCCAGTCGCAAGGCGGCTTTCTAGTCTGTCCCCCCGCTAGTTGGTCACGTGGGCTGCCCGAACCCTCAGCCGTGACGTATGCCGAGGCCGAGGCCAGGGACCCTTTCGCTTCAACGGCGTTGCCCCGACAGCCATGGCGGCCGGGCCCGCCGCCGGCCGGGCGCGCGGGGGAGGGGCCGGGCCGGGCGCGAGCGCCGCATTTGCCGCCTTCCCGCCACCAGGGGGCTGGGCCGCGGGGGGGCGTCGCGTCCCCAGGATGGGCCTGGGACTGCGGCGAGCTCGCGGGCGCCCCACACACGGCCCCTCGCACCTGGTACCTCGCACCCGGCCAC
>ML675714.1:2255323-2306840 GCA_007922155.1 Mesoclemmys tuberculata
CACACGGTGCCCCACACACGGTGCCTCGCACCCGGACACGGCGCCCCACACCTGGCCATGGTGCCGCACACAAGGCGCCCCACACCTGGCCATTGTGATGCCACTTCACCTCATACCTGGCCATGGCACCCCACACCCAGCCCCAGTGACAGCCCCTTAGCCCAGCCCTAGTGCCTCATGCTTGGCCGTGGCCACATCACCTCCGGAACGGTGATGGCACCTCAAGGCTCAGGCCTGGCCTCAGTTCCTTAAATAGCGCCCTGGGGCCTGCCCCTCACCTCAGCGACCGCAGCACCTTGCACCCGCCCAGGGCGGTAACGCTTCAGACAGTACCTCAGCTATGGGACTCAACTGAAACAGGCTGGGTCTGTGGGCAACGGGGCCATGGAGCCTCTCTAGCCTAGCAAAGAGGAGAGGCTAGAAGTTGATCAAGTACAGGTAGGAACTGAAGAGAAACAGTCACATGAAAGCGTCCTGTCCAGTTACACCACGTGAAGGCAGACAACTAAAGACTGACATGTTTTCTCAGTGCTTGTAGGCAAATGCCAGAAGTCTAACTGCTACAATGGGTGAACTTACGTGTCTGGTGTTAAATGATGATCTTGATGTAACAGGTGTCCCACACGCTTGGTGGAATGAGGCTAATCAATGGGGCATGGGAACGCAAGGGTACAAAATGTACAGGATTGATGAAACAGGTTGCACTGCTGGGGGATCATCGGTATAGGTGAAAGAAAGCATAGAGTCAAATACAGCAAATATCTTGAATCAGACAGTACCATAAAATCCCTATGGCTGAAATTCCATGTGTGAATAAGAGGAATATAGCACTAGGACTATACTGGGAACCATATTTCAGGAAAGATATGGACAAATTGGAGGCAGTCCAGAGAAGAGCAACAGAAATGATTAAAAGGTCTAGAAAACATGACCTATGAGGGAAGATTGAAAAATATGGGTTTTTGTTCAATCTGGAGGAGAGAAGACAGAGAAGGCACATGATAACAGTTTTCAAAAACTGCATAAAAGGTTGTTACGAGGAGGGAGAAAAATTGTTCTCCCGAGGGTAGGAGAAGAAGCAATGGACTTAAATTGCAGCAAGGGCAGTTTAGATTGGACATTAGAAAAAGCTTTCTAACTGTCAGGGTAGTTAAGCACTCGAATGAATTGCCTAGGGAGCTTGTGGAATCTCCATCACTGGAGATTTTTAAGGTCAGGTTAGACTCCTGTGAGGGATGGTCTAGATAATGCTTGGTCCTGCCATAAGTGGAGAGAATTGGACTAAATGACCTCTCGAGGTCCCTTCCAATCCTACAATTCTATGATTTTATACTACCGACCACCTGATCAGGATGGTGACGATGACTGTGAAATTCTCAGGGAGATTAAAGAGGCTACAAAAACAGAAAACCCAATAATAATGGGGGATTTAAACTATTAGCATATTGACTGGGAACAAGTCACCACAGGATGGGATGCAGAGATAAAATTTCTAGACACCATTAATGACTGCTTCTTGGAGCAGCTTGTCCTGAAACTCACAAGGGGTGAGGCAATTCTTGATTTAGTCCTAAATCGCGCATAGGATCTGGTCAAAGAGGTGAATATAGATGAACTGTTCAGTAATAGCAACCATAATGTAATTAAATTTAACATCCTTATTGGGAGAAAAATACCAAAGAAACCCACCACAGTAGCATTTAACTTAAAGAAGGGGAATTTTGAAAAATAATGAGGCTAGTTAAATGGAAATTAAAAGGAATAATCATAAGAGTGAAATACCTGCAAGCTGCATGGGAACTTTTTAGAAACACCACAATAGAGAATCAAAACTATGTGCATACCCCAAATAAAAAAAACAAACAATAAGAGGCTCAAAAAATGCCACCATGGCTAAACAATAGAGCAAAACAGGCAGAGACAAAAAGACATCTTTTAAAAATTGGAAGTCAAATCCTGCTGAGGAAAATAGAAAATAAAATAAACTCTGACAAGTCAAGTGTAAAAGTATAATTAGGCAGGCCTGAAAGAATTTGAAAAGCAATGAGCAAAAGACACAAATACTATCATCAATTTTTTTTAAGTACTTCAGAAGCAGGAAGCCTGTCAAACAATCAATGGGGCCACTGGACAATCACAATGTTAAAGGAGCACTCAAAGAAGACAAGACTGTTGTTGAGAAGCTAATTGAATTCTCTGCATCTGTCTTCACTGAAGAGGATGTGAGGGAGATTCCCACACTTAAGCCATTCTTTTTAGGTGACAAATCTGAGGAACTGTCACAGATTGAGGTGTCAGTAAAGGATGTTTAGGAACAAACTGATAAAAAAGTGAAAAGTCATCAGGACCAGGTGGTATTCACCCAAAAGTTCTGAAGGGACTCAAATATGAAATTGCAGAACTACTAACTCTGGTATGTAACATATCACTTAAGTCAGCCTCTATACCAGATGCCTGGTGGATAGCTAGTGTAACACTGATTTTTAAGATAGACTCCAGAGGCAATTCTGGTAATTACAGGCTGGTAAGCCTAACTTCAGTACCAGGCAAATTGGTTGAAACTATATAAAGAACAGAATTATCAGACACATAGATGAACACGATGTTTGGGGAAGAATCAACACAGCTTTTGTAAAGACAAATCATGCTTCACCAATCTATTAGAATTTTCTGAGGGGGTCAACAAACGTGGACAAGGGTGATCCAGTGGATATAGTGTACTTAGATTTTCAGAAAGCCTTTGACAAGGTCCCTCACCAAAGTCTTGTAAGCAGAGTAGGCAACTGCAGGCTAAGAATGAAGGTTTTCTCATGGATCAGTAGCTGGTTAAAAGATAGGAAACAAAAGGTCAGTTTTCAGAATGCAGAGAGTTAAATAGTGGGGTCACCCAAGGATCTATACCGGGACCAGTGCTGTTCAACATATGTGTAAATGATCTGGAAAGAGGAAAATGGAGGTGGCAAAGTTTGCAAATGATACAAAATTACTCAAGATAGTTAAGTTCAAAGCTGACTTTGAAGAGTTACTAAGGGATCTCACAGAACTGGGTGACTGGACAGGAACATGGCAGGTGAAATTCAGTGTTGATAAATACAAAGTAATGCATATTGGAAAACATAATCCCAACTACACATACAAAATTATGGGGTGGAAATTAGTTGTTATCACTCAAGAAGGAGATCTTAGAATCATAATGGATAGTTCTCTGAAAACATCTGTTCAATGGGCAGCAGCACTCAAAAAGCTAACAGAATATTAGGAACTGGTACAATATGGATAGATAAGACAGAAAACCCTAAACTTTGAATACTGTGTGCAGTTGTAGTTGACTCATCTGAAAATAATACATTAGAATTGGAAAAAGTACGGAGAAGGGCAACACAAATTATTAGAGGTATGGAACAACTTCCATATGAGAATCGATTAAGTAGGGGGGATACGACAGAGGTCTATAAAATCATGAATGGTGTGAAGAAAGTGAATAAGGAAGTGTTATTTACCCCTTAGCATAACACAACAACCAGGGGTAACCCAATGAAATTAATAGTAATCAGGTTTAAAATAAACATAATGAAGTACTTTTTCACAAAATGCACAAGCACCTGTGGAACTCGATGCCAGGGGATGTTATGCAGGCCAAAAGTATAACTGGGTTCAGAAAAGAATTAGATATGTTCATGGAGGATAGGTCCAACAATGACTATTAGTCAAGATGGTCAGGGACTCAATCCCATGTGATGGCTCTCCCTAAAACTCTGCCTGCCAGAAGCAGGAACTGGACAGCTAGCTGATAGATCACTTGATAAATTGCCTTGTTCTGTTCATTTTCTCTGAGGCATCTGGCTCTGGCCAATGTCAGAAGACAGGATACTGGGCTAGATGGACCACTGATCAGATCCACTAAGGCCATTCTTATGTTCTTATGAATAATGGCATCTGCTATACAAAGCATTTGGTCATGGTGTGGTAAAAGTCTCCTCAAAGCCAGGATGGTGTGCCGCTATTGGGAAATGACAGCACTGCCTCTAACCATGATGGTGGGGTGCTGTACCAGAACAGGACATGAACAGGGTTTCCTGTCTCAAACAGCAATGGTGCTGTCTCAAACACACTGTAAGCAACGATGTCGCCTCAAAGGAGCCACATCAATGGTCTGTATTTGGCCTATACTATTTAAAACTGCACAGCCCTCTGCCCCTATCTCTTCCCCTTCCAGTTGCAGTCTCCTTGCTGGACACGTGGTGGCGCCACAGACCAAACAGTAGCCTCAGCTGCAGAGGACTGTTCCATTGGCTGTTCTCCCAGCTCTTCTTTTAATTTTTTTCTGTCACTTGGGATGTTTGATTTCTGCAGGGTTTGATCAGAGAGATGCCAGCTCAGCAGCGCTTGATGATGGCGGTCCTATCTCACCAGAGGAGACTCAGCCTAGAGAAGATGCTTCCTCCACACCCAAACACCTTGCCCCACCCTACACCGCTTCAGCTGACTGTGCAAACTAGGAGGGACCGGGGAGTTCAAATCTCCATGGTCCTTTTAGTCCTTGGACCATTTGCTGAGGCTGCCAAGAGGGAGAGAACATGGGGACACGCAGGGTTTGCTCCCTTCTTTGTTTCCAGATGGCTTATAACTAGATGTTACAGCAGGAACTTGCTGGCAGATGTGAGGCAGAAGTCAGGAGCTGCTGAAACACACTCTTGCTTTGAGCCAGGCTTCCTAGTCAGAGGTGACCTAAGGCAGCAGGTCCAGCCTGAGAATGTTTGGAACCCCAGAGGAGACTATAGTATATTCTATCAGGCAACCTCAGAGATCCCAGAGACCCTGGTGGCACTTGATCACTGGCCCCCTGTGAGGTTAGGCAATCAGGGATAACTCTACGGGGTTGAGGATCACAGGGCCCCCTATGGGCAAAGTTTGAAGCTGGATGTTCTTGCTGAATGGGCTGGGATCCAACCCAATATCTCCCACACCACAATGAACCATTCTAGCCCCTCATCCAGATGGAATCCTTCTCCACCTGAGTCTATGATCTTCTTCCCCAGTAAGGCATCCCACCTTAGCAGGAGACCATTGGGCAGCAATCAGCTTTCTCTTGCATTATCTCTTCTTGTAGCGCCTCTGCACCATCCAAGAACCTGCTGCCGATGGGAGCTGATTCCAAGCATCATGTCTTAATCACCCCATGCATAGAGCATAGCAATTCTATTTGGGTCAAAAAACCAATTTTTCAGCCACACCCCTGAACAGGCTCCTTCTTTGGGAGGTCAGGGCTCACAACGGCTTCCTTTGTAACAGAGGATTTTCCTCTAAAAGAACAAAATCTTCAGGATTTGGCCATCCAGGGAAGTTGCCCACAGAAACCTGACCTGTCCTGATCTCTTTGGCCTGCAGCCATGAGAGCTCAGAGGGCCTTGTCCTGAGCTACCCCACCTTCAGGTTCTTGCTGCAACAGTTCAGCCTTCAACAAGACACTTTTAATGTCCTTTGAGGAGCAAGAAGCTGAAGGCCTTGGGTCTCTGAAAGCAGAGCTGACACCTAAGTAGCACCAAGAGGGGAAATGTGAGAAGCAGCTGTCTTGTGAGAGGCAAGAGGAATCCACAGCCTTGAATTCCTTCAGCACCATCTCTACTGTTGAGAAGGACTGTGTAACATCTGATGGAGAGGGTTTCATTTATGCTGTGTCAGTCCAAGAGAATCCCATGCATTTAGCAAAACACCCCAAACCCTTAAAGGCCAGCTGGCCTGTTGGCTCTTCTTTCCATCAGCAAATCAGAGGCTTTGAAGACCAGTATCCTTCAACCAAAGTTCCTGCACTGTTCTCTACAGCTCCTCCTGCCAGGACAGTCTGGGAGTTTACCCCCTGCAGTAAGTGTGCAGGCCTGACTCCCTATAATACCTTCTGCTGGGACAGTCGGACTGAAGTGTCTGGAATCTCCTGTCACATCCACAGCCTGTGCGTATGTACATTCAGCACAGCTCTTTCTGCTATGAGGCACTGGAACTGGGTATCCTGGAGCTTCTGTTTTAAATTCCCTACCAATCCCCATGTAGCAGTGACCAGAAACCTACCCTGCTCCGCAGTACAGCACCTCCAAGTGATTAGCCAGTGCCAGCCCTGAGAAGTAGCTAGATTCTTAAGAGTTAAATACACGCAGACTTTGTGCCGCTCCAAATCCTGAACTAGCCCCAGGTGGTACTGTGAATGGGGCAGAAAGGGTAACTCCCAGGGGTGCAGAGAATGCTAGCTGGAGCTGCTCCAGCTATCACAACTCCTGTGTAATCCAGTGGAGGAGGAGAGAGACAGTGTGACCTCAGCAGTGGAAGTATTGGAGGTGAACATTACACACATTGCTCACACATGCATGCTGCCTCACACACAAAGCCACTCCCTTTCCCCCCGTCTCAGTCTCAGGTGTGTGTGCACACATACACACACGCTTTTCATCCCTCCCGACTCCCATAGACTTCTTGTGATGTTAGACAAGTCAGAGTCTTTCTGTGCTTTGATCCTCCTTGGTTCAATAGGGACAAGGGTGCTGCTCTACCTCAGGAGTGGTTGTGAAGATGAATGTATTAAAGATTGTGAGGCCCTCAGATGGTATGGTAGTGGGGGGTAAGATTGATATCATTGCATACAAACAGCTGACACAACTATGCACCTATATTGACCCTTCTCACATGGAATTGCATCCCCTTCTGTTATCACCTCTGCACACATGCACTGTCATATCACACACCTGTTACAGAGAGCACACACACTTATGGTGTCTGATGCCCCTGTGATTACCATCACACACACAGACATTCTGCAAGCATGGTGTCTCACACGTGTATTTTCAGAAACTGCCTCAGATGCAGACAGCCCCTCTCTTTCATTCACATTTCAGAGGGTTTCTTTTCCACGTGTCATTCTGTTTTCCTCAACACTCCCACACTGTCCCTGTGTGAACTGACAGTTAGAGGAAACTGCTGTGCTGTGTGCGCACATACAGCTCCGTCATCCTGTGGAGTGGAGGTGTTACTCGCTTGAGTGAAGGAAAATGGGGCTAGGATTACCAGAGAATCCCCCTGAAAGCAGGGACTCAGCCGCTTCCTCATTAGTAACATGCTGCACCCCAAAGCCAAAGCAGTCCAGGCTGCTGCACGAACAAACATCCTTGCTTGGGTGAGGCTCCAGCATTTTCCATCACTGCTGCTCTTTTGGTGGCTTGGGGGGCTTTCCTCCAACTGCACTGGGAGCCAAAAGCCTTTGCCCAGTGGGAAATGGACTGTAGAAATACAGAAAACCAGGACAATCTGAGGGGCTTCCTACCTCTGTGGCCTCCTCTCTTGCCTTACTTGCCTGCATACCTGCCCCCCATTCTGACTCTTCCCTCACTGCCACTTTCTCTGATTCCTCCCTGGGCTCATTTGCTTTCACATTATTTGATCCCTCCTTTACTCATTCCCCTCATTACCTACTATCCCCTATGGTCTGGTCATCATCACTTGTTCCCTCTCCGCTTTATCACCCATCTTTGCTGCCCCCTTTAATCTCAGTTGCCCTTCACAGTCTTCAGTTGTTACCCTCTGCCTCCCTTTGCATCACTCCCTACGAGTGCATTTCCTCTCTCTCCCATCACCCTAGGAAGTTCTGTTAATAGTAACATGACATTCCTCAATTCCTTTGGCTATGACTGGAGATTTTGCTGGGCTTGGCAAGACCCTGCTCCTGACAATCTGGCTCCCAAGGATACCCAAGAAACTGCACTGAATTTTCACAGCCCAACTGCACTCATTTAGCTTGGAGGAAATTCACTGTCAGAGAAAGATGCAAAGTCCCAGGTTGTCTGTTTTCTTTGGAACTCCCAAACAAATCATCACCATTTCTTCTCTTTTATTTTTTAAATCTTAGATCGTTTGCCAAACCCAGACTGGACTGGGAGGAAGCAGTGACCAGAGAGGCAGATGGAAGGACCTGCAACTGCCAGTATGAGGCAAGGAAAATGGTGGCACTTGTTCTCTTCTGGGGATTTTAGAATTGGGAGATCAGTCAAAGGAGGTAAGTGCAGAAGGAGAGAACACAGGACTCTTGGGTTCTATTCTCTGCATTGGGCAAGTCACTTTCCTCTCTCTCTGCCTTAATTATCTTATCTGTTAGATGGGGTTGTGACCCATCCGTGCCCAGGGTAGCCCACTGATAATGCCAGGGTCAGGGCAGGCTGTAAAAGGAGAGCGAATTCTCCCAGCACTGGTGGGTGACACTCAAGTCAGACTTCCCAACCAGCCACAAACAGTGCTTCTGATTCCCCCACACTGGTTATCAAGAAGCCACTGTGCAAATACACACAGCCCCCTTTACTGAATTTCAGTCTCTGGCTCCCAAACTGACACTAGGTCCAGTAAAGAGACCAGTCATTTAAACTCTGTGCTCTTTACTAAAAAGATTCCCTCTGATCCCAAAGGATAAGTTTGGATCTTACCCAAAATACCACGCTGCCAGCCAGTCCTTTAGTAACTAAAACTAAAGGTTTATTAATAAAAGAAAAACAAACAATAAGAGAAGTGTTAAAGGCTTAAAGCAATCAGATACATACAAATGATTTAAAAGTCCATATACATCAGGTTTCTAGAACAATTGTGGAGTTGCAGGCTTGTATAGTCCCTCTGGTATACATCCAGTAACTGGATGGGTGTTACCAGATACCTGTTTAAGAACTCAGTCGAGATCAGTTGGAGGAGGCTTTTCAGGTCGCTTTTATTAAGCAGCGCTGCTGGCGAACACACTGCGGGAAATTCAAAAGGCAGGGTGCCGCGCAGGGCACTTTTTGGCATCAGGGTTTTATAGAAATGCTTACACCATGGTATCCTCCCCATTACATCATGGTGTCCTCCCTGTGGGAGGACCCTTTTTCCGCCCCCTTCCCGCCCCATTTCTACTTTACATGTTAACTCTCCTCCCAGGGGTGTGTCAGTTAATATGTATTAGCTGATTGAGCATGCTCCGACCTGTACCTGGGGTGCTAAAGGTCATGATGTGGAGTTGAACTTGTCCTGGACTGGTTTGGGGTGGATTGAGGGCATGTAGGGGCATGTAGATGGGGAATTTCCTGCCTTTTCTTTTACTTTTACATTCTTTATCAGTAACTGGATGGGTCTAAGTCCTTCAGTTCAGTTGCAAAGTGTGTTGATCCAGAGGTGTGTCCGCAGCTGGACAGGAACAAAGACAAAATAGTTTCTGTGGTTTGATCTTATATACCCTCTGCCTCTGGCCATGTGGCTTGTGGAACTTTACAGGAACCCAAATGGCATCTAGAGTCACATGGGCCAATCCTGGTAACTCTTCAGGTATGCCTTTAGTTTCTTCCTGGGCCTTCGGCTTCTGTAAAGGTGTTGATGGGCCATTAAGAGGCTATTGTCCTGCGGCCTCTCTGTCTGGAGTGTGTCTTCTACAGCACAATTTGAAATACAGATATATCAAAGATCTCCATAACTTCCTTCACACATATCACACATGAACACAAATATTATCTTCTTACTCAGCACATTATAACCTTTCTAACAGTACCTGACATGGCATGTCTTACATGAATTGTTATGATTTTGACATATTAATGTCAAACAACACAAATGCCCCCCCGCCCTCAATCCAGTCTGCATGACAGGGGTTAGGGAACCAGTTTCTGATATTTAACTACTCCCTCTGTTGCATTTTGAGGTCACAGAACACAAGGAGCTAAGGACATACTCCTAGACTTTAAGGCCAGAAGGGACCATTCTGTTCATCTAGTCTGACCTGCACATTGCAGACCACAGAACTTCTCCTGCCTACTTCTGCGGTAGGCCCATAACCTCTGTCTGACTTACTGACGTCCTCAAATCTTGCAAGTTACAGAGAATCCACCATTTGCTCTAGTTCAAACCAGCAAGTGACCCGTGCCCCATGCAGCAGAGGAAGGTGAAATTTCCCCAGCATCTCTGCTTATCCTCCATTGAAACACTTAGAATGGAACACAGGCAGCTCTGTCCCCCAGCTCTCTGCTGACTCCTAGACAGCCCAAGGTGCAAAGCAAACTAAGAAGTCCTGACTCCCAGTTCCCTGTGCTAAACCTGAGACCTCTGTGTTGCTTGTGTATGTCCCTTCCTCTGCTGAGGCTTGCTGCGTGGGAAGCACAGTGGCCTCTGAGCACTTGTAGCAAAGAGGAAATCACAGAGCCATGGAACAGAAAAGGGAAAAAACCCACATATGTACCTGAAAGTCAGAGACCTTACACAAGGTCATGGTGCCCTTAGAAACAATCCCCCCCCAGAGGCAGGGCCAGTGGGTACGCAAATGAGACCGCACCTTTTATTCAAATGAGACTACACATTTTAAAGGAACAGTCATTTAAAAAAAATTACACTTTTTTAAACACTCAAATGTTCTTCCTTATTTTACTCCGAACAGTTGAGATGATTGGAAGTGAAGGAACTTTTCATGCTCATGTCCTTTTTACCGCTGACGCTGTTTGTTTCACTCAGCTTGTGGGGAGAGGAAAATTCAGCCTTGGTCAACTAGGTGTGAACTGCAACCATAATGGAAAGTTCAATGCTATGCAGAGCATAGACTCAGGCCAAAGAGATCTCAAACTGCATAGGACTCAATCCACCCCAGAAAAGTGATAAACTAGATGTGAATGAAAGCCAGAGAGGGACTTACATGCCTCCCTTTACTTCAGCCATTCCAGTACTGAGGGAGCTTTGAGCTCATGGCTCCTTTCTCTTCTCCCCTCCTCTGCCTCCTTCCTCATTACAGCAACAGCCACAGGGGGAACATTTGTCTTACATCTTCAGCCTATGTTCCTTCCCCTCAGGAAACCAAGTTAAGCTGCCATGTCTCAGCAGTTGGCACTCAGTTAATTAGAGAGGGTGGACTATGATCACTGCAAGCACCTGGCCAGCCAGCCTTCCCATTCGATGCAGGGCTGCTGGGCCTACTTCAAATGAACCAGCAGCAGGTCTCTTGGGAGAGTAGTTCTCAGCAACTCTTGTCTCTACTGCATGGGGGCAGTGTGAATCACTACTATAGGTGAGGCAGCAATGCCACATTCATGCACTAGCCAGTTCAGAGCTGCCAGACTCTAGGGTTTCAGCTCCCAAGAACAGGGCAGGCTTTTCACAGATTCTTCTGCTTGCCTGGAATTCCTGGCGCAGGCATTACATTCAGGGTGTTTCTCCAGCAGATCATCTCCAACAGACCCTTTTGGCTACCTTAGTGCTGAACCTGGGACTATAATTTAGCCACATCTGAAATAGCCTGGTGTTAGGGAAGGGAGAGAGCCACTGCTTGATAAGGAGCCAGGCTTTGTGTGGACCAAGCTAGGGAGGGAAAGCCACTGGGTGGCTGAGGAAATTGTCCCTTACATACTGCTCGAGCATGCCGGAGTGAAATCAGGAAGGCCAAATCACAAATGGAGGTGCAGCTAGCAAGGGACATGAAGGGTAACAAGAAGGGTTTCTACAGGTACATTAGCAACAAGAAGGTCAGGGAAAGTGTAGACCCCTTACAGAATGAGGGAGGCAACCAAGTGGCAGATGATGCAGAAAAAGCTGAAGTACTCAATGCTCAATCTTTAGAGACAAGGTCAGCTCCTAGACTAGTGCACTGGGCAGCACAAAATGGGGAGGAGGTGAGCAGCCCTCAGTGCTAAAAGAACAGGTTTAAGACTATTTAGAAAGGCTGGACATGCACAAGTCCATGGGGCTGGATGCTGTGCACCCAAGGGTGCTGAGGGAGTTGGCTGATGTGATTGCAGACCATTATCTTTGAAAACTCGTGGCGACTGGGGGATGTCTCAGATGATTGGAAAAAGGCAAATATAGTGCCCACCTTCAAAAAAGGGAAGGAGGAGGATCTGGGGAACTACAGACAAGCCAGCCTCACCTCAATCCTCAGAAAAACCATGGAGCAGGTCCTCAAAAAATCCATTTTAATGCACTTAGATGAGAGGAAGGTGATCAGGAACAGTCAACATGGATTCACAAAGGGCAAGTCATGCCTGATCAACTTGATTGCTTTCTATGAAGAGGTGGCTGGTTCTGTGGATGTGGGGAAAGCGGTGGATGTGACATACCTTGACTTTAGCAAAGCTTTTGATATAGTCTCCCACAGTATTCTTATCAGCAAGTTAAAGAAGTATGGGTTGGATGAATGGACTATAAAATGGATAGAGAGCTGGCTAAAGCATAGGGCTCAGCAACTAGGGATCAATGAGTGATCACGTCTAGCTGGCAGCCAGTCACAAGTGGAGTGCCCCAGGGGTCGGTCCTGGGGCCGGTTTTGTTCAACATCTTCATTAATGATCCAGAGGATGGGGTAGATTGCACCCTCAGCAAGTTTGCAGATGACACTAAGCTAGGTAGATACCCTGGAAGGGAGGAATAGGATACAGAAGGACCTTAAAGAAATTGGAAGATTGGGCCAAAAGAAATCTGATGAGATTCAACAAGGACAAGTGCGGAGTCCTGCCCTGAGGACGGGAGAATCCCATGCACAGCTACAAACTGGGGACCGATGAGCTAGGCAGCAGTTCTGCAGAAAAGGATTTGGGGGTTACAGTGGATAAGAAGCTGGCTATGAGTCAGCAGTGTGCCCTGGTTGCCAAGAAGGCTAATGGCATATTGGGCTGCATTAGTAGGAGCATTGCCAGCAGATCACGGGAAGTGATTATTCCCCTCTATTCGGCATTGGTGAGGCCGCATTTGGAGTATTGTGTCCAGTTTTGGGCCCCCCCTTACAAAAAGGATGTGGAAAAGTTGGAGAGAGTCCAGCGGAGGGCAACAAAAATGATTAGGGGGCTGGCGCACAAGACTTATGAGGAGAGGCTGAGGGAGTCTGCAGAAGAGAAGAGTGAGGGGGATTTGGGAGCAGCCTTTAACTACCTGAAAGTAGGTTTCCAGGAAGGAAGGAATTAAGCTGTTCTCAGTAGCAGTAGATGACAGCAGTAAGAGCAATGGTCTCAAGTTGCAATGGGGGGGGGGCCTAGGTTGGATATTAGGAAAATCTTTTTCACTAGGAGGGTGGTGAAACACTGGAAGAGGTTATCTAGGGAGGTTGTGGAATCTCCATCCTCAGAGATTTTTAAGGTGCAGCTTGACAAAGCCCTGGCTGGGATGATTTAGTTGGGATTTGTCCTGCTTTGAGCAGGGGGTTTGTCTCTTTCAACCTTAATCGTCTAGGATTCTATGAAACAGGTGAAGAAGGTATTTAAATCCCTTCATATCCTGCACTCGCACTATGCTGAGGCAGTAATTCATTACTGACTTAGAGCTCCTCTGCAGAATCACTAACACCACTCCTGTAGTGCTCCCTCTCCCTTCCATCATCTTAGTAACCCTCTGGGCCATTGGGTTCAGCACTGACTCAGACAGAGGGAAAAGAGAGCCCCACCTGGGTGCCCTTCATTCTTCTGATCTGGACGTGTTTTGACAGTGACATGACAGATCAGCCACTTGCTAAGGATGGGAAGCGAAGTGTAAACAATGCAGTGTGTTAGAAACCATGGCACACCAAGACCTGCAATGTGTGAGCAGACTCAAAGAGTTTTCAGAGGGAGCCTCTGAGGAGGCAAGTCACCAGGAGACACCATAAAAGGTTTTGCTAGTAAATAAGGTGGCTGCTAAATGTTTAAATGGGAAATGCCTTTAGGATTCTCCAGTCCCACTTGCCCCTCACTCGCCGCTCCCTGCCTCTATCCAGCCTTCTCATATCACTTGCTGCTTGTGCCTGCAGATTAAAGTGTTGGAGAATGGCTTGTTTTCCACAGGTCCCCCAGTTCTCCCTCAGCTCACTGAAGACGAGGGCTAAAGACTATTTGAGTGTTGCCATGAGGGCCAGAGAGAGGTTAATTAATCCCTTCCCTGCATGTAAGGTCAGAAGTGTGGAAACATTCCCACACATTCTTGTCGCACTAATTTACTGTAGAAGAGCTAGGTGGTGGTGTTAGTATTTTGCAGATGGGAACACTGAGGGACAGAAAGGCAGCGAGATGGGTCCCACAACAAGACAGTGGTAGATCTGAGAATCAAATCCAGGAGCCCTGACTCCTAGTCCTGTGCTTTAGAATAATCTCCCTAGATTATTGCAGTAATAAAATAGGAAAAGTGTGGTTTGAGTACAGGATTGGAAATCAGGAACTGAGTCCATTTAGCCAATAACTCTGTGACCTTATATAAGTCTCTTCCTCTCTCTGTGCCTCAGTTTCTCTGTTAAATGACCTACCTGCTAAGAAGGGATTAGTTAGTTAATAAAACACCGTGAAAATTAACAGCTCTTTATAATGCTAAGTAGTGGTAGGATTATCAGTAGTAAGGAATGGCTGTGGGCTGTGAATCACAATATCAGTTTGCTCTCATAAGTGACAAGAAGGAAAGCTATTATGCCACCAGTCTGTAAACGGGGTTAAGAGGCCGCAATGCAAACAGTCAGCCTTCTCACATCATACCACCACCGCCACTTAAAATCCACTTGGAACAAAACAAAACTGAATCACCTAGACCTGGGGTCTTCCACAGATCAGATTTACCAACCAGCAGGACAGGGAGGCAGCCTTCCTGCCTACACACTCTGTTCTCAGGTACGCTGTTGAAGGGCTGGCACCGCCTACACAACCCATTTACCACAGTTCCCCACGAGCAGCCCTGTTCTTTATTCCAGTCAGGTTCTCCTATTCCAGGAATCTGTAAGAAGCAGCAAGCGTAGAAGTTAGGGATTGTTTTAGAGATTTCTCTCTGGGCTTAAAAGCTACCAGAGCCCTGCAAAGTCTGTAGACGTGGTGGTTATTATTATTTGTTGTATTACAATAGTGCGTGGGAGTCCTGGTCATGGACCAGCACCCCAGTGCGTTAGGTGCTGCATGAACACAAACCAAAAAGATGGTCCCTGTGCCAAGGAGCTCACAGCAGTGAGATACCTGGTCTCATCAGTTCACCCATGTCGTAAGGAATGCCTTTGCAAGGCTATTTCCTAGCTCACTAAAGAAGCTGTGCAACTTGCCACTGATGTATGTGGCATCATTTTATGGACATTACAAAATGTGGACATTACATTTTAAGTAATGGGTCTCATCAGATTTTGCAAGGTAAGAAGGGTCAGCCATGACTACCATCTGGATGGAAGACCTTTAAGGAACACTTGGTCCTGAAGGGATTATTATTAGTGACTCAGTGGGGGGTGGCTTCCTCCTCTGAGTCAGTATTTAGCCTAGCACAGTATTAGGGGTTACTGTACTGCAGGGAGTAATGTGGGAGAAGCTCTGAAGCCAGTGCCAGATCACTGTGCTGCTGGAGGTGCTGTCTTTTAGATGAGACATAAAATAGAAGCCCTCATCTCTTTTGGCTGTTAAAGATCCCCTGGCACTTTTTGAGTGTCAAAAAAAATATCAACCCACACTCCTAATTCTATGAGATAAGATCCACTAAGGCATTGAATTTCCTGCCTGTAGATGAGGCTGCAGTCCTGATAGAAGCACTGGACCTCATTTTCAGAAGTATTGAGCATCCACAACTCTCACCGACTTCAATTTGCAGCTGCATATTTCCAGCACCTCTGAAAATTAGGCCTGTTGTCACTGCAGCCCTAGCATGAGAGGCTGAGGTTCCCTCAAAATCCTGCAATGTTAAATGATTTCCTTCTTTGAACAGGAATTAGTGAGGGAAATTTATGGGACATAACACGGAGGACATGCAAAGAGCAGCTCAGGATAAATAACGATGGTGGAGCCTTGTTCATGTCCTAAGTGATATCTGGCAGGGTGGGAAAAATTCAGAAATGATTCATGAAAAGCTTTATTTACTGTTCTCTCTATAAATACATTGGGCAAGGGGGGACACCCCAGGGAGGCAGAAGGGTTATTGAAGCTAAAGGACAATGTTGGCCAAATAACAAATGGGGATAAACTGTTCATGAATAAATGTAGGCTGGAAATTAGCAGGTGGTTTCTAAACATCCGAGGATGTTTTGGAACAGCTTCCCAGTGGGAGCAAATCACCTGACTAGTGTGACGATGGAGATTGATATGTTTATGAGCGGGATGATGTGATAGGGTGGCCTGAGAAAACGGGACTGGATGTGATGACCCAGGAATCCCTTCAGTCCTATGTTCCTGAATGGCTCTCAATGGCACTTCTGTGAGTCAATTTCACCTACTCACGTTCTGATCTTACCAGTCTCCACTGCTTCTTTGCATTGCCCTGCTCACTCAGGTCTGGGAGCTAAGGCTTCTGGGTTCTCTTCCTGGTTCTGGGAGGGAATGTTGCTTAGTGGTTAGAACAGAGAAATAGGTGTTAGGACTCTTGGGGTTCTGTTCCTGGCTCTACCACTGGCTTACTGTGTGATCTTAGTCAAGGCACTGCATGGCCTTCTAATTGCAAGGTACTGGTGATGTTGACGCTCATGGAGATGCTCCCAATGGTGGTGCATATATAAGCGGTATGTCTGGTAAGACTCTCTCTTGCCATCCACTCACCCTCTGCTGTCCTTCTGCATCCATTATGGAAGGCCTTGTCAGTTCCTGGGAACATTCTGTGGCTGAAAAAACATGCAGCCCATCTGCCTTAGAAGATAGATGTGTGTGTGTGTTCTCCTTGCAGTTTGTCTCTGGGGTATTTATTACTCTTAATGCGTTATAGAGTCAATAGATCAGGGAGACCTGCTTGTATATCATGCATGAGACAAACAGATCTGGCTGGGGGATGTAGGTGTCTCTCTCTCTTTAACCCTCCCTTGTCCCTATGTCCAAGAGCCACACAAGAGAAGGAGAACAATACAGAATTTTAACCATCTTCCCTTTGGTTTGACAGATTGGTTTGATTTCCCCATTAATGAAAGTTGCTCACTTTTTGAGTCAGAATCTTAAATCTGGAATGCACTCCACAGTTGTCACTCAAATACTGCACACCACAGCTGTTCACCGCAACGGCAGCAATAGAACTCGGATGCTCCGGCTGCAAAAAGCACAGCCCACTGTCACTTGAGCTAAGGAGGAATTTCTGTTAGTGATATAGGGCTTATGACACATGGTGAAGCAGTTCTGATTCCATCCAGGAGAAACAGAGGGACGTGTGTACACACTGATCAGTGCAACCCAGCATTGCTCTATGTGCACGTGTGTGTACCACTGCCCAGCTCAATTCATCCCAGCATTGCACACACTGACCAATTCATTCCAGCACTGCTCTTTTTCCACGACAGTCTCATGTTAGCATGGGATTTACCAAAGCACCTTTGTGAATTAGGAGCACAAGTCCCATTCACTTTTGATAAGACTGGCTTAGATGCTTTTTGAAAACTCTGCTTTATATCTGCTACCAGGTACTAAAAAAATCTGTCAGCCCAAACTCATCCTGGAGTTATCAGATCTAGGAGCGCACCTCCTGCAGGCATTTAGAAATGGATCAGTTCACCCATTCATTCAGGAAACAAGTTTGGTGGCTCTCAGTCCAGTTCCTGGAGGGCCTGGACTCCCGCATCACAAAACCATCATTGCAATAGTCCCTGATTGCCCTCTCTTACTGCAAGTCATGTAGAAGGGTCAAGCATGGTTGTAGCCTGATGCCTGAACTCTCCCACAATTGAGCACAGGGCTAAGGGTAAGTCTACACTATACAGACTGTACCCTCAGAGGCGCTTAGCATATATGGCGTCTATACTGACAGAAGGAGTTTTTCTGTCAGTGTCAGAACACCACCTTCCCAAACAAAGGGCTTGTCTACACTTAAAATTTAGTTCAACCTCAATTCACACCCTGAGAAATGTCATTAAGACATCCTAACCCCTGATGTAGATATGGTTAGGCCAATGGAAGAATTCTTCTGTCCATCCAGCTACTGCCTCTTGGAGAGGTGGATTACCTAAGGAGCCAGAAAAAATCCTTCCATGCTGTGGCAGGTGTCTAAACAACAGTGCTACAGCAGCATCCCTGCAGTGCTATAGCCTTGCTCCTGTTGCACGTGAAGTGTAGACATGGCCTGAGTGTCAGTGACTAGGGGAAGCTCACACTTCATTGGTTTATGCTGCACCTGTAACCAGGACTTGCTGCTGTTGCATCCCACCAGCTGCTAATCCACTGCAGATTTAAAAAGTGGATCAATTTACACCCTCCAGGCAACCAAGGACACTTCACGGTGTGAATTGAATGTCTGTCCCACTAAGCTGTTCGGCTCAGACTTTGGGAGCCTACCCAAAGTTCTGGACAGAAGGACAAATAGAACGAACTGTGAGGCACAAAACTCAAAGGAGGTGGAGTGAAAGGAGAAGGCCAGATGCATGCTAGGGCTCTGTGTGCTGCCCGTGCTGCAAGGAGATGATAGTGGGGGAGTGCGGCCTTCAAAATCACCAGAGGTCTCCTGAGACAAGGCTTTGAGAAACAAAAGAGAAGAAAGGAGGGAGTGAATCACAGCAAGCAGCAGACAGAAAAAAAAAAAAAGGGGGACAAATGCTTCAGTAGGATGTTTCCACCAGCTAGCAGAGCATGCTGCTCTTTTCTTTAACACTGGTTCCAGGTGCAGGATAGAGAGAGCTGGAGGATGTATCCCACAGCAGGTCTAACCTGGGCAGGGCAAGCTTCCCACCCCTTCAAAATGCATTGGCCACCACCTTGCCCAAGTGCCTGTGACCAGACCCCTTTCTAACTAGCCCCAAACAATCCACCTCCCCATTCCTGGGGGCAAGAAATGTGTTGATGATGAAAGGCTAAGACTGGACCCTGTGGGGGCCACTGCCAGATCATTCTGTGCTCTTTAGAGAACACAGCCAGCCAGAGACATGCCCAGGGCTAGAGGAGACAGATGAGAAGCATGCGTTTGGCATCTGTGTGGAGTGGCCCTGTTTTGGCTCCTGCAGGTGACCCGGTTCTGGTACCCTGTTGCTCTTGGGGCCTTACTAGTGGCTAACAGCCTGTGATTTCAGTACTACTGTCACTGTCTCTCACCTCCCAGGCAGCTGCTAATTCCCGAGAAATTATGCAGCACCTCAGCGTTTGCTATGTTTGTGGCCAGGAGTCCTGAGTTTAAACCTGCTTGTCACCGGTATCCGTGCAATGTCAGGTAATCCCCTCTCTAATCCTATTTCCACCAGCAGCTGCAGTTCTGCCCTCGAGCAGAGATGCTGTCCATCCTCCCAGCAATTCTCCCACATGAGGTTGAGTGAAGTGCATGCACAGGCCTCTGCCTCATAAATATCGCAAATGAAATCCACTGGGAATAACAACGCCCCTCTTTGGAAAGTCCTGTCCAAGGATTGCTAAGCACTTTACATATATAACTCTGTTGTTCTTACAGCCATAGAATTCCAGCCCAAGCATCTTTTATTGTAGATTAAGGAAAATGACACAAGAAAGAACAGAAATAAAGTCTTCATGAGGGAGAGAGCCCAGTGTGTGTATGGGTCTCCCTTCTAGAGCATCCTCTGTCAGCTCTGCCTCACAACATGGCGGAAACTTTTAAGGTGTAGCACATATAGGCTTAAGTCACATAGCTCTAACTGGAAGGAAATATATGGATAGGAAAGACTTCAAACTCTTTCTAGAGTAATCATTGGCTCCTGACTTCTGCAACCAGTGTTTTTGTTCTACCCCGTTATTTGGGGAGCTGAGACAGTTCCCAATCTACGTTTTTGCCTTTATGGGGCAAAGATTGGAGGAGATGCATGAGCTGACAGTGCCACAGCTGTTCATAAAGAAACAGGCAGAGAAAAACTGGCCATAGGGACCCTACCAAAGTGCAACCGTGTTGAAGTCACTGGGAGGAGCTGTCACTTCCCTTCCATGCACTGGTTTTGAGCTGGAAATTGCCAGTTCCCTTTCTCAGTTTCGACCTTGTCAGTACAAAAAGGAGTTTAAATTACTTAGCTGGATCCTTAGCAGTAATGTTAATTGTCTGGTGGAGTTTTCCTTCCTGACATGCTTATTGGGAGAAAGGAAACAGGGAGCCCAAAAGAAACACTTCAAAGACATCCCCAAGACAAACATCAAGAGATGTGGCATCAACATCACACACTGGGAGACAGGAGCCCAAGGCAGGGCTAACTGGTGAAGACTTGTCAAAGAAGGAATGACCATTTCCGAGGAAAAATCACCTTGCCCTGGTCACAGAAAAATGCCAGAAAAGAAAGAACAGACAACTGTCAGGCAGTAATCATGGCCCAACCCTGCCTTTCAACTCCACCTGCAATGCCAATGAGTCTACAGCTCCAGTATCGTACTCCTCAGTCACCAAAGGGCCCATATAAAATAAAACCTGTGAAAGAGATCATCCTCGCCTTGATGGATCGCCAGCGATGACAATCAGCCTTTGTTGAGCACATGGTTAACTTAATGACACAGGTAATGAGCAGACATATGAAACTCAGTGATCTGGATCCTTCAGGGTCTGTAATCTCTGAATGTAAACAGACCCCAACTCAAAGCAATTTAAACAAATCCAAGTTTCAGCCTTCATGGTGGAGCTGTGTGAAAATGCAAGTTTTAAATGGTTTGAGGCCTGAAGTGATACATTGAGGTTAGCTTGAAATGAGACTCAGGAATGGAAGAGGACAGGATCAAGGGGTGACACTGGGGGTGGGGGAGGAGGAGGAAGGCACTCATGGCTGGCATAGCAAGGGGCTGTGGGTTAGGAATGAGGGACATCAGCAGAGCTCTGTGTGTGGGGAGCCCAGTGCTAAAACAACAGAGGGAAGGATCTGGTGGGGGCAGTGGGAGGGGATTACTGCATGGTGTGGAACTTCCACAACTCTGCTTTTGAGGTGCCTTGGCAGAGAGTGCAGGGCCCAAGGGTTGGAAGTTGCTCTGGGTGTTGATGAACGGGGTGGAGGTGCCTTGGCTGAGCAGCACATGAAAGCTTGCATAGCGCCTGCCTCTGCACCAAGGGGTGGTAGCCAGAGCTATGGCAGGGGCCACGGGCCCTTGACCAGGGGCATACGTCTACTCTGTCTTTATGGGTCTCATAGATGCAGCTAGACCAAAGTCAACAGCGCAGGGTCTCCTTCTGCTTATCTTTCATTGTAACTTTGTTTAGGGGAAGCTCCCTGGGCAATTTAATTGTAGTAGTTAATTATTTTCTAGTCTGTTTAATTTTCTCCCCCAGACATGTCACATCCAGGATGCAGCCTGTAAGCAGAAGTGACTCTGGCATGCTGGGAACATTGAGAAATCCAGCTCACCCAGAGCTGAGCATGTTATCAGCGCTGCTTTGAGGGCCTCTTCTTACCTTGTAAAAAAGGATGGAGCCTGGACTAGTGGTTTGTGCAGGGACAGAGTTAGAACTCTTGGGTTCTGTGGGACAGAATGAGGTCTCCTGGCTACAGCAGGGGTCAGGACTCCTAGGTTCTGATGCTGGCCCTGGGCAAATCACATCCCCTCTGTGTGCCTCAGTTTCCCCACCTATAAAATGGAGAGAATGGTTCTGACTCACTTCCCAGGGGACTTGTGAAACATAACTAGTGTTTGTAAAGTGCTTTAAGCTCCTTGGATGGAAGGCTCTGGGGAAGGGCAAAGGATTATTATTCACGTCTCATGTGGCAAGGAGCCGGACAAGCTCCAGGGAGCAGCCTCCTCTAGAAACTGTCTCATTTGAGGCACCACAACAGTGGTTCAATCCATGCCCATCCCCTCCACAGTGCTGCATCAGATACACACAGCACCTGATAGGGACCTATTGACCAGCACTGACAAAATGACAACAGGTCAGTTGTGATTAATTCCCCGCTTTTGTGCAGCTCCTTCTCCGCCTAATGGACTCTATGATGCTGGGAGGCTGGAGGCGGTCGCTGCAGAGATGGGAGCAAAGGAGAACCCCAAATTCAATCAGTCCCAGGCAGCTGATGTGGGGGCAGAGCCTCAAGATCCAGTTCTAAGCTGTCTGTCTGCTCCTGCTATCACAGACCTAACTCCACTTCCTAGGCCCAAACGCCCACTGAATGCTGAGGTGCTTTGGATCCCATTTGCGTGATTCAAACTTTTGCACTACCCTGGTGTAATTTATGGTGGTTTCAACAGAGTTTTGGGGTTCGTTTGAAGCAGAACAGAATCCCCTCCTCTTGGTTCTCAGAGGCAACTGCCTGTTCCTGACCCTTATCCTGCAGCTGCCACCTTCGTCCTAGCTGTAGCTGTGCAATCAGTGCCCCCGAAAGTTTCCATCAGCCCCAGTGCATCTTCCTGACCCTGGCTACATGGGAGCATCTAGTTTGTTTTCTTCAAACCTCCAGCAATGTTCAATAGGCCTACTCTTTTCCAGTCTAAACATATTGACTAAAGAGCTCCCTTAAACTAGTCTGAGCTATGATTTATGCAAGTGCTGGCATTCCTGCTACGGATGGCTGACTCCATTAGAAACCTGACGAGTGACAAGCTTAACACATCCCAGCTCTAACATTTCATGTACCCTTTGGGGGGCGAGGAGGGAGCAGTTACCCGTCTATTTGCAGACAGATTCGGGTGATTCCAGAGGCACTTTGGATCTCACCCGTCATCCTTGATGGTTGTCCTTATCACTGGGATTTGAACCCAGGACCTCCTGCCCTGCCTTCTATCACCTAAGTAACTCCAGTGAGTGGAAGCAGTAATAGAGGGTTATTGTCTATATGGATCAACCATTGGAGGGGGATGCAGTGCATGTACAGATAGCAACATGCTGGCTTTTTTATAGTGCTCGTGTCTAGACCATTTTTTGCGTAAGTTGTGGATCCACCCCCATTCTCTTTCTCTCCAGCCCCTCTTCCTGTCCACCTTTCCCCCAGTGCTCCTCCATTTTTCCTGCCTGCGTTCATCCAGCATGAATCGCCAGGGATGAGAGTAACAGTCATTCAGACATGCAATTAACCTCCCCATTCTATGAATGAGTGGATGGGACTCAAAGAGCATCACCACAGTTGCATATGAAGTCTGACTAAGTACTTAGATGTCATTAATCACTGTCCTGTCCAAGCACCTTCCCGATGTTACTGAGTTTATCCTTGCAACTCCTCAGTGAGGTAGGGAAGTATTACCCCTATTTTACTGATAGGGAAACTGAAACACAGAGATTAAGGCCCAGATCCTCAAATGTATTGAAATCAGTGGAAATTAGGAACCTAAATTTCTTTGAGGATATGCTCCTAAGTGATTTGCCTAAAATCACATACGGCTAGGAATTGACTCCTGATCTTCTGAGGCTCAATCCAGAGCCTTACCCACCAGATCATTCCCTGGTATTTATGATTAGACTGGAGAATTCACTGCTAGAGTAAACATCGGGGTTATACTTTATTAAATCAAAAAACCCTACATTAAAAGCAAACTCAAAAGTTAATAAATGCCAGAATTAAGGGTCATTGGTTCATGATCATGTAAAGACTATCATAATGCACATGCACAAGGGGTTTTGTAGGGCTGTGGGTCTGTCAACCTAGCCCAGGAATGACTAACACCATGCCCAAAGTCTTTTCAAACCCTTTCTTCAGGCCAGAGTTTGTTCTTAATATACAATAAAGCAGTTCTTGTTCAACATAAATGCCACATATAAAACTGGCCTTTCCCTGCCCCAGCCCAAGGTCTCCTGCAGGGGCCTTTCCCATTGCATCTTTCTCCCCCTTGCATTAGAGCCTGTCATAGGCACCAGACTCCCTTTTCCAGAGCTCCATTAGCTGAGCTTTTTTCTCCAGGACCCCCAGCCCTTTTGGGGGGAGAGCCTCGTTCCAGGGTGGGATTAGCCTTAATTCTGGAATTCCCTAATTCCTGAGTGTACTTGAATTTGCAACTTTCATGTAGGTGGTTTGGTTTGTTGGTTTGTTTGTTTTTTGGTGGATGTAATAAAGAATCACCCTAATGTTTTACATGTAAGTCAGTTCTGGAGTCCTTTTACACTCCTAAACACTGGAACTCCTGCAACTGGTCTTTATGGAGATAATAGTGCTGAGCTAGTCCTGAGCAGTGGGGATGCTTACCAAGATTTATGCATTAATTGTAAAGACAGGGAAAAGAAACTTGCCTTCAAATCCCAGCCTTGCAGTGAGCCACCATTGAGTCATATTAAGGACAGAATGATTTGGGGCTTGCAGTCAATCCAGGATTCTTTTGGCTTCAAACCCAGTGACAGCCAATGCCCCCTAGACCCAGATCCAAGCAACTGGGATCCCTTTCTGAACAACAGTGGATGAGGCTGTGACAGAATCACTGCTGGTCCCCGCCCCATTCCAATGATGCCCCTCCCATAGGCCGCTGTCCCAAGGGACAGGACCTCCCTCCAGGCCGATCTGAGGGAAAATGCCTCCTAGCGTGTTTCAGAGTCTCTCCTTCTCTCTCGGATGGTTTCTTTCCACCCACTCCTGCCCTACAGCTGCAGGGCTCATGAGCCTGGACTAGAACAAGGGGGCCAGTTGTAGCAGTGGCTTTTATGAGGAAGACACGTGACCCTCTAAGGCCTAGCTGAGACCACCAAACTCATTACATACCGCTGATGGGAAGAACTTCAGTTCACAACCAACACACACAGGATGTGTTCAGACAGCACTCTGGTCCCTAATCCACACAAATAAATACAAAGCAGCATAAGGCTGTCCCATTCCCACTCACCTGAGCCAACTTTTCTGCAGTGGTGAGATTCAGACACATTCCCCTCTACAAAGAAGAATCAAATCCGCATGGTGAACAGATCCACTGGAAGACAGAATCCCTTTATCTCCCTCAGAAAGGCTCCAGCTTTGATGTTTACTGCTCTCAAGAGAATTAGGTCAAACTGGACTAAAAATGGAGGCACTGGAAGGATTTCAAATGCAGAAGGTAGAGAAGGTAAAAGTGTGAGATGCAAAGAGGGGAGGAGACATGCATGACAGGGGAGATGTTGAAAGTGGATGGGAGACATCAGCTGCTGGAATTATAAGCCACCTAATTACCTGGATTTCCATGATCTGAAAAACCTGGGAGGTGGTTGGAGGAGACTGAAGAGCTCCTCACATGTCCTATTCCTCCCTATTGAGTCACAGCCCAGTGAACTGGAGTATTGGACCAGCACTAACTCAGTGGGAAGAATGCCCCCATACCGAGTTACTAGCACCTCTCCCTGCAGCACATGCTTTGTAGTACCACACAAAAGCATTGGCACTCAGATATTGGGGGATGAATATAGTAAGAACCTACAGAGATGAGAATAACAGGGTAGTATCAGGGTCAGCACTGATTCAGCAGAGGGGAGAGCACCCTTTGCTGAGTCCCACTGCTTTTTGCAGTACCCAAGTGTACCTTGAGGGTCTCCCACCCAAATCCTGGCCCAGCTTGAGTTGTGGTTATTATATGCAATGTTGTATTGGTCCCAGGATTTTAGAGAGACAAGCTGTGTGTTAATATTGTTTATTGGACCAGCTTCTGCTGGTGAGAGAGACAAGCTTTCGAGCTGCACAGAGCTCTTCCTGTCTTTCTCACCAACAGAAGTTGGACCAATAAACGATACTTCTTCATCTACCTTGTCTGTCATGGTTATTTTTGCTTTCCTATTTTTTGCAGCTGTCTCTGGCTCCTTTCCTGCAAGGCTGGGAGGCAGATTGCTAGCAGTATAATGATGCAGCGTACATCTGGATGTAATTTCTTACCTGCTTTGCAACGATTTTTCTGTAGGATGTTCTGTGGTGAAGACCCTTACATAACCTGTAAATCTGGCTATGAATTAATGAATCTGTTATTTCAAAGCTGAGAGGGGCTAAAGATAGTGGAAAAGTCTTAGGGAGTCTGAACTGGGTGAGAATTTCAGGTCCTAGTGCTGCAAACACGTAAGCATCAGAGTAACTTTATGCAGCCATTGACAACAGCAGCAGAACTCATCTGCCTTAGTGAATATTCCTCTTTAAATAAATCCAATCTTCTAATTATTGGAAATGTAAATATGGGATGAAAGGTGACCTGCAAATGATTTTAGAAAATGCCCTTTTTTGTTTCTCTATGATGTGTTTAAAAGTCCTGAATTTTTTGAGTGTGTTACTTTCTTTTCCCTGCCTCTTTTATATCTCAGAACTTTGGGTCTGCTCTACCCTGATCCCTATGATTAACTGGAGAGCTACTAGGGTTATGACCTACCTTAAAGGTCCTAAGGAAGTGAAATGTGTTGAGAGGGAAGTGATTTGTGTTTAGATGGCTTAAATCTTCACTTTTTCTATTTTTGTTAATTCCTATTTAAGTCAAACACTTGTGCATGGGCTAGTGGGTAAGGTACTGGATGTGGCCTCAACTGACTACCTGCTGTGTGATTCTGTGCAACTCACATCTATCCTTGGTTTTTCTTGCCTGTTTAGTCTGTAAACTCTGCAGTAGCACTACTGTGTCTCACTATGTATTGTACAGCACCTATCACAAAGGGGCCCTGATCGCTGAAGTATCTAAAGTGGGTTAAACGAAAGGTTAACATGTTTAAAAATGGCATAGTGCAAATCACCACCAAAGCGACTAGCACTGTGTGAGAGAGCTCATCAAAAGTAGAACCCCCCTACCAGATTTGAGCCCAGGCCATTCCAAAGAGATGTTGTGAAACACATACAAAAAAGCAACAGGGCCACATTATTTAAAAGTGGCCACTGATACGGGATGCTTCATTTTTTGGATGCCTCAGGCCAGATTTTTTTGCATTCTGAGCAGCTGCAGCAGGAATGGTGGGTGCTAACCTGCTCTGAAGAGTGGGCCCCTACAGGGATGTGAGTTTCAAAAGCTCCGTCCGTCCCCCAAGTGACATATATTATTGGGCTCAATATACAGGTGTAACTGAGTGAAATTCTGTGGCCTATGAAATACAGGAGATCAGACTACATGATCTAGTGTCCCTCCTCGCCTTAAAATCTAAAGAGATGTCTCCACTTTGAGTGGAGGATATGATTCCTTGCTCGAGGAGACTTACTTGTGCTAGCTCTGCTTGAGTTAAAATAGAACATAGCTGCAGCAGGGCTAGCTCTCCCAGGTATGGGCCTATGGCCTCGGATGAGTATGTACTGGGGGAAGCTAACCCCACCCACCACTTGTGCTGCCACACCTACACTCTATTTTTAGTGTGCTAGCTCAATTGGAGCTAGTGCAAGTATGTCTCTTTGAGCTGAGAGTCACATCCCCAGCTCCAAGTCCAGATATACCCTATGAATCTATGACTCAGGAGCCCAGGGCCCACCAAAAGTCAGGCACTTTTTGAGAATCCCATGCCATGTGACACGAGGTGGGCCCACAAACCCAGGGACCACTTTTGAATATTTTGGCCCTGGCTTTTGAAAAACACTGCACCATTTTTCTCCAAACCAGTTTCTCTTCAATTCAATAGGTCAGAGGGTCCTATAAGTACTTGGAGAGGTAGATTTCCATTCTTCTCATCATTTATTTATATTGCAGTAACACTAGGTCCCAGCTGGGGGTCAGGGCCTCGTTGTGCTAGGTGTAGTACATACATATAATGAGAAGATGATCCTTGCCTCAAAGGGCTTCCAATCTAAGTATAAAATGGGAGACAACAGGTGGGAACAACAAACGGAAAACAGGAGGCCAAGCTAATGGTGAGGCTATTTAGATTAGCATGGTGAGCTGGGGCTGCAGCATGCCAGCTGCCTAGCCGTTGCAAATCTTGTCCACTCAAAATAAACACTGCACAGATTCAGTCTCTTGCTGTAGGTTGTGTAGAAAGAAGAGGAAATTTAGCAATGTATAGCGGGAGCAGATCACAGTCTTATGGTGAGACTAACATGCCCCTTAACATTCAGAGTGTAATCTCTTTGGGGTAGGGATGGTCCTGTTAAATGTGTGTGCAGCACCCAGCATAGCAGGGCCGATCCCTGGTTAGGGCCTCTAGGCACTACAATAATAATTTAGCAAGGACTTTCTTTTGCAAAGCATACAAACCCAAATCAATGGTCCTAAGAGGTTGGTTAGTGTCATCATTTCCCTTTTTTGGGGGGAGGAGGAATGACCTACCAAGGTCACACAGGGAGGTAGGATTAGAACTCTGGTCTCCCTTCAAGGGGGCCCTGAGTCTTAATTAGCAATTACAATCACAGAAGCTGCACCAACTTGAGCCTCTCTGAGCATGCTATCAGCCAGGCTCTGTTAGAGCCGAAAAGAAACAGCTCCTGATTTTCTGAATCCTAAAGCAGGGGGGTTTCTCCTAGATGCAGCACTGCTCGTTCACTACCCAGAAGCAAAACCCTTCTGTGTGGTGGTTTGTTTTATTCCCTCTCAATCCCTCTCACTGATGATTAAAAAAAGGCAGGCAAAGGCTGCCAGAGTCAACTCATTCTGTATAACCAGAAGCAGCCCAAGGGGTTTAAGCAGCTGTAGTTTAATTACCTCTTTTTTGGTTAGCATAAATAATTTAAATGGGCTCCTGTCATGAATAGTTTTATGTACTTAATAACCACAGGGCCAAGCAAGGAGGGGAAGCCAAACAACAACTCAATCCAGGGGAACCAGGAAGGAAATCACATGCTGTGCAGACAATAGGCTGGAAAAGAAAAATAGCATATTCCCTCCCCTGCACTTCTCCCCAAGAGAAAAAAAGAATAGATGGTGGCAGTCTTTTTATTGAGAGGTATAGTAAAGATGAAACTTACCAGGGCAACGCAGAGCAGAGAGCTGGCTTAACAGACTGATCACCTACATCCTTGTGTGGAGTCAAGTTTGAGACAGGGAGGGCTCCCCCACCACATGCAGAGTGGTTGATATTGGGGGGGCCTGGTACAGGCTCCTTCCTCCCCCCCTTCTTGTTAGTATAGAACTGATGACAAGGCAAAGCAAGCTGATTGATTTCTCCTCCCTCTTTCTCTCCCCTCATCACCAGGGAAATCTCCCCCCTCCTCCTCTCTTCTCCCAGCGGCTGGGACTCTGACAGCTGGCACTGGTTCTCTTCCAAGCTGGCTTTTCCGGGGGGGAAAGCAGCATGCCCTGAGCTTGGCTGGGATCTGTACCTCATCCTGCTACCTTCCCTCTTTTTCCCCACCTCATCCCACATCCTTTGGCTGCAAGCGTTCTGGGAAATGGATTATTTTTCTTCAGATGAAGAAATGGGATGCTGGGCACAGCTGGCTGCATTAACTCTTTGCTGGCTGCCTGCAGCTCTTGTTCTTTCCTGAGAATCCGATGAGATACAGGTGAGTAGCACATGCTAGATATGGAGGGTGGGAGGAGAGGAGTAATTGGGAGGAGAAACCTCTGGGGATGACAAGAGCCAGCTCTCTGTTGGATTTGTGTCCTCTTTGCATGCTGCCAAACTCACTTTCAAAGACACAGATATGAGGTGGGGGAATCAAAGCCAGACACCAGATTCCCCCAAAGCTAGTGGCATTCATGGTTGTTTGGCACTGGGGGGTCAGTTCAGCCCTTTATAAAGACAGAGGCTGCTTGTCAGAATTCTGCACCAGGGTTCAGATTTCAAGCACCCTCCCTAAAGTTCTGGGGGTGTTGGTTCAAGCTCATCCTAGGGTATAAGCAATTGAAAGGAAGGAGCAGCAAGGTGTGATCAAGTCAATTTCAACTCCTTTGTTTGGTGGTCTTAACCAGTGCCCTCCTTCCACATGGAAGTCAGTGTCTATTTGATTACATTTCCCCTCCTCTCTCCTTTTACCTCTTTCACTCAAGCTTTGTCAGAGCTCCCAGTTCAGAATTCCAGAGGTAGAATCTATCTGTGTATGATATTTCTAGGTTCCTGTGATGATAGCATCCAAGCTCTGGGTCCAAGGGACACCTCTTCTTATCTCTGGTTTTCAGGATAATTTTTTTTGATCCCCTATGCCTTTGATCTCTCTCTCTCTCTCTCTCTGAGAGAGAGGTACAGTGTGCTGTTACAAAAAGAGAGGCAGATGGGAGTTGGAGTCGATGAGGTGATGATATCAGCTCTGAAAACCCTTCCCTCTCTATTATATTCAATACTTTCACCTTTTTTTCCCCATTTCCTTCCCTTTCTCCCCTAAGTTAAAAAGTAATTCAGAGTTTTCCCATCTTCTCTGCCCAAAATCTACTGGGTTTGGTCCCTTACTGCTTTTGTCCTTCTCTGTATAAACCCTGAAAAGACTAAACGAGAGAGAGAGATTGATTCTGGAGTCAACTGTATTATTTTTGTCTCCTCCTCCTGGTTTGCTCCAAAGAACAGATGCTTCCAGCAGGCATGAAGTGTGCAGTCTCAAACTGCCTCTTTCAGTCCCTTCTGCTTTTCAAGCACTACCCTGGCTAGAATGACCAGAGCTATTGAGATCTCCTGAGCAGAGCTAAGGGGAGGAACTGTCAGCTCAGAAGGGTCAACAGGGTCAGCTCAATGCCTTCAGCTTTGCTTCTCAGACATTGCTCAGCCTGAGCAGCTCGGAGAGGAGTTGATGTCTGCTGCCTAGCTTTTGGGAGGCTGTCGCTGGAGGTGTCTTGACCAGGGCTTCAATCAGACTTTTCTGGAGATGCAGAGAGACTTCGTAGGAAAGGGTGGGTTGATTCAGTTCAATGAGCACTGAGGCATTTTTCTTCCAGACCAAAACCAGCCTAGGTCAGTGGTGGCCAAAAGTTGTCCCTGTCTGACAGTTATTTGATGGCTTGAGCACGGAATGAGTTAGATGGGGCTCAGTCCAGCTTCTGGCAGGACTGGGTCCCCATCACAAAGCCACTGCCATCCCTGGTCTTTTTTTAGCCATGTGGCAGCTGTTTGGAGGCCCCCTGTGTGAAAGGAGATGGTGGATTCTCAGTGCAGTTCCCAGCTTGGCAATGGCACAGCTTCATAAAGTTGCTGTCAAAATGACCCCTTGTTGGCTGTCTCAGCAGACAGGCCAAGGAAAGAGTGGGCCAGGAGACCTTCTCTCATCCCTAGAGGAGGCCCCTCCATGGCAAGGTGAGGTACATTAGGGTGTGTGGGGAAGCAGCTGAGCTTGCCGTACCTGTCCTGTGCATCTCTAGAGGATTTAGTCTCTGGGTCTGTCAAGCCAGCACTTGGTAAACATCTTTGGATTCCTTTGGCCTGAACTAAAGGATTCTGCAAAGGGGATCATTTCCTCTAGGGAGATTAACTGGAAACCTTTCAGTGAGGGTTCCTAATAATCCTGGAATGGCTTCCTCTGTCCCCCTCACCTCACTCCCATCACAGCGTACTATCTGGGCTTTGTAGGGAACCGCTGATTTCACTGTGGTGTGCCTTCATTTCTCCATCTGTGAAGTATAACACTACTGATACTGGAAGCTCTTTGGGGCAGGCACTGTCTTTTTGTTCTGTGTCTGTACAGCACCTAACACAATGGGGGCCTGGACCACGGTTGGGTCTCTTAAGTGCTATATCTAATAGCAATACAAATGTACAACATCTAGCACAGTCAGGTACAGGGTGCTACTGTAATATACCTAATAAGTGGGGCTTCTAGGTGCTACTGTAATGATCTAATAAATAGTGTACAGTGCCCAGCATGATGGGGTCCCAGGCTCTTAGTGGGGCTCCTAGGTACTACTGTAATACATATAATAATAATTATACTGTATTTCTTACAATAGTCCCTACTTCCTGACTAATACTAAGGTGGTGCTGTGCAGTGTAGAGTCCACCAGATGCTTTGAGATCCTCTTGTGACAAGCGCTACAGATGCATAAAGCATTGCTACTAATAATTACAACTATCGTTTAGCCATTGTTATTATGATTATTGATAAGTCTTTAGGGAGCTCGGGGGAAACCCCACCAGGAAATGTGCTTCATGGGAAAGCAGCTTGTGGTGTAGCAGCTGGGAGACACTCACATGGCAGATCCATCTGTAGAGATGTGAAAACATTCTGTTTTCCGCGGAGAGAAGGATCTGGGTGATAGACGGGTGGGCAGTCTGACTAAAATCCTTCAGGTGTGAAATCTCTGGCCCAGGCAGATTCCATCTCTGCCAGTCTTTCTCTGGTTCCTTAATGTCTATCCTGAATTAGGATAGACAATGTTGCATAATGGTTAAAGCAGAACCTAGGCGTCAGGACTGAACATGAACTGGTGGCATGAGCAAGTATATGAGAGTCCTGGGTTCTTTCCTTGACTCTTGCAAGGACATAGTCTCAAGTGGTTAGAGCATATGATGAGAGCGCAGAACTCCTGGGTTCTGTTTCTGGGAGAGAGTGTGGTCTAGTGGTTAATGCAGGGGATTAGAATTTGAGACTCCTAGGTTTCAAGATGAGACATACTATACTGATGGGCACTATAGAAAATCTATATATTTATAGATATTAAAGGAGTCAGGACTCCTAGGTCCTATTCCTGGCACTTGTTCTGCAAGAGGAAACTCTCTGCACTCTTTCAAGATGGGAGCAGAGTTCTGGGGCCACTGCCTGTGTCAGGAGAACCAGTAAAGATCGTTGCTTTTGGCTGTACTTTTGTTGGGATGTGGCCTCTTCTGGTTGAATCCATGCAACACTCCTAGCTCCATTTCTGAAGTGTGTGGGGCTCCTCTGCTCAGATTTCAGATGCTAACCTGGTCAGGCTGGATCAGCACCTGGCTGGTCAGCTAAGGGAAATCTAGGTGCAGTGGGAAGTGGTTGATGGTTCATTATGAGGGGGCAGCCTTCCACTTAACCGCAATACTAAATCAGCTGGGTGCTAGCAGGCATTGAACTGCATGAAAAGTCTTACACAGACCTGTTGCCTGGCCATTTGTGCTCTTTAAATGACCCCTGGTAGATTGCTCAAACATTGGGGATTAGCCCTGATGTCTTGACGAAATCCCAGTTTAATTAATTCCATTCTTCATCCCTGATTCACTCAGTGGATTCAATTGGCTATGGGATTATCCTTCACTTCCTGTTGCAAACTGTTGTGGGGGCACTGCTGTGCACTGTTAAACAACTGGTGTGACCCAGGGTGGATGAAATGACCTCTGTACAGATCCTGTACTCTGTAAAGCACTTTGGGATGAAAGGTACAAGACAGCGTTAAACCGTGAGAGGGTGACATGCTTTAACCCTTTTTCTTCTGGTTCATCTTTCAGCACCTTCAGTGGTAAAGTGGTTTGAAGTGCCCTTGGGAGCAGCCAGTGCACAGAGGTTGGCTTGTTTGCACTGAGAACTTTAGGGAACTCTCCTAACATTGGCCTAGCATGGTCCATGTGACATGCCAGTGGCTTCTCTATGGTAACAGAGCTACTTCATGGCTAGCAGTTCCCTCAAATCCTCAGTGATCACACAGCCAATGTGGGGTGGGCTTTTGGCTGGTTAGGTACCTGGGACCAGGTACTGGAAGGGGGATGTTTGTGCCCTTCTGTATCCAGCATAGCTGGACAGAACTGAATGGGTTAAGAACACAATCATCTATTTCCCTTCACCTTGCTGGCTGCATACAAGGAGACAAAAGCCTGCTACCACAATTAGGGTCATCAGTGAATGAAATGTCAGCACAATAACACCTTATGTATGAACACTCCCTTTCATTGAGTCTCCGCAGGCTTTTGCTGTGCGCCTGTGCGTGTTTTAATCATGAAGACATTAACCTAATGGCTTCGGCAGGAAGCCACTGGCCCGTTGCAGCAGAAAATTGTTAATGAGCGATGGGAATTGCTCACCCAGCTGTGCCCAGGCCCATTCCACTCTCGCCAGGGGTCCTGTGCAGTGTTCACAAAGCCTTGGGAACAGCAGCAGTGTGAGCAGAGCTGTGTGGATGGCTAATGCTTTGCTGCTGCTATTGCACAGGCTAGAGCTGCATACCCTTAGGTCTTTCTACTTAACCCTTTCTGCCCAAACAACTAAACCAAACAGCCTCACTCCTCTGGGAGACAGGTATTATCCCCATTGTATTATTATCAGAGAGGAGCAAAAATTTTCAGATGAATAGTTTATTCGATGAAAAATGCCATTTCGGTCAACCTGCAGTTACATGAGAATTTGACACAAGGAGTTTGATCAGGCACAAACTGGGCAGAGAAGGGGGAAAGGGAGGTGGTGAGGTAGTGCTGCCGCCCCCAGGTCCTTTAGCCTGGTGGTTAGGGCAGTCACCTGGGATACTGGAACCCACCTGGAATCTCCATGCTGGAACAGACCCCTAATGGACTTTTTTGATTGACCAAAAATTCCCCCAAACCTCCGATTTGATTCAACCCAAACCAAGTTTTTTTTCAGATTTTTGGAACTGGTACTGAACCGAAACATCAGTTGTTTACAGTTCCATGGTTGTGTGCAATGCTGTACAGACCTCTAGGAAGGTAAGATTCCTGCTAGGAAGAGCTCACAGACTAAAGCTGTGATTTCCAAAAGTGCCCAAATCTCCAGAAATTTGACTCCCTCAGATCAGACTCCTTTGAAAACCTAAAATCTTGAATTTCAGGAAGGGGTAAACTGAGGCACGAGGGGTGACGTGACTAGTTTGAGGTCTTGCAAGCGGTTAGTTCTATCCAGTTGACCATGTTCCCTTCCCAGAACAAAGTCTAGAGTCAGTGCCCCCAACTCAATGGGTTCTTGCTGTCCAAACCTGAGACTTCTGGCCCTACCTCTCTCCACCCTCTATTAAATCTAGTTGCTGTAAATCTGCAAACAGATCAGCCTCTTCTCCACCTTACTCCTGTGTAAATAAGCCCCTCCTCTGTGCTTTCTGCTAACCTTTTTTTAACAACAGACACACATGTGCCACAGAAGCTGTGGCAGGTTTGTTTTGTGTACACGCCAGGCGCTCATACCTTCTGCTGCAGCTGGGGCTCCGGAAAGCAATGTTTGCTGAGGTCTCATCAAAGCTCGTTCTGTCTCTCTTACCTCTGCGCTGAAGCCTGGGCAGCAGCAGCTGTTCCGTTCTTCCTGTTTCTGTGCTGTCATAGGTGCCACCCTCAGCCATGCAGAGCTTGCACTGAGACAGGGAAGCTGGCCGCAGGTCAAAGGGACAGGCTGGCTCAGGGTTGAGGAATGGCATACAGGGCCTATCCCCTCTAGGGGTGGCAGTTCCATTGTGCTCCCAGGTTGGTGGGATTGGCTGGCTCAGGGAAGAAGCAGGATGGAATACGAAAGCTTTCACCTCTAGAGGGTACCAGTTCCCATCTAGCCCCAGGTTGGTGGGACCAGGGTGGTCAGGAGTGGGCAAAGAGGCCTCTCACCTGTAGGGTACTGGTTCCTCTCATGAAATACTGCTGTGTCGTGTTCCTAACGCTTATCACAAGACTGGAGAGCAGTGCAGCATCCATGCTCTCAGACAGAGATGGCGGGAGCACAGTTTACAGGGGCTACTGGAAAACGACATGAAACATAGAAGCCCATGGAATGATGGGATGGATAAAACTGTGGTGCCAGGTTGATGGGACTGGTTGGGGGTGGGGATCGCTGAGGCCTTTGTCTTTTAGGGCACTTATTCCAATTCACAGTGATCAAATATCTGCCCACACGTGTTGGCTGAGCATGTTTGCACCAGTGCATCCTGGGGAAGGTCTGGGCTTCTATCCCAGAGTGCCTCAGCAGGCAATCATCATTTAGAGAAGCACACGGGGTGATGCACCGGAGTGTCCTACCAGAGCTCTGTGAAGGCGGTGCAGTGCAGTCACACAGGCATGTGAGAGAAGATGCCCTCAAAAAAAATCCAGCCCATGGACTGAATGGGCTACGAGCAGGATAGGGAGAAACTCTGTTAACTTCCACAGTTTCTAAGAGAAGAATAATTGTGTGGTGTATGGAGAGAACCCCTTTCCCTGCCACTGACTGGCTACAAACTCAGTTAACAATTGTACTGGAGACTGGGCCATAAAGAAATGGCAAAACCGAGCAGCTACTAATCTACACCAAGTCAAGGCCTGAACTCCTTGCTTGGTGTCTCAGGATATGTCTACCCCTAAGGCAAAGGTTTCGTTGCAGCGCAAGGAGGCATCCCCGTCCTAGCTGGTGTGGTCACTGTGGTAGTGGGGACAGAATGGCGGAAACTTCAACAGAGGCTCACTGCCCTGTAACGAGCCTACCATAGGTCCTGGGCATGTACTCGGGCTGCTGGCCGATGCCGGGGTCCACTTCTTCACTGCTATGGTTACCTGCGCCAACTAGATTGAAGCTAGTGGGGGCTCCCTACCTGCTCTGCAATCCCACTTCCATTTGCGGCGTAGCTGTACATTCAGCCTTTTTCTGTGCAAGCTCTCTTGGTCTCAGCTCATCCCACAGCCATTTCTGCAGGAAGAGGAAGGCTGGTTAAGCAGAAATAGACAAGAAAGTTCATTGCAGAGAAACAGAGAAGTGATGACTGATTCCTATCTTGTTTGGAGTTTCCTGAACAAAGGGGCCCCTGCCCCTCACTTTCCAGGGGAGCTTATTCTGTGGACTCTGAAGCTATGTCTACACTTAAAATGCTACAGCAGTGCAGCACTGTAGCACGCCAGTGTAGACACTTATTACAGTGACGGTGTGTGGGGTTCTCTCCCTGAGAGGTGGTAGTTGGGTTGACCGAAGAATTCTTCGGTCAAGATAGCACTGTCTGCACTGGGACTTAGGCTGGCTTAACTATATCGCTAGGGATGTAGATTTTTCGCACCACTGAGTGACGTATCTAGGGCAATCCAATTTTCGAGTGTAGACCAGCCCTCAGCTAATGTTTGTACAGCACTTTGAAGATGAAAAGCACCCTGTGCTAAGTATTACCAGGGAGAGATAGCAAGGTCTTGTGATCATTTGGAATCTAAATCTTCCCTGTGCCATCAGATGTCACTTAGGGCTATGAACAAGGCTCTGTCAGCCATGTCTATCATGTTGTTTGCCAGAATGGCTGCAGTGCTGTGTTTCTATAACTCAACTTTTTTATGAGGACCAGTTGTTGGCTTATCTCTCAAACCGCAACCTGGAGAGCCAGGGGGTGGCTTTTCCTCTGGTTCCAACCTTTTGACCTGCTTGGCTTGGGTGGCTGTACGAGGAACTGAAACTCCCACCAACATGGTGCTCTGGGTCATTGGAACACACAAGCCTTCCCACCATGTCAAGGGGCAGAGAATCATAAGATCATAAAAGTGTGGGACTGGAAGGGACCTCAGAAGGTCTTCTAGTCCACTCTCCTGCATTCAAGACTTACTTAGAAGGCTTGTGATCATTATTTTATATTGAAGTAGCATCAGTATAAACTGATCAGGAGACTTCAGCCAGGTCAGAGTCTCATTGTGCTAAGTACAATAAGGACATAAAGTAAATGACTGTCCCTGCCCTGCTCAAAAGGTGAGTTTTACGAGTGGGAAACAGGACTCCTGGCTTCCTTTGCTCGCTCTGTCATTGACTCATTGTGTGACCTTGGGAAGTCACTGCCTCTCCCCGTGCCTCAGCTTTCCCATCTGTAAAATGGAGAAAATACTGTAATGAATTGATGTGGGCATGTGTGAGCGAGCGAGACCACTGCCTCTGCTGTATGGGATTGCTGTGTAATAGACCCTGCACAGCTCATGGCGACCCCCTTGAACTTGCACTGACTTTGGTTAGGTTGTAGGTACTGCAGGCTGCTTTGGAAAATGTTGGGCTTTTCTCCTCTAAGAAGGGCCGGTTAGAAAACAGAGGAGAAAAAGTTCATGATAAACTTTGAATTTCTGCCCCTGCTTTTTTGTGGGTATTTGAAATTTTGGGATTCAGGAAACTGCCCAGCTCCACTGGTAATCTCTTCTCTGAAGTCCAACAGCAAATTGCAGTGAGTGATTCCAACTGTTAGGTAAATGTCTTTTCTGTAAGACTTTAATTTTAACCAGGCCACATGCTGCATATGATGCTGCTTAATTGTTTCATATATTTGTAAATGTGAGATTTCATTGGCCTTGTCTTGAGTAGGAAAAGATGTTGCCTTTAGGTCAGGCTTGACTCACGAGCTAGCTAGGCCTGCCCTGAACTCAAGTAGATGCAAGCTAACATCTTTGGCTCAGCTTCAGCAGGCCAAAGTTAACTTAAGGGGGTTAACCTGTGTCTTCACAAGAGGACAGGTTATCCCACTTCTTACTCTAGGTTTCTTGCACCTTTATCTGAAGCGTACTGGCCACCATCGGGGACAGGATACTGGCCTAGATGGGCTGCTCGCCTGACCCAATATGGCAATCCCTATGCTCCTGAGCATATTTTTCTTGATTGTTAAAAAAAAAAAATCTATTTTAACAAATTAATTCTCTGCCACAATGTTTTTAGCATCTCTCCAGCTGCGCCAAGCTCCCCCTGGTGGCCAATTTAACACATAGAGTTTTTTTAATGATTCATTTGGTGCCTGCCGGGAAGCTGATTTTATTTCTGCTACACCATACCAAGCTGTAGATTCAGAAGCTGATGTTGGGCTGGTGTTTCCATTAGAAGTCCTTGGGGTGGCTCTTTATCATTTTTTTTAATGTCTAAAATATGCCTAATTTGTAAAATCTCCAAGATGCCAGAATAAAATTTGAAACAGCAAGTGTATTTTTTAAAGCTGTAAACACCAGTTTGAAATAAGACAGATTGATAGAGGTGGATTGGAATTGGACTCCCAGAGACAAACATCCCTGAAGCTCCGATCAAGCTTCAAAATGTGTCTAAGGAGATGCACACACGTATACACCGTGCTTTCTCTCTTCACTGAGACATGTCGTTGGTGTTTTTCCTTACATCTCAAAGACACTCGGTGGCAAGTCACTGTTGACTCCCTGCATATGGAAGAAGTAACTGCTTCTTCTAAGTCCATCTCCACGTCACTTTCCAGTTCAGCCTGCCACATGCACGCCCTCGGTGTCCATTGCACCAGCCCATCACTGCCACCTTGCGCGGAGACATGCTGTTTCCATGATGCTCACAAGGAGGGAGTCAACTGTAATATTTGTTCTAAATAAAACCAAAAGAATTCCATTTTCTCAGCAAGATCTGCCCACCCCCAGCCTCACTAACAGTGTGATCCTGTCACAGTCCTCATCTGTTCCCTGCTGTTTGTTACCCCCGTCTATCACATCCTGTCTACGATTAGTTTGGAAGCTTTTCAGGGTGGCAACCACATCTGATTCAGATACCCCTTGTTCTAGACACCTCACCTCATCTGAAACCCAAGAACAAAACCCTGGTGTCCTAAATCCCAGTACCTTGCTCTTACCACTAGGCAGTGCTTCCCTCTCAGATACAGGAAGTCAACTCAGCAGCCCTGACATCCAGTCCTCTGCTCTAACTACTGGATCCAGTCCCCTCCCAGACTAGTAGATAGAAACCAGGAGTCCTGACTTTCAGACCCATGCTCTAATCTTATGATGCTCATCATGCGGCCCAACATTGTCTCATTGTTTCGTCATACTCCCTTGTCTGTCTGTATCCATTTGTTTTCATACTTAGACTGTAAGACTCTTGGGGCAGGGACTGTCCTTTTGCCCTTTGTACAATGCCTAGCACAATGAGGTTCTGGCATATCACTGGGCCCCTAGGAGCTAAGGTAATAGAGATATTAAATAATAATATTACTTCTTCCCACCCCACACCTGTATAACTGCAGGGCTTTATTTGACTGAATGACATCTAAAAGCAAATTGAAAAAAACCCAAACTTAATCCTCCTCAAGAAACTTTTGGTAAATTCAACTCAGATGTGAACCTTGGGGAAAACCGAGGGCGTTGTAACCATGACATTTCCAATAATTTTTCATCAGATCAACTTACTGTGCTCGACCCCACCCCCCTTCCCACAGGTATCAAATCTTTATAATGGGTACTCTGCTTAATGATCACACCAGAAAGTGGGACAGCATGGCCCATGTATCTCTTGAGACAGCAGAATCCAGTGTGAATTCAGGACGTGTGTATGTGTGATGGGGTTGGTGGATAGTAAGGCTGCCATGAATGAGGACAATTTTGGCAATGTGTGGAAGGATTCCTCTCTTTACCTTTCTTCTGTCTGAAAAGATCCCCCTCGTGTTTTGCCTCCATCAGTATGAAAGGTTTTAAAAGTTCTAACACGGAACTACATACTTCTCTGTGGGTGTTCAAGATGGTCTCAGAGCTGCAGATAGAATCCAGGAGTCCTCGCTCTAACCATTTGACCAAAGTTC
Organism: Mesoclemmys tuberculata; assembly: GCA_007922155.1. Lineage (NCBI taxonomy): Eukaryota > Metazoa > Chordata > Testudines > Chelidae > Mesoclemmys > Mesoclemmys tuberculata. The sequence continues at coordinate 2,295,226 of ML675714.1, forward strand.
TCATTTAGATGTGATAATAGAACCCAGGAGTCTTGACCCAGAGTCTCCAGCTATAACCACTAAACCCCACTCTCCTGTGCTGAGAAGTCTCTGTACCTCTTTCCTGCTACATCAGGGCATGGGGTCTGTCTCTGTCCCGCCTCACACCAGGGAAGGAGGGTCTGTTTCTGCCCTCTCCCTTGTCCCATCCTTTTCTCAGAATTGATCTCCTCCTGACCCCCTTATGTGTCCTGTCTCCACAGCTTCACCTTCACAGCCATCTGGGCAGCAGGGTGCTGAGTCTCTGAAAAGGCCCATGGATGGCGAAACGCACCGTGGTCCGCACTTCCATGCTGTCCCCTCCCAGCTACTATGACGCTGTGCACGACAGCTGTGGGCCAGCCACCCTGGACTCCCCCTTCCACGGTGGCTTCTGCAGCTTCCAGGACATGCGGTACCACCAGATGAGCCACGGCCAGGAGGCCCCCTCATTCAAGAGGCGTGGGGGTGTGGTGGACCACCGGGATGTCATCATGGCACATCAAGCCCACAAGATGCACAGCACGCCCCAGGCACGGCGCAAGGAGTGGGAGTAAGTACGAGAGCAGGACAAGGACGAGACAAGTGCTGGCTGTTCTGTCAGATCAGTCACTGGATGCCATATTGGTTTCCATGGTAGACCATGTCATGGGATAACCAAGGCTTGCTTCTTGCTCTTTTGACTTCCCCTGCCCTGGAGGCCTCCATCTGTGAGCTCCCACTCCTCTAGCTACTCCACAGCTCCAGGCAACTGAAATGGGGGCAACACCCAGGCTACAGGGAGACAGGGGTAAACAGACATTGGTCTTTTCCCACGTTCCAGGGCAGGAAGGAATAGAGGGGTGCAGGTAATGAGCTAGATCATGATCCCCTGGGGCTCGTCCAGTGCAACAGATATGGGCGGCCAGTGAGGTAGGTCGATAGGCCCATTGATCTGATCCAGTGCAGCCATCTGAGTATTTAGACTTCTAGAATTTGTATATAAGCACTTAAAAAAAAGCTGCAAGGCTGGTGGTGGGGCGAGGTCGCAGCACGCGGGGCCAGGCCACTCCCTCTGCTGGTCCATCAGTGCAGCCTCTGCCATCCGCCACGTGCCAGTTCCAGGTCCGATTCTGGCTCAGCCAGCAGGGCCCCACTCCCAGGCTCGTCTCTGACCAGTGCTGGCTGCGCACTGCAGTGGCCGGCGAGTGCGGGCAGGTGGTGGCCTCAGGCCAGGTAGGGAGGTTGGGAAGATGCGGCACCAGGTACTGGGAGAATTGGGCTAGTCCCCAGGGCCCAGCCAGATATGGAGGGTCAGTCAGTTGGTCACCCCCATGTGTGAGAGAGGGGTAGGAGTGGATGTGTCACTCCCCATGTGTGTGTCCCTTGGCTAGCTCTGTGTGCCCCCTCCCCAGCCCCTGGCCAGCTCTGCATGCACCCCCACCCCACATGAGTAATTTTACCAGGTGTCCCATATTCAACATAGGGAAATATGGTCACCCGATGCAGCAGGGATAAGGGAGACATTGGGCTAAATGGCCCATTTGGTCCAATCCAATGCAGCAGGGATTGGGGGGGGGACGACACTGGGGTGTATGGGCCCATTGGTCTGATCTGGAGCTGCAAATCCTCTTGTACATTCAAATCCTCCCCTTCTGATGTCATTTTGCACCGTGCTTTGGATCTAATCCCTAAATCCTATGTCAGCAGTCTGCTGACATCTGGTGGCTGCTGCAGCCCCCAGACTTTGTGAATTAATCGCATTTCAGAGGAACTCCCCATTCACGTTAATGGTTCATACTGATTTTGATGTACCTGACTCCCACCTTCCCCCTCCCTCCATCTCTCTGGGTCCCTCAGGGGTCCCTCAGTTTCTTTCTTTCTTTCTTTCTTTCTTTCAGAAATCCCGGCTTGATGCTGATATCTCCACCAGCGGGTCATGGTTTTATTCTGAGCTGGGGAGGCCCCTGGTGGGTGGGGCTGGGGTGAAGGGGTTACCCTGATGCCAGGAAATAGCAGGGAGTGTGGAAAAATAGCTCTGTTGTAATGTGATTGCTAAATGCCACTGACATGGGCAGCAGCAAAGGGAGCTGCAGCTCAGCTGTGCTCTGCTTCAGTAGCTCATACCAGCTAAGCAGGTGAAAGCTTGCTTGGTGTACAAAGGGGTGATCTGGAAGGGGGAAATGGAATGATGCTGGAGATTTAGCGTTGGGGCTCTCCTCTGCATCAGTACTGTCTGTAGTGTGGGGTGCACTCTGTGCTGACTCCATCCTCATAAAGGGTGGTATGCTGCTAGAGGCACCCATGTTAAAATGAGCTGTAATAACAAGACTTGTGACCATTAAAGATCTAGTGGCACCTTTGGCAGGAGTCCCAGTGTTACCCAGCATGATTGGCCTAATTCCAAGCCAGATAATTCCGTTTTGCCTCCCCGAATTCCCCCTGCAGTTTCAACAGGATACAGAATTCTCCTTCACTTCCTGTCCTAATGTGATATGCAGTATTGCTAAGGTCTGTTAAATGCACAGTCCTACCCCAGAGGTGGCTGTGTTTCAGTGGGTGGGTGAGTGATTCTTGTGTGCATAGTTTGTACTGTCTGTTTGGAAAGCACAGGGGGAGCCATTTACATGAATGACTCTATAGATCAGACAGTTTTGAATGTGCCTATCACGTGGTGCCAAGCTGCTGATGACTCATCTCCCCTTGTCCCGACAATCTGAATCCATGAAATCACAGGATGCTTTAAATTTCCCTTTGGTGTTTCCCTCTCTGGTGGGAACTTATTTCTTGTCCTTGAACAATCCCCTCCTGGTGCACCAGGTGGTGCTGTTGGACTCCCAAAGGCTGCCCAAACTGGGACGAGATTCCAGTGGCTGGGAATGAGGGGGAGGCAAATGAGCTGTCCCATTTCTCTCATTCCCAAGCCAAGTCATTCTCTTCCTGGTTCCTCATTATCTCTGGTGCTGGGAACTGGGACTCCTCCTTTCTATTCCTGCCTCCCGGGTGGAGCGTGATCTAGCCGTTAGACTAGCAGGGGCTGGGAGCCAGGAGTCCTGGGCTCTGTTCCTAGTTCTGAGGCGGTAGTGATGGGCTAATGGTTAAAAGAGGTGGCAGCATCTGGTCTCCACTTGTCAGCATTACCACCGACTTGCTGAGTAAGCCTGGGCAGAGCTCTTCTCTGTGCCTCAGTTTCCCCCCTGTACAGTGGGGATGATACCAACCTCCCTAGGTGTGAGGCCTGGTCAGTTTGTTTAGCACATGGAAGTCCTTTGGATGAAAGTGCAAAAGTCACACGGTGGCAGTTTTGACACAAACCAGGGAAGCGCAGGCCTGGTGGGGTTTGACTGAGCTTTGCATTGGATTTAGGGGTTATTAGGACCTGAACTTACAGGACAGTGGGTATCTCTGGCAACCACATCTGGGAAAAAGGGCTCATGCCAACCCTTCTGAGGGCTCGAGCCTTTGCTCTGAGCCTTGACGTGAGCACCGGTCCTGCTCTGTGCTCCCAGAAACTCTCGCAATGCTTCCTGCTACTCAGGTGTTACTCTTCTATCATCAGCTCTGTTTAACAGTCATGTATAGCCTTAGAGATTCGCTCCGCGCTATATGCAGCTCCTTGATTCACAGGAGGGCTACACTTTCCCCATCCTGATCTCCCAAAACAAGGACTAAGCCTCCCACCTCCTACTCCATCCAGGATAGGGTTCATCCGAGCAGGTGGTAGTGATGGTGCCCTTGGGGGTTCCTGCATCTGCTAGCCAAGAGGTGAATGTACAAGCAATGTGTGTGGGGTGGCTCTGTGCATGGGATTCCCTGGTGGATGGAAATATGTGGATAGAGAACCGTCTTACTGCTGCACCTCCTTGGGAGCGGCAGATTGCGCAGTGTGCACTCAAAAGCCTCCCCCCGCCGCGGTGAGCATCTAGCTTTCTCCCGCACGGCTTTAATTATAGCAACACATTGGTCATTCAAAGAGGAAGATTTATTACTGTCACAGGGGCCTGATTAATAGACCTCCAGTCCTGCCTCTCATTTCCGAAAGCTCCTTCTCTCTCTCTGGCCTTCTGCTTGTCTCCCCCTCACTGTTGTTCCATTTGTGTGACCAGAATGTAATAGGAGCTGCAGGTTGGGCTGTAAAGGGAATCTCCCTCAGCTCAGCATTTATCACCCACAGGTGCCCCCAGATAGGGTACCCCTTGCCAGCTTGCACTGGGGTGATAAAGGTCTGATCCTTCTAAAGGAGCCCCTACATCAGACCTGCCAGTTACCTCCAGCGAGGCCAGCCAGCTACACACCTCCACCCACACCCATTTCAGCTGCCTGTTTGAAATCTTGCAAGTCCCACAATGAGTTAGTTGTTTTGCTCTTTTGAGCAACCCCCTCTGAACCACCAGCAGCTGCCAGTCCAAGGCACCAGGTGTTATTGTCGTTATTCATTTGTATTACGGTAGCGTCATGGACCAAGACCTCACTGTGCTGGGTGCTGCACATTACCTAGTTGGTGTATTACGGTAGCACCCAGGAGTCCCCATCATGGACCAGAACCCCATTGTGCCAGGGACTGTACAAATAGAGAACAAAAAGACAGCCCCTGCACAAATGATTGCACAAGGTGGAAGGCTAGGGAGGATACTGTACCGGCTGATCCCATGTCACCCACTCACTGTAATGGAGCAGTGGCTATCGCTCTGGATTCGATCACAACATGCACAGTTTGTCGGGGAAGCCTGGCAGTGAGCTTTATTTAAACTAGCGAGGGAGAAGAGAAACAAAACTGCAGATTAAATAATCCACCCCCGCAAGAGTCCCTCACTGGAAATACAAAGGGGTCTTGGGCTCCACATGGCAGCATCAGGATCTGCCTGAGAGTGCCACTGGCAACAGTTGGTTTTAGGAGCTGTGGCTGAGACCTCTGTCCTCATGCAGTTCCCTTGGCTGACTCCCTAACTTCTGAGCTGTCTCAGCTGTAAGCAGGCTCTGTACTTAGAGGGAAAGACCAGAGGGGCTCTTAAATAAACAGGAAAACATGAAAAGGGGGGTACATGCATATACAGGACATCCACAGTTGTCCCCAGCAAGGATAGAATCTAGATGATTCTGCTCTTAAAGAGCAGGCCTTGAGCTAAAAAGGATAATCTCCAAGAGCTGTTAGCAGTACAGGGCCTATGACACACCTCTGAGCAGTTCTGCTTCCATCCAGCAGAAGACAGTGGTGCTCATATATCAGCCAGATCAATATTATGCATGTGTGTTTGTTCACGTGGTCTGATGGATGCGGTGGAGGATCCCTCCTAATTCCCCCTTTAATCTGGGTTAGATGTTAGAGATGCATGAGAGGTGGTTGCCTGTTGAGTGCTTGCTCTGCTTCACTGAGGGTCCATCTACACTGCAATTAAAAACCCACAGCAGGCCTGGGCCAGCTGAATCAGGCTCACAGGGCTCATGCTAAGGGGCTGTTTAACTGTTGTGTAGACATTTGGGCTCGGGCTGAAACCTGGGTTCTGGGACCCCAAGGGAGGATGTTCCCAGAAATGGGGCTCCAGGCCCAGCCGAAACAGCTACACTGCAGTTAAACAGCCCCTTAATCCAAGCCCCATGAGCCCAAATCAGCTGGCATGGGCCAGCTGTGGATGTCTAATTGCAGTGTAGACAGACCCTGAGTGCCCCTGTGCATCTAAAGACCCCGTTTTCCCTCCCTCTGCAGCAGGTGACCAGGCCTGGGTGGATCCCCCCCCCCGCTTTATTCCAAGGCCTGAGGAATTGCGCAGAATCCCTAAGTCTCTCTGCCTCATTTTTCCTTCTGTGGCTGCTTCCCCTCCTCTGGCCAAGGGCCTGCAGCCAGCTCTGTCTTCCCCCTCCCCCAGATCAGCTGCCTCCTGAAGCCCTGAAATTTGAAAGTGCTGAGACCAGGAGTCTGTTAAGTGCTTCAGTTCCTCCAGCAGAGCGACCTGCTGGGAAATCTATTAACCCTTCACGCTCTGGGAAGCACTCCAGAGGCAAAAGGCCCATTGCAGTTTAACTGCCTGAAAGGAAAGAGAATGGGCACTCCACCCCCCAGTGCACACCAGCTGGGACACCAGGGGCAGAAAGCCCCGGGCCATAGCAAACAGCAAGGCACAGCAGTCTGAGACCCTCACCGCCTGCTTGCACCCTTCCCGCAGCGAGGCTGAAGGGAAAGTCCCCTCTTGGGCAGCAGCCCCTCTGAAGCTTCACTTTTGGTTATTCTAGGAGCTGATACTGTTCCAGACTCACCTGGCTGGGTCTCAGGGTTAGTAGTTCCAGAACGAGCCCTTGTCTCTCCTTCTATGGTGTGCCAGTCTGATGTTTTTGGATGATGCCCTGTGGATGCTCATCCTTGCAGAACCGCCTTTCTAGGCAGCAGCTGGGGACCGCATAGTGAGAACGGAAGTCCTGGCTGCACTTTGGCCTGTGCTGTCTTCAAGAACTGGCCCCCTAGGAGTATCCACAACAGGGGTATGGTCCAGCATACTCCTAGCTGTTCCCCACTCTTGGAGAGAAATGAGGCAAACATGAGGCAGTGTGGCCTAGAGGACAGAGCACTGGATTGGACTGGGTTCTATTCCTGGCTCTGCCACTGATGTGCTCGGTGACCTTAGGCAAGTCACGTCCCTGCTCTGTGCCTCAGTTTCCCAATCTGGAAAGTGGGGATGATGATACTGTGTAAAACCCTTTGAGGCTACTGATGAAAACTGCTAGATAACAGCTAGGTGTTACCGTTAATGAGGTCTAGTGGTTAGAACAGGGTAGAGGGAGTAAGGTCACCTGGGTTCTTTTCTCAGATCGTGGTGTGAACGAGGTCAGTGAAAATCTGACGGTTAGCACATGGGACTGGGAATCAGAATTCCTGGAAGTGGAATTCCCATAGCGTGGGAAAGACCCAGGAGGCCTGACTCTCAGTCCTGTGCCTTTACCATCTGCCCCTTATAATAATGAGTCCACTCTAGTGACGGAGGCAGTTTGAGGTCTTGGCATCTGGAGTTCAGAAAAGCACCAAAGCCAGTCTGCAAAGCTGGGCTCAAACCCTCAGGAGTCCAGTCTCTGTGGAGGTATTTTCTGCTCCCAGCTGGTGAATGCAAGTAAGGCTGTGTCTACACTACTGCTGTTGGTATAACGTATGTCACTCAGGCATGTGAAAATGTGCCCCCGGAGCGACATGGGTCACTCCAACAGAAACGCCATTGTGGACACCTCTAGGTGGGTGGGAGAGCTTCTCCCGCGGCTCATGGGGGTGGTTCAATTAGGAGAACTCTCTCCCGCCACCACAGAGCCGCTACACGAGAGATCTTACAGCGGTGTAGCTGCATCGGTACAGCTGTGCCACTGTAAGCTCTCTAGCGTAGACATGGCCTGACTCATCCAAACTAGAGATCCTGGCATGTGAGGTCACCTTGCACCTCCTGAATGCAGAATTGGGATCCACTTTGTGACTCACAATAGGGCCTCCCAAGGGGGAGGGAGGGCATAAGGGAAAGTTTGCTCTGGGTCCCCCCATTCGAGAGGTCCCCCCAATGGAGTGGACTTGTGACCTGGCACACAGGGTCACAATACCACTCAGGTTTGGCCTGGCTGCCCCTCCATCATGATGCCAGGCCAAACCTGAGTGACACTACAACCCCATGTGCCAGATTGCAATGCCCAGAGCAGGGAGCTGGGCCTTGTCCCATAAGGCAGGAGCCACTGCTATAGGGTAAGTGAGGGTCAGGCTCGTCTCCAACCCCTTGTGCCTGGGCCTCCCTCAGTGGTAAAATTTTGGAAAGGTGGGGAGCCTTCATTTCAGATTTTGCCCAGGTCCACAAAAACCTCTGTGCAACCCTCACTCCCAGATCTCTTCTGAATGGGCTGCCTGCTTCCAAACTGTGGAGAAGTTCAGCCGGCCTTTGCACCTCCCAGAACATTTGGGCCTGGGGTTCCTCAGATGCAGCTTTGCCTGGGAGCAGGAAGAGGTTCGGTTTTTGTTTTTCTCCAAAGCGATTTGGCTGGAGCCTCATCATGTAAAAGGACGAGGAAGTAGGGTTACCACTTGGCCAGTATTTGACCGCCTGGCCTAGTTGTTTTTTTTATGAATTTGCCAGTTGCCAGAAAAATAATTTAATCTGCCAGGTTTTTTTTTTTACGTTGGTCTAAAAATTTGCATTATTATCACAATAAACTGAGATATCTGATGTTAAAAGTTTCTGTGTCCAGCTAAAGTGCTGCAGTGTTCCCACTTCCGCAGTTTGTGCAATAACAGCTCAAAAACTGTTGAAAATACAGCAGCTGTCTGCCTACCAACCTGCAATCGCACCGTGTGTGTGTGTGAGAGAGGGTTTGAGTCACAAGAGAATGAGGAGACATGCTGTGTTATTAATCTTATCTAGATGTGTTATCTCTCTAGATACTATAAGTGCCTGTTGAAAGGAGAGATTGCAGAGTTGCCTTGTGGTTGGTGGTTGGCAGGTTTTTTGCATTTCAAATCTGGTCACCCTAAGAGGAAGTGGCATGATATGGGACAGGAAGTGACTATTGACTAATTGATAAAGTGACTTCCTAGTGGGAATGAAAGTTGGAGGAAATGGATTTCATCAGAAATGTGACATGACCTGTGAAATGACCGGAAGAGGAAAGCAGGTGAAGGTGGCATGAGAGACGAGACCAACTCAGTGCCATGGGTAGTGTACCGGGAGAAAACCCTCTAGCCAGAGAAATGTTCCAGCTGGACTCTATTACCTAAATGAGATATAATGGGCCCTAAGTGCCGGCCTCAGCTTCATAAAACCTGCCTCTGATGCCCTCCCCACCACTTTCTCCTGCACGGCGGCGTTAGGGTTGGCTAATGTCAGCGTGTAGAAGAGCCCCCAGGGTGGTAGTGTGAATAATCAACCAGACAAGTATGTCAGATCCCTCTCATCACTCTGCGAAGCACCGTCTCCTTCCCACCCCCACCCCGTCATCCATTGCTTTGCAAGCGTGAAATTTCAGATGTTTGGGTACAGAAAGGAAACAGGAGACCCAAAACAGCCACTTGTCCATCCTTGTGTCTGCAAGTTCATTATTTTTGCTTCCTCCTCGTCTTCCTCTCATACTGCCTTTCCTGCCTTGTGATTTCCATGCGTCTAATTCCACCATCCACCCAACTGGGGCCTCTGGCAGGGATGAAGGGCGTCTGGATTATAAGCATTCACTACACAGTTTGAACAGGCTGAAGCTGTGACTGAGGTGACGGCGGGTCAAGCAGATCTTTCTATTCAAGCAGATTACAGAGCTGCAAGCAGTGTTGTCTAATGGCTAGAGTCAGGGGAAATCGGGGCTACAACTCTGGGGCTTTATTCCCAGCTCTTTCACCGGCTTATTCTGTTGCCTGAAGAAAAGATAGAGGAGAAAAGTCTATCCCCATCCACCCATTTAAAAGCACTGTACAGAGCCACTGCCCACATGAAGCATCGTAGTGACTTGGCTGTCGTGTACCATTGTCCTCTACAGTATGGCTCAGAAGTGCTCTGCTGTATGTCCTAGGCCCTTTACTGCAATAGAATAGATGCTCCTTTGGCTCAGGTGGCAGGGGCCTGTGGTGTTAGGGCAGGAGAATATGAACCCAGCACTGCTGTGAGGTTCTGAGCGGCCCTCATGCACCATGGTGACACCTGTGGAGTTTTGCTCACGCTGCTGTTGTCCTGGAGAGGTGAGTAGAAAGTGGTTGTTGGTCGGGCTCGCCCAACACAAAACGCCTCCAGCTGCTCAGCTTGGTCCTTAGCCCATGGTTATGTGGAAAGGTGCCAGAGGCACCAAGCACCTGCAATCTGCACTGAAACCAGTGCGAGCTGTGAATACTCAATGCCTCTGAAGATCAAGCCTGGAGGGCTGGTGCAGGGAAGAAGCATCTCTATGGGGGAAGGGGGTGGATGAGTCTGAGGGGGCAGCGAGGGGGTGTTGGCCCCACCTTGCCACTCTCCTTCATGGTGGAAATTCTGTTCCTACCGTGATTATTTTTTATGCCAGTTGACTTTTCTCTGTGATTTCCCTCTGCAGCTTGCTCCGGCAGCTGCTCTGACGATAAGGAGTCAGATCAGAGAAGGAAGTGAGCATGCACTGGGCTTGGAGGATGGGGCGTTGCTAAGGAGGGCATGCATCCTTCTCTGTGTTTCTCCTCTGCCACCCTAATACTTCAGGCGAAGGGCTACTCAGGCCTGGGGGAGCGGAGGGGGCAGGAGAAATGGCTGGTCCAGCTCTGATGTACCAGAGACAGGCATGTGTCATGCACGTTCCACCCACGCCCTCGTCCACCTCACACTGCAGGATCCCGGTGCTACCTTCCGACAGCCTTGGCAGCGGAAGATGTGCTGAGTGCCTCAGCTCTCCTGCTAAATGTGTCTGTGGCTTTAAAGGAATCAGGTGGTGGGGGAAGTAGCTGCAGCCATTGGCAGTTCCTGCCACCTGAATCCTCTGCCTGTTCCCAGAGCAGGGCGAGTTCCCCCACATGTGCCCCACCGTCATCCCCGAGGAACCCCCTTTTCTGCAGGAGATGGAAGTTCCGTCTCTGTGGCCCATTCGATCCTCAACATCTGTGCTGGGGATGCTAATTCTAATAGCATGCACACCTGTGTGCTCAGACTGAGACCCACCCAACTCATATCACGGGGGCCACGGTGTGCAATGGTGTGTGGTCATTATTGACTTTGGCTGGCTTCAGCGCAGGTCTGAAAGGCTCTGTAGTTTGTTACTGAGCCACCCAAGCCATCTAGTCCCCACGCTGCTGCTGCTCCTGGCAAGAGCTCATGCTGCAGCTGGGATCTGCAGTCTGGTGCTGAGGTTTAGCAGATCTGTGGGTGCAAGAACCAGAACCTTGCGAAGCTGCTAGCCACAAAGTGAGTCTGTCCATTAACCATTTCAGCGCTGCTTTGCCATGCAGACAGAATGCACCCACTGCTGCTGCTAAAAGTTGTACCCATCCTGATGCCCCCTCACTCCCTACCCTGTAGCATAAAGGTTCCAGAGCATCTTATAAAGCCAGTGCTCTGAGGACCTGTCAGGCTGAAGTTACATCAGGCTGCCCCATGCTGGCAACTAGACACCACAGTGATGAGAGCCCAAGGCATACATGGCTGGCTGCTCTGATAGCTAGGGACTGGGAGTGTCAGGAGTTCCCATGCCCTGTGGTGAGCGTGTGGGTACCAGAGATCCATGTCACTGGACAGTCTGTGGGTTAAACCCAGCACAGAACCCCTGCCAAAGGTCCCATGGGCATTTGGTAGGGTTTTTCCCTTATACCAGTGTGGACTCACCCTTATTCCAAGGAAATACTGCAGTAATATCTCTCAAACAGCGCAGCTCATGGCGAGATACCGTAGCCTGTGGGGCAATTACTGTAGAATATGGCGGGGTTTGGTTTTTTTTGGCGGGGGGGAGGGGGAGAGGTTAATAAAGGCCCTCACCATGGGAGAAGGGAATGCAGAGAAAAGAAGTGATGAGCTGTGAGTTGCAGGGCATGGAGTTACAGAACTCCTGGGTTCTAGTCTTGGCTGCGAGAGTTGGGGTGTTCTAGTGATTAGAACAACGGGAACCCGGGCTCCTGACTCCCAGTTCTGGGAGGGAGTGTGGTCTAGCAGACAGAGCAGAGGGCT
>ML675714.1:2306850-2320743 GCA_007922155.1 Mesoclemmys tuberculata
CAGAGCAGAGGGCTAGAAGTAAGGACTCCTGGGGCCTGTTCCCAGTTGTGGGAGGGAGTGTGGTGTATGTGGTCACTGCTGGGGGCTGGAGCTCTGCAGTTCCTGGAATGATTCCCAAACTGGCCTCTTTGCTCGTACAGCCCTGGGCACTCTCATCACCTTGGCACGTGTAAAGTACAGCCACTTCCGGACCCTGCTCTCCTCCAAGAAAACGGATGGGAGTTTGGACACCGCGTGCTGCCAGGTCTGCCACTCCATCCCCGCTGCACTTGTGAGTCACTTCCAAGCAGGACTTCAGACTCTGACGGCAGCGCTGACCTATGGCAGGTCGTCCTCGTCTTTGCTGTCTCGTCTCTTCCCTTTTCCATTCCCATTCTCACTGGCATGCATTCAGATGCCTGCACACTGGGAGAGGTAGTGCAGTGCACATGTGCCCGTGCATGTATAATGAGCAGGAGAAGCACCACTATTTTCACAATCATCATTAGTGACCCCATCACTAGTACAGATTGGCACAGTCATGATTGGCATTATTAGTATTGCTTGATCATTGTTGGCATAAGTGCTACAGACACTAGTACAATTGCATGGACACTGTTGAAGTCACTATTGGTATACTTGCTGTCTAAGTCTCTCCAACCACTATTCCCACTTGCCACTGAAATGTAGCCAGCTCTGGGGTGGAAAACAACAGTTGTTTAACAGTGCACAATAGCACTATGTAATGGTTCCGGACAGGTTGTAAAGATGAAGCCTGTGCCAGTTTGAAATGTCAGATGTGAGGAATTAGGGAGCTGGCTCTGGTAAAGAGAGGAAATATGGGCTTCTTGTTATTGCACTAGGCTAGCACTCAGTAGTTCTGCGTTCAAATCCTGGCTCTGTCACTGATGCCCAGGGGAATTCTAGGCAAGTCATGTCCTTTATCTGTGCCTCAGTTTTCCCATCTGTAAAATGGGTATAAAATACTTCCTTTACCCCCATCCTTTGTCAATGTAAATGCAAGCTAGCAGGGGCAGGAAGTGTTACTTACTGTGTGCACCTAGCACAATAGGGACCTAATCTCACCACAGATTTGTTAGAGAACTATTGCTATTTTATTCCCTGTATTACAGTTCTACAGTGTGGCTTTCTCACAGGCCCAAAAAACAGTGCCTACATTTATTATCAATCCACCATGATGAACAACTATCCCTCCTATATGGCTCTTTATTACTAATGATCTTGTAGGAAGTGCTTTACAAGACTATTTGTTTGCACTTCTTCCATCTCAGAATCTTTTATCTTCCAGCACAATATTCTGGAAGAGTTAATGATAGCCCAGTTGGATTAGTGTGTATGATTTACAGTATATTTTCATAGTTAAGTCCACATAAAAAAGGGCAAAACCCATGTGAAAGGTCTAAGGGCTAAGAACATTTCATTAAAAAAAAGTATTGACTAATTAACTCATTAGCTCTGCAAATAGGAGAAACAGCAAATAAACAGAATCAGACAAATGAATTAGAATAAGGATTCTAATCTCCACAAAGGCACTTTCTTGCTTTTTCAAGAAGAAAAGCTTGTGATGCAGCACTGAGCAAGACGGGTTAATAGGGTAAGCAAAATAGCTTTATATCTAGCTGTGTCTAATCCATTTGTCAGATGCAAACCCAGTTCAAGTCAAACTGGTTAACATACTATCAGAGAAGGACCATAATCAGAAAGGGTTGCACTCACGCAGTGGTTAGGGTAGACTGGAGTTCAATTCCTTCCCCTTCCCCAGGTTTCTTGTATGATCTTGGGCACATTGCTGCATCTTTGTGCCTCAGTTCTCCATCTGTGAAAGGGCGATAACGCTGGTGTTGTGAGGCTTACTGTATCAAAGAGTGTGTGGCGCTCAGATACTAGGGTAAGTACCAAAGAGGGATGAGAATTGCCACATTATATCAAATTAATGGTCCATATTGTCCAGTATCTTGTGGTCAGTGCTAGATAATTCACAGATGGATAATTAGGCCCCAAACATGCATGCGCTTGTCTTCACCACAAATCATCCATTGACTTTATTTGCAATACTGGGGCCTTATGGGTTTCTTCTTAACCTCCTTCCATTAGAGTTTTTGCTTATGCCCTGAAGCATGGGGGTTTATAGGTTAGATAGTTGCACAAAATGCTTGAATTTTGAATTCTTTAATTGGGTCAGAGCATAACAATAAGTGCAAGTTTAAAGGGAAACTGTCAGGTCAAATTTGGTCCAAAATTTAGGTTTACTGAAAAAACAAAGTTCCCAAAGCTAAACACAATGGAAACGTTTCAATGAATTACAAGAATGAACAAAAATCCAGTGGAAATAAGCTTCTTCCTGCGGTGTTTGCACAAATCGCCACTATAGGTCAGTGCATGAGAAAGTGAAGCTGATTAGCAACATTTGTGAATCTGATCAATCCCTTTAAGTTGCAAAGAAAGGCAAGCAAGTAAAGGAGCAATACAACTAGTGCAAAGTCATATTTTCTAAGATGTCCTTTCAGTTTGAATAATCAAAGACAGTATTTCTCAGCCAGGGGATTGCAGCTCCCGGGGATCACCAAAGGCAATCTGCTGTGGTGGGGGGTTGAAAATGTTATTACAGTCTAAAGTAAAGGAAATCTTGCACCCCAGTTCCCACAAACCCTTCCCGTTCAAGATTGAGTATTCTCAGAGAGCCACTGCTTACACACACACAAGTTATAAAGGCTAAACATGGATATCGTGATACAGTTTTTACTCTTAATTTTATAATATATGTACAGGCAGGTGTTGTGAGCATTTTTACTTTGAATATGGGGTTGCCATCTTGAAAAGGTTGAGAAACACTTATCTAGTGGTTTATTTCCTGTGTAGGGAAGGGAGTTTGGGTTTTAAAATTAGGATCATTATCCCTGTTAAAACAGCCTGTGTTACGTTTATTGAGCTCCTTTCAACCCAAGGCATTTTTGCTAGCTTTACAGTTTTATGTAATATGCACACACACATTGTGTCATATTACACATACCCTCAGGTCACACTTGGTGACCTTTCCTTGAGGGTTGACCTTTAGAATGCTTATGCATAGGAGTAACTTTACTCTCATGAAGAGTATAGCAGGAAGTTGTGGGGCTGCTCACTTGCATAAAGATGGGCAGCACATTTTGCAGGAGAGGGCTCTTGATTTGTAGTCCTGTGGTCTCTTGCATGTTGGGAGTTGTAGTCTTTGTGGGCTGCACCTGTGCCCTGAGGTGTAGGAGAGTTTAAATCTGCTCCATATGATATGCCATCTGGTTCAAGTAGATTAGATATGGCCCTCCAGCTTCCGGTGAGTTGGTAATACAGCCCTCTGGGGCCATTTGGACCTTCCTAGTGGTAGCATGGATGGGATTTGGATGCTACTACTCCAGAACCATAGGCTCCTACCCCTGAGCTAAGGAGAAGCATTTCTAGCTGTTATGTGATTCCACCCAGAAAAGGGCAGCTGTGTCACTACCCAGTTTGTTGCAATGCATCATGGGGAGTCCCACCTCCATGGCCCATTCAATCCTTTGCCCACAGCCACTGTAGCAGCAGACAAGCTAGGCAGCCGCCTCGGGTGACAGATTTCTGGGCAGCTGCCTATTGTCGCAGATTTGTAGATTCCAAGGCGAGAAGTGACCAGTGTTATCATCTGGTCCGACCTGCTGTATAACACGGGCCATAGAACTTCCCCAAATAATTCCTAGAGCAGGGCTTTTAGAAGAACATCTGATCTTGATATTAAAAGTGTCTGTGATAGAGGATCCACCACAACTCTTGGTGAACTGTTCCAATGGTTAATTACTCTCACCCTTAAAAAGGTATGCTTATTTCCAGTATGAATTTGTCTAGCTTCAGCTTCCAGCCATTGGATTGTGTTACACTTTTCTCTGCTAGACTGAAGAGCCCATTATTAAATATTTGTTCCCCATGTAGATACTCATAAACTGTGATCAAGTCACCCATTAACCTTTTCTTTGTTCAGCTAAGCAGGTCGTGTGTTTTGAGTCTATCGCTATAAGGAATGTCATGACAGAAGGGTGGCTGGGCCAGACCGGAGTGGCACTGCAATCCAAGAGCCAGGTCGCAGCCCCATTTGTTTATATTTGGCCCAGCTGCCCCTCTGTCATGATGGAGGGGCAGCCAGGACAAATCTGAGTGGTGGCATGCAGAAGCTTTTCCTAGGGCAGCACAGCGTCTTGAGCATCCTCTACCTTTGCCTCTCATAGAGGGAACTAACAAGGGGCCCAATATGAGATGGATTTTGCAACAGTGAAGCCTTCTGGCTAGATGCTCCCCAGAATTAATCTCATTTCACATCAAGTGGCTGCAGAACTGTCATCAGATATCAGTGACTCCCAGCCCCTGCCAGCCTTGGCTGGCTATGAACCAGCGTGTTTGAGATGCAAAGCTCTGTAGCTGTTTTGCCCAGTCTGTTCAGATGCCTGCAATGGTCCTCATTATCTGCTGCAGTAGAGCAGCAGGTGGGGGTACAAAGAAGCCAGTGGCTCCCTGAACCTGGGACCTGTTCACACTGTTCCCAACGCCAGGGTAGTCGGAAGAAGCAAGTCCAAGCACTGCAGGCCGGCTATGGCCCCCACATTCCTCTAGAGCAACCTGCAGGCTGCCTGTGGCCAATCAGCACACAGCTGCGGCCCAAGTGACATCCTCAGGGCCATACAGGCAGTATATATAGTGTGTGGATGCGGCCCACGTAACACATAGAGAGCTGCATCGGTGGTCCACAGCGGTAAATAGGTTGAGAACCACTGCCCTACAGACTGGGGGACCACAGCATATTATAACCAACATGCTTTATGTGTACATGCCCCTACACTGGCATGCACAGGGAGGAGGCATAGGAGCTTGGGGGCAATCCTCATCTAGGTAGATTCAGCCAGCTTTCAGTGCCTGTGCACCGCTGGACCAGCATGGCTCCCACCACCTTCAGGACCCAGCCAGTGGTAGAAATGACTTCCATTTACTTCCATTCCCCCGCCTCTCAGCCTGATCAGGGATGCTACTGGACTCCGCACTGCTGCCAGCATTTCATTCAACGCTTACACAAGATTTTTTTAAAAATAGCTGCTCTCCCCCACCCCCAAAAAAGGTGAATTTAACTAATGCTTTCTCCAATTTGTTTTTTTCCTCCACAAACCACCTTTTAGCCTAATTAAAAAACCCGTCCTAGGAAGGGGGACTCAGCAGCCATCTCGGAAATTACAAATTGCTTTGCTTGTTTTCTCAGTCCAGGAGCCTATTAGGCAGGCACTTTAGACCAGTTCTTAAGACGGTGCCTTAAGGACTATATTTAGGTGGTTACAGATCTGCTGGCATGGGACAAAAGCACTATCTTGAACAAAGGGTACTGGTGACGTCAGGGCAAGAGGGAATGAAAGAGAGAACAGAAAATAGGTTAGGTCCTCTATCAAATCAGCCCATTATGCCTTGTACAGAGAATGGCAGCAGCTTTCTCTATAGTTCTGTGTACATATTTAAATTGATGCACACTTAAAAAGGAGTTTCTGCCCTTTTATTGTGTTTTGCTTTATTCTTTGGGCTGTTTTCTCCTCTGAATCCCCAAGCTGCCCTCACCCCCAACCACATCCACCATCATCCATTAATGATCTTTTGGGATCAAAGGAATGTTAGGAAGTGTGGCTGGTGACAGGAGCACCTGGTCTGTTGTTCCACCACTAACATGCACTGATTTCTTGGAGCCCAAGGCTAGAAGGGACCACTGTGATCCTCTAGTCTGCTCTCCTGCATAGCACAGGCCAGAGACCTGTCCCAAAATAATTCCTAGAGCAGAGCTTTTAGAAACACATCCAATCTTGATTTAAAAATTGTCAATGATGGAGAAACTACCATCATCCTTGGTAAATTATTCCAAAGATTAATTACTCTCACCATTAAAAAATTATGTCTTATTTCCAATCTGAAACTGTCTAGCTTCAACTTCCAGTTATTGAATTGCGTTAGACCTTTGTCTGCTAGACTGAAGAGTCCATTATTAAATATCTGCTCCCCATGTATAGACTGTAATCAAGCCATCCCTTAACCTTCTCTTTGTTAAGGTAAATAGATTTGAGCCCTTTGCGTCTATCACGATCAGGCATGTCTTCCAATTCTTTAATCGTTCTCACAGCTCTTCCTTCACCCCTCTCCAATTAATCAACATCCTTCGTGAATTGTGGGCACCAAAACTGGACACAGGATTTCAGGAGCAGTCACACTAGTGCCCAATATAGAGGTAAAATAACCTCTCTGCTGCTACTCGAGATTACCCTATTTATGCATCCCAGGATTGCACAATCTCTTTTGGCCACGTGATCTCGCGGGGAGCTTTTGTTCAACTGATATCCACCACACCCCCAAATCTTTTCCAGAGTCACTTCTTCCCAGGATAGAATCCCCCCTCCTGTAAGCATGGCCTACATTTTTTGTTCCTGGATGGTTACGTTTACATGTAGCTGTATTAAAATGCATATTATTTCCTTGCACCCAGGTTACCAAGCGATCCAGCTTGCCCTGTATCAGTGACCTTTCCTCTTCTTTATTTACCACGCCCCTGATTTTTGTGTCATCTGCAAACTTTAGCAATGATCATTTTATATGTTCTCCCAGGTCACTGAGAGAAATGTTGAATAGCACTTTCCAGATGTAGAGATTCAATCACTCTCCAGATGTCTCCCTAGCAGGATGAGTCTTATCCCTGTCTCTCAGATGTACTTCTGAAGAGTGATTTAAATGGTTTATTCTTTGGGAAGAACTAAAAAAATATTCATACATATTCAAACAGAGTTTGTGTGTAGGTGTGTGTGCGTGCGCAGTGTGTATTGTGGGTACACACACGCAGCCATTCATGTGTATTCTGTCGTATTGGTCTTCAGCTATCTCTTCAATAATTGGAAAAGCTTTAGCTCTTTCTGTGTCACTTCTTTTATTCATCTCCATCCTTCCCCTTGCTTCACTCATCTTCTTGTTTCTGTCCATCAAATGCCTTATATCCAAAGGGGCCAGGCAGGGTTGGGGAGGCTGCCAACTGGGCGGCACCTCTCCTGAACAGGAAGGGATGCCATGCCACAGGAATTCCTGGGCACGATTGTGCATGGGGAAGTTTTGGGGGCAGGCCCAGGCCATGGGAAGGATGGGATCAAAGAATACAATCCCTATGGAAACAGGAAGGGTGCTGGAGAGCAAGGGCCCTACAGCCATTAGGGTGCAGTAGCAGAGAAAAAGCAGCTGGTATGGAAGAAAGGTCCCCTCCCCTCCACCAAGGAATTCCCAGCTGAGTGATTTGAGCTAAGTGCTGGGTAGAAGATTTTGGCCAAATTCTGGACTATATCGTCTACTTCTCTAGTATCTTCTAATCAGAAAGGTCTCAAGGTGCCCGGTAGATTATCTGTAGAGAGATCACTAAACCCACCATTGAATTGTGGGGGGTGGCCCAGCTGCTGTTCACAGCAGGTAGTAATGGCATGCCACAGATTTGGACAGGAAATGAAAAAGAATCGATATCCAATGGAAACTGCAGACAAAATTTGGGTGAATCCTCCAACACTTGCCATGGTACCATGGGACCTTTAATGTCCACAAGCGATCAGGGCCTCCATTTGAGGCAATGCCAACGGCAGTCTAGCAGCCCCAAGCGCCAGGCTGGAACACTGAGGTCAGTGCTGGCTCCAAGGGGAAAGTACCCCTTAGTGAATCACCAGTGCCACTCCCTGCAGCCTAGCACTGTGCAGTACCTGGCTGCAACATTTGGTTGGCATGGAGTTAAATACTTCCCCTACTGACCAACACCATTGCCTGCATGGCCTATGTGCTCCTGGCAGGTCTCCCATCCAGTGGCTGACCTAGCCTAACTATGCTAGCCCCAAGGTGGCCCTTTCACTTTGGCTTTGAGACAAGCCAGCTGCTTCAGAACGCATAAGAACCCACCTGACCCTTCACTCCAGTCTCTGAACCATCTGAGGTTCCCATCTGTTGTTAGTAGTTCAGGGTTAAATTCTTCTTGGCACCCCTTAGCCCTTCCCCAAAGACAGGACTGCACTGGTGAGCGACCCTCATTGTGCACCAAGGAGGGAACCGCACAAAAGCCATGGAGGGACATGGCTAAATTGAGATTGTGGGGCCTGTGAATCCACTGACTTTAATGGCCTGTTCAAGATGCAGAGAGTAGTAGTGGCCTATGGGTAGGGGCATGGTTGGCTGCTGCTGCAAGCTCTGTTTGAAGGCTAAATTTGACTCCTCATTTCCTTACCCAGTTTCACACCCAAAACCGGAAATGGATCTGGAAAGGGATGGGGGAGAAGCCTGACAGATGGAGCCATTTTACCCAGAGATGTCTGCCCGCACAGGCACCTTGTCAAGAAGAAGCAGAGAAGCCCAACATTAATGTTGGAAGGACTCTGGGGTCTTGTCAAGACACCCACCCCAGTGTCATTAGGGGCCTAGAGAATAAATTCAAGCTCTTTGTCCTCACATCTCAGAATCTCGCCTCCACCTGCCTGTGCGCTCTGCCTTCCCTCTCCTCATCCCACTGCTCTTTATGGTTTTCCCAGCCCTCTCCCAGCTGCCATTGTCTTCTGCTCCCATTCACAGCTCTTCCCTTTCCCTCCCCAACCCCTGCACCTGAGTCACTGCCCTTGTCATTACTTACCCGGTGCCCTCTCTTCTTCTTCTAATCTCTCCCCTCCCTGAACTCTCCCCCCACAACTTTCCTTCTGTTCCTCTCGTATATATCACAGGCTGCACAGGGTATATCTACCGAGACCTGGAAGCTGCCATTCCCAGCTCTAGTGGACATTGCTCACTAACTGACTGAGCTAATGTGCAGTGTAGCTGTGGGGGGTGGGCTAGCAGCCCCATCTGAAACCCTATGCAAGCACTTAGGGGCTAGCCCCCCCCATGCAGTAGCTCGATCAGAGTTAGGGTGCGTCTGTCTACTCAAGATGGAATTTATCCTCCTGCTCCTGTGCAGACAAACCCATAATTTCAGAGTTTAAGGCCAGAAGGGAACATTAGTTTAGCTAGTTTGACCTCCTAATTTTCTTTCACCCAGATACTCCTATACTAAGCCCAAAGCCTTTAGTTAGACCAGTGCATTTCATACCTATGAGCCCTGTCTTGTGGGAGGCGGGACACCTCACTTCCCTGCAGGATTGAGTCTCCACTCTCACTTCTTTTGAAATTGGGGGCAAAGTTCCTGCCAACTTCAAGCAGAGCGTGATCAGGCCCATGGTGAAGTGCAATGTAATGTGACCGTGCCGTATAAATATTTTACAGTACAATAAAGGAGGCTGGGCGTGGGAGGCAAGATTCATCCCTGACTTACCCAAGATGTGAATGAGGCTTGTTATTCTAAGGCCTAGAGAGGGGTCTGTGGGTGGCGAGCACCATGTGATAAATTGCATTTGTCACACACCTTTTGCCTTCACTCTACCTCCTGCTTCATCCTTGCTGGCACTTGTTCTTATGTACCATGCCCCATAGCGGCTTCAAATAGCCACCCTTAGAAACATGAAATCCATGCATCTCCCAGATTAATGTCTCTTTCTTCCACTTCTTCCCAAAAGGTGGGATTTCTTCCCTGAAATTACACCAGGCCAAGATTCATGAGAGCCAGTTGCGTTCAGTCCTGGATCGCAGCAGGTTTAAAGTCCATTCTCTTGCCCCTTTACAGTGCTAGAAGCAGGAGATGAATCCAGACCCCTTTTGAGTCAATGGGAGTTTTGTCATTGACTTCAGTGGGGCCAGGATTTCACAAAGGAGCATTTCTATCTCTTTGGAGTGGAGCCATTACCACTCTTACCATGGGAGAGCACTTGGCAATGCTCCCTACAAGGTCCCCAGGGGTCATATGACAAGCAGTCCAATAGGAACTGGATAACTCAACCAACAGACCATTTGGCAATTCTCCAATGCTAACACCTGTTGGTTGCTCTGGGTCTGACTTAGCCCTTGCCCCATCAATTTCAAGCCCATTCTGGTGCCCTGTATCCTGAAGGTCTAACATATCTAGGCTGCTTTTCATGCTCGTGTCTCAAAGTACGTCACTCAGATGGGTCAGAATTGCTAGTTCCCATTTACTGAGGGGAAACTATGGAATGGCAAAGAGAGGCAAGTTGCCTAAGGTCACCTAGCAGGTAAGTAGCAGAGACAGAAATAGAACCCAAGTCTCCTGATTGCTCCGAGTCCAGTGTTCTAGCCCTTGGACCAAGCGAGAAGGCTCCTTTGGAAGACTGATTGTATTGTTTTTATAAACGTTCTAGGAGCAAAATATGCTTTAGCATTATTGTAGCCATCCCTTCTAATAAGTTGCTCTGGTAAATGACATCAAACAGTCTGAGAAGGATGGTAGTGTTTTGTTTTTTTCCTTTCTATACGCTAATCTTCCTTGTGAAATGGAGGACTGGCTGGGAAATTAAATTCCCGGTTTACAGATTAGAACAAATGTCATGATCTGATTGCTTCAGGCTGACTTCTGAGCTGGCTAGGAATGTCGGATTCCACCAGCCAGATTCCAAGAGGAGAGCAGAGCCTTCCCAATCGTGCTGTTTGATGACAAGAGAGGAAGTACTAGCACGGGGCTTAGCAGACGCAAGTTCAATTCCCTGATGTGCCACAGATTTCCTGAATGACCTTGGGCAAGTCACTTAGTTTCTCTTTGCCTCAGATCTGCATCTATACAATAGGTTAATAGCAGTGCCCCGCCTCACAGGGGGATTAATACGTGAGGTGTTCCGATACTATGGCAATGGGGTCATATAAGTTACCATAGACAGTAAAACTACCTAGACTGGTACCTGCCGAGTCATCGATTCAGGAAACACTTAAACCCACTGTAAAGGTGCAGGGACGTCTCTGAGCACTGTCTTGCAACTCAAGCTATGTCTGCCCTAGGGAGCTTACAGCCGTGCAGCTGGACCAGTGCAATGGCGTCGTCTCTAAGGTAGCTGCTTTAAGCTGACAGGAGAGCTCTCCCCCGTCGACATAATTAATCCACCCCCAATGAAGCTTTCCTACCGACATAGCGCTGTCCACACCAGCGCGTATGTCAGTGTAACTTAAGTCACTCCAGGGGTGGAATATTCACACCCCTGCGTGACAGAAATTTCTCCAGAATAAGTGGTAGTGTAGATGTATCTCATTGTGGCCCACCTGTGAATTCCCCAAGTCGGGCAGCAACAGATCCCAATTTAACGGCACAGGGGCCAGGAGAAGCTGCCATCCATTAATCAGATGTGGTGTCCCTTTTAATTAGCTCAGAATCATTACAGCAATCAGGCCAGGAACTATTGTGACAGCCTTGGTATCAGGGTTCCCAAACCTTACAGTCCACACCCAAGTCTTTGAACTAGCTTAGGGTTGTCTCCAGGTGTCTTAGGTATGGCCACATTGCAGAAAGCAGCCCTGCAGCAGTGAGTCTCAGAGCCCACGCCATGCGACGAGGCTGAGAATAGCGCTGTAGACATTCCCTCTCCTGCTGGAGTCCGGGCTCTCAGACCCCTTCCTACCCGCCCCCCCAGGTTTCAGAGCCTGGGTTCCAGCCCAAGCAGAAACATCCACCCCACTGTTTTTAGCCCCGTAGTGCAAGACCTGTGAGCGTGAGTCCGTTGACCTGGACTCTAAGACTCACGACTGCGGGGTTTTTTGCAGTGTAAATGTACCCTTACAGAGCAGCTGCCACCCACTGCAGCCTTCCCAGCTTCTCCACTGCAGCCTCTTGTCTTCAACTCCCTGCTCTCTGCTTCCTCTTCCTGCTTCATGTCACTTGACCCCAGACAGAAGAAGGGGAGAGGTAGGATGGTCCAGTAGTTAGAGTACTAGCCTAGTCTGTGGGAAACTGGAATTCAAGTCTCTGCATGACCTTGAGCAACCCATTTGCTTGCTGTTCTTCAGTTTCCCCCTCTGTAGAACATGGAGGGGAAGGGCCTTGTTGACTAACTACTAGTTGTAGGTTGTTCCTAAAGGGATAGTTTCCTTTTCTCATGTACTCTTTCACATGCTTAAATCCATCCCTGTTCAACAAAGCAAAGCTATAATCAGGTCAGATTTCTTAAACCTAGGGTCGTAATGGGAGACCTGAAGGGAAAACGTAGGTGATACTGAAAATGGTATTGATGATTCAGTAGGTGATGTTCTGGTGTCTCCCGAGGCGCTGTGCGGCAGGAGGCATCCTTCAAATGATGGGTAGAACCAGTGTCATGGCCATTTGTCATTAAAGAGTCCCTCATCGTTTTCAGTACAGGTGTCTACTACTGCATGCCCTTTCCCTGTGTAGACAAGCCCTTAGATACATTTTAGTTAATCTAGACCCTCCACCCCCATGCAGGGCACCAGAGTTGTGGCAGAAGCTAAGTCACTGTGATTTAAGACCTAGCCATTATGTGATGCTTAGGTTCTGAACATTCAACCGTAAGCAGGAAACCCTCATCCAGACTGACTTACAAAGCTAAATGGAAGAGGTTTTCTCTTTGAGCATCTCAGCACCAGCTGTCTCCTTTCACATCACCAATCTCAGCAACACTGGACTATTTGCTAGCCCTACAACAATCTATATTTAAGACAATCTGGACTGGAACGTAAAGATCCATCTAGCAGCAGTATCCAGGACCACGCTGTATTTCCCCATCCTACAGTGGTACCATTCCTGTCTCAGAGCTCCACACAAACCTCTCCGGTTTCTTTCCTAACCCTCAGTCAGCAGCTCCAGGGGAAGCTAAGCATCACACATTTAGTGAAGCGAGTTCATTTATTTTTATTTAGGTGGGATAAAATCATTCAGGAACATACCTAGATTATTTGTGGCCTTTATTGACACAGTTTTGGGGCAACTTGCATCCCTATAAAGGTCTCCTAGTGGGTCTCCAGCTGTAAAAGGACAAGTTATGAGTTAGCCACCTAGCCACCTTAGAGCTCATTCCCCTTGATTCTTGCATCTGAAATTTGAAGAGCAGCTACATGGAGTTTAATCCCCACATTTACAAGACACTCACTCCACCTTAGTAGAGGCTGCCAGATCAGATGTCTGGTTTGGTATTGGCAGGGCTGGCCTGCAGTTGTTATGTAAGCAGGCCTCCTATTCCCCATCTCCAACCAATTAGACAACTGTTTATTAGTCACCAGGAGTGGCATCTGTGTGGACAGTCACTCGAAAAGAGAACGGTTGCTTACTCTGAGCCTGCACTAAATGGTTCTTCCAGAAGTGTTGTCCACACATATTCCACGATGTACCCTCCTTCCCAACCACTGTGGAGTCCTACTCCTATGGGATTCTGTACCACAGAAAGATGTGACGAATGGTTGGGTCTGCTCCACACATTATGTCCTCGGGTGGGGATGCATGAGAGTACATGGGGCAAAGATGCAGCCCTAATTCATACTGCTGGCCAAAAGAATCCAATCTCGCCTGCCTGGGTTGCATCTCAGGTCTGTTTCTAGTGTAATCCTGCAGGGATTGGTTCTTGGCCCTACGCTAATTCACATTTTTTATCAATGACCTGGAAGAAAACATAAAATCAGCACTGCTAAAGTTTGCAGATGACACAAAATTTGAGGGTGTGCTAAATAATGATGAGGCTGGGTCACTCATCAGAGCGATGTGGATCACTTGGTAAACTGGGCACAAGCAAACAATATGCGTTTTAATACGTTTTAATACAGCTCATTGTAAATGTATATGTTCAAGAACAAAGGATGTAGGCCATGCTTACAGGCTGGGTGACTTTCTCCTGAGAAGACTAGCCCTATGACTCTGAAAAGGATTTGGTGGTGTCGTGGATAATCAATTGAACTATGAACTCCCAGTGTGACACTGTGGCCAAAAGGCCTAATGCGGGTACAAATTGGATATTAGGAAATTTAGACTAGAAATTAGACGAA
>ML675714.1:2321143-2364979 GCA_007922155.1 Mesoclemmys tuberculata
GATCATATTGGTCCCTTCTGACCTATGAGTCTATGAGTCTATGATCCTGGAATGCATAAAAAAGGGGGAATCTCCAGCAGGAGAAGAGAGGCTATTTTACTTCTGTATTTGGCACAGGTGCAATCCCTGCTGGAATCCTGTGTCCAGTTCCGTTGTCCACAATTCAAGAAAGATGTCGAGGGTGCAGAGAAGAGCCATGAAAATGATGAAAGGGTTAGAAAACATAGCTGATAGTGGTAGACTCAAGGAGTTTGATCTATTTAGCGTAACAAAGAGAAGGTTAAGGGGTAACTTGATTACAGTCTATAAGTGTCTACATGGTGAACAAATATTTAATAATGGGATCTTCAGTCTAGCAGAAAAAGTTCTAACAGGATCCTATGGCTGGAAGTTGAACTAGACAAATTCAGACTGGAAATAAGGTGTAAATGTTTAACCCTGAGGGTAATTAACCACTGGAACAATTTACCAAGGGTCTTAAATCAAGATGGGATTTCTTTATAAAGATCTGCTCTATGAATTATTCTGGGGAGATATACACGATCACAATGGTCCCTTCTGGCCTTGGAATCTGTGAGACTTGGCGTGTAAATCAAGAGTGGGATGTGCGTGGATGACATTATCTCAACCACAAATAGAAAAAATGTAGAATAATATCTGTTCTTTCTGTTCCCTTTCGCCAGGCGGTGCCACTTGCCTCAGCATAGGGACACCTTTGGAGTTGGAGGCACCTAGAAATTTGTTACGAAGATGACAATGACTCTAGGTGAAGAGAACATACTCCATATTTGGGGCCCAGCCAGCAAGGCTCACTTGGCCAGAACTTCTATTGCCTTCAGTGGGAATTTTGCTTCACTAAAGGATGGCAGGGTCAGGCCCCCAGTGGGGCTGACTCATGTTCAGCAAAGTCTTTAGTGACAGAAAATAATCCCATGGGCCATGCAAATTAATTCATGGCAACTAAATGGCCCCTTGAGCAAGTCAAGGGAAGATCTGTTAACACTCAGAGCCTAGCCATACCCCAGTTTAATTTCTTCATTGCTGCTGGATAAGTACTTCCACATCTGTTTCAGGATTTAACCCCATCGGGCCTAATCCTATGAGGTACTCAGTATTCCCACTCGCATAGGAGTCAGTGGGAGTCAAGGGTGCCCAGCCAAAATAACTGGAGATCAAATTCTGCTCAGCTCTGGGGTTTGTCTGGGGTGCCTTTGTTTACTTCATTGTATGAATGACTATATTCTGGTGTAACTGAGAGCAGGGTATGACCCACTGGCTGTAGCAGGAGATCCCACGCTGGTAACTTAGTTAAAAGTACCCCACCAAGTGATTTCATTTAAAATCAGAACAGAGGGGGACACAACCCAAGGTCCTTACTCCAGGATTACTCACTTCTTACTCAGGCCAAACACCCACTAAAGAGAGGGGAAATGGATCTGCCCAAATAAAGACAGAGAAATGTGAGTCAGAAACTCCTCAAGATCAGGCCTGTGGAGGGTCTCTGGATTTACACCAATGCAGCTGAGATCGCAGAATCATCCCTGCTATTTTTCTTTCAAGGAATGTGTTAGTTTTGTTCCGAGTTTGCACAGATCGCTTAGCACACATGCATACATCGCACACACACACACTGGTTTTCCTCTTGCTCAATACTCCTGTAAAATAAGGAGTAATTCCTAGTTACACTGTTGTAAAGTTGGTGTAAAGTGAGAGAGGAATCAGGGTCAATTTACTCCTACTTTCTGCTTGCCCCCCAAAGAAACAGGAAAGCTGCACTCAGAAACTAGCAACGGGGTCTAACCCCAATGTGAATCCTTAATAACGCCAGTGATATCATGTGAGATTCACTATGGATTTACACTAGCGTAACTGAGATCAGAATCCAGCATGCTTGGGGAAAATTGCAATTTATTTCTAGGTTTTCCAAACTGGGGGTGGGTGGGGGGAGAAAAATCTGTCCCAATATCCCTTTGCTCTCTTTCAATCTCTCTTTCTCCCAGAAACTCCACTGGGTTTGGTTGGGCAGCAGCAACTGATTGGTCCCAGGCCATCATGTGCTAAGCCTTGCCGAGGCTTTGGGATGCTCTGTGCTTGTATTAAATTGATCAGTGGCTGCACATTATAGCTCAACCTGCCAGAGAATCAGATCTTCTTTTTTTCCCCATTTTTTTCTCTCTCTCTCTCCCTGTCCCTCCCTCCCTAACACCAGTCTTATTTTAGCTATAACCCAAGAGGAGGAGGAGGAGGAGGAATACAGGGCAGAAAAAAATACTAGACATTGCAGCATCCAGGAAACCCTTATGAGTAGATGGTGGATGGGACCTGCTACTTCTCTCTTTTTCATTTTTGGATTTTACAGGATTTCTTTGCTGCATTCAGCTCCAAGATGATGCAAAATTGACATACCCACACTCACACACACACAAATAATAATAAGGCAGAAGCAGAGACCACCGGCGAAATTGCAACAGGAAAAAAACAAACAAAAAACCCAGCCTACATCTTAAGAAGCTTAATGAGACCCCAGTAGCCTTTTTTTCCCCTCTCCAGATCTTGCAACGTTTTGAAGACAGCAAGATGATGCACAAGTGAAAGCAGAGACTTGGGGGGGAGCTTTTTTTGCGGCTGTTTTTTTTTTTTTTTTTAATTGTTGTTATTTTCTTCCCGGTTGCAAATATTTTTGGGGGTGAGGGTGGAGGGAATGCACTGATTTTAAAAAACAAATGTTAGGGTACATTTGTTTTCAGGTGTGCAAAGATTTTTGCAAAGCTGAACAGGACAGAGGGAGAGCTGCATTTTTTATATTTTAATTGCATGGCATTGCAAATATCTATTTGCTGGTCCATTTTTTTTTTATCTTAGTGCCATTTCCCACCCCCTGGATTTGAAGTGAGGAATTGGTGCATTCATTTTTTTAATTGAATTTTGGTAGGGAGGAGGTGCTCTGCACTTGCTATATTTGCTCGCAATTATTTTTATTTCTGTATTTACTTTGCTAGTAGTGAGGCATCGGTTTTCAAATTGCTTTTTTTTTTTTTTTGCAATTCTTCTGTGGTGGGGCGGCTGGTTAATGAATCTTTTTAGCATTGGAAGAAATCGGGGGCGGTGGTTTGCATCGAGGAGCTGGTATTATTTTTAATCGCCAAACCCCATGTTTTGAGGGTGGTGCATTCGTTTTTTTGTTGCACATTTGGGGGGCGGGGGGGCTGCGTGTGCGGGGCCATCGCTTCCTCGGCCCGAGGCGGAGGAGAGGACTGAGGCAGGGAAGGATGGCCAGGGTCTCTGGCGCTCTCACCGGCCGTGCTCCTGCCTGAAGGGGAACAGCCCCCCCGCTGCCAGCCCCACACGAGCCGCCGCCGCCGCCGATGGGATGTGACCAGCTCCTCTCCTCCAGCCGCATCCTCAGCAGCGTAACCCGCGGCCCTTTGCTCTTTGCAGGATGGCTCGCTTCGGAGACGAGGTGCCGGCGCGCTACGGGGCTGGAGGCTCCGCGGGAGCCGGCTCCGGGGGCGCGGCGGGCGGCGCAGGCGGCCGGGGCGCAGGGGGCAGCCGGCAGGGCGGAGCGCCCGGGGCCCAGAGGATGTACAAGCAGTCGATGGCCCAGCGCGCCCGCACCATGGCTCTCTACAACCCCATCCCCGTCCGGCAGAACTGCCTGACTCTCAACCGCTCCCTCTTCCTCTTCAGCGAGGACAACGTGGTGAGGAAATACGCCAAAAAGATCACCGAATGGCCATATCCTTTCCGCGGGGCCCCGGGCGTCCCGCCCCAGCCAGCGGCTGCCCCCCTGGCTGCAGACCGCTAATGCATGCAGCTGCCCCCCAGGCATGCCCCCACGTTGGCCTCCTCCCCCATGCACCTGCACCCCTAACTCATGCATCGCCCCTTTCCCTCTGCACCCCCCTACCCATGAATCTTCCGCCATCTAGGCACCTGCACCCGTACAGGCGTCCCCCTCCAGCCCTACAGCTGCACCCCCTGCTGTATGCACCCTCATCCATGCCTCTGCACCCCACCTCCTGCAGCTCCCCTTCTGCACCCCCGTCCATGAGTCCTTGTCAGCCTAAGCACCTGCACCCCTCATGCATGCTCCCCACCTCCCACCCATCGGCACCCCATAATTCACTCACGCCACCCAGGCACATTCACCCTTTACCCTGGCATCCCGTCCTCCCAGACATCTACGTCTTGAATGCCTCTGCGCCCCAACCCATCCATGTGGGCCTTCCCTCCTAACCCATGTACCTTCACCCCAGCTCCTTCCACCCCCTGCCAGCTCGCCTGATCCCCTCCATCTGCACAACTTCACCTCCCTATGCTCTACCTCTGCGCCCCAGCCCCCACCCTCCTCTGCAACCCCAGCCCAGCTATCCGAGCATGTTCTTCCCTAGGGTGCGTGTGCGTTGCGCGCCCCGGCCAGTCCCCTCACCTCAGGGTAAGGGGCTCAGGGCGTTTCATGGTCAGACAGCCTTTCCTCAGGGCCAGTGGCTCAGGGCTTGGATTGCAGAACAGGCAGGGCAAGCAGAGCCCAGGCTGGTGTCTCCACTCCAGGCAGTGGCGAGTCAATTAGTGGGCAGAGGTCTTGGGACTTCCCCTGCAACCTGGTCTGCCAGAGGGGAAGGTGCCAGCTTCCACTGTGGCCGCCAACCTTTTAGTGGGAGGCAGAGTGAGGGGTCGAGCTTTCCCCAGCACCACCACCCAGCCAGTGTGAGGTGGAGGAGGAAGCAGTGAGCCAGGGTCTTTACCATCTATGTGAGGGTCTATGAGCCAGCTCAGGAGAAACAGGAACGGGTCCCCCAGTGAACCTCTTGCTGGCTCAGAGAAAGGGGATCAGTGATCAGTGGTCTCTAACACTGCTTCCCTGCGAGAAGAGGAGCAGACAGCAGAGTCCTCACTGCTGGAGTACGGCCCGAAGGGAGGGCATGGAGGCGGCTATGGGTGGAGGTCTCACTAGCAGTGCAAACATGAGACAGGATCTTGGGTAATAAGAGGGTAGGAAGCTTAGGTCCCCACTGGTACTGGCCACAGCTTTTCAGCAGATACAGCAATGAGTGGATGGTGCATGTTTGCATTACATAGAAATTAGACCTTTCTATACACAGGGCCGGACTCTGCCCTCTTTTACACCAATGTCAGTACGGAGTCACACCATCAAAGTCCGTGGGGTTACTTTGGCTTTAAACAGGAGTAACTGAAAGCAGAATTCAGCCTTCAGAGATAACATTGCTCCATATTTATTACATCTGGCTGCTGTGTTTTGTTCATGCAGTCCTATGTGTAGAATTCCAGGAGCAGGGGCATGAAGGGGCCACTTCCCTCTGTTACATGGTCGTAGCTCCCACTGAAGCTGATGGCAGATATGTCCATGTATTTGGCTGCAGAATCAGGCACTAGGACCACACATTGCATTGGCAAACTAGCACAGGAATTGCCCCAGCCACCTTTCGTCTGCCCCTGGATGTACAATGAGTTTCACAAGTGAGGAGGGCTGGGGGTGAGAGGATGGAATTAGGAGCCACTTCTGGGCATTTCTGCGGAATCTTTCCATTGGAAGTGGTTTCCCAGCTGGGTGGAGAAACTAAGAAATTGCTGTCTCTGCATCTGATGCCTCAACTTTGGTATGTAAAATACCTTATTCTCTATTGTGGTTATTTACTTATTTACTGTTGCCTAGAGGGAAAGCCAGCAAACCACATAACCCCACCCCTCCACCCCATCAATGTATGGCTGACGAAAGCCACCCTATGTATCTAGAGGCCATGGTGTTTTAAAAGGAACATTTTATTTCAGATTTTGGTTGATAAAGGTCTTGCATCGGTTGAAAGCTTACAGCTTAGGTGGTGAGCATGATGCTGTAATGGCTTGATGGTGCCTGGATGAGAGAAGGTAGCACTATATAAGCATTGTGAGTTATCTGGGAGTTAAACCCATGTTGGTGTATTCACCTGAAATCTGATGTATAGGTTGTTGGCATCTGATGCCTTTATGTTAAAATTGTGTAATGAAAAATTGTCTAAATGGGACTGCTTTAAGCTTTAGTAGAAAGTCTCTTTCTAGGAGCAGTTTCCAGATGCATGTGTTTCCCCTCAGCTTAGTTTAACCCCCCTTCTCCTCTGAAATACGGCAGCTAGTTTACGGGCCAGGTTCTAATTTTTGTTACACCAGTGTACATCTGAAGCAGCTCTTTTCAAGCCAGTGGCATTATGCCTTTGCAACTCAGATCAGAATCTGCCCCTCAATTCCTGATGTACACCAGAGCCCTGCCAATACCTCTTTTCAATTAGAAATGGTTTAGATATTCACCTCCTGCTAGCTGGCTAACTGAGCATGTGCACTGCAGGGCTTAGATACTATGCTGATGAATGCTGTAGGAAACAGTAGGATGGAAGGTTGGCTAGATCTCTGATAAGCTTTTTCTTTCCATACTGTTTTTGGGGGCACTGGCTTTGTGAGAAGTGCAAATTATTGTAACCTATAATTTTCTGGTGCATAAATCTTCCTTCATCTCAGGGAGAATTTGGGGGACTGATCAAAAGACAGGTTTTTTTGCTGTGTTGTGTCAGGAACCATAGAAGTTATGGCTAGATAAAGGCTCTATATAGGCCGTACTACCGGTAATCAGTGCAGGATTGTTCTCTACAGTCTGTTTTCTAGTGCTTCCTTTTACTGTCTTAATATGCAGCATCCTGGTGTGCGTGCACCAATAGCCTGTTTGGTATTTCAGCACATCTTCTGTATTATTAGATTATGTACTGTGTACCGGTATGATCCCTCCACTCCTCCTTTGCCTCGATGGGGAATCTGAGCATAGCACAGCAAAGTCCTAAAACCCCTGGGGAATGAAATGCGCAAGGCTGCTAAAAGAAAGTCTTGGAGCTGCCTGAAATTGACAGTAGGTGAAAAATTTGGAGGCTAACTCTGTCTTTCTGAACTCACCCTCTTTTGTGCCTACATTTTACAGTTCCGATGTTCTCCTAGAACAGATGACTAGACAAGGCTGAGCCGGCTTCCAAAGAGCAGTGATACCTCATCATAGCTGGGTAAAACAAGGACAGAGGGAGAGAGTCAGAACCCAGTTATGCTGATGTGAATCTGCATTGCATTGAAATAAATGGAGTAACTCCTGGTTCACCATGCAGTAAGTGAGATCAGGATCAGGTGTTTAGTGCCTAAGTGAGAATTTATGTGGGCAAGGTGGAATTATATTAGATCTTTAAGTTACTATTAACACTTTTTGTTAATGTTCTATGTAACAGGATTTGAGTATATTATGAAGCTGACATTAAATTTAGAGGCATAAGAGGTGTGTAGTGGACAAATTATGCATTGTGTGTGCGCAGTACAGATGTGCAGGAAGTCACTGACTGGTATATGTTTAGTCAGCTGAATTAGGCCCTTGTAATGGACGTCTGCCCCCTGTTGTTATAAGCAATAACCCTGGTCTGGATTAGATGTCTATCGAAAACATACATTTAAAGCATATATTACTGAATTCAGGGTTTAAAAAATCCACTTACACCAGGTGAATCGGAGGCTATGTCTACACTGATGGTGGCAAATTCGCTACCATCAGATCAATCTATCCAGATGGACTGAGCGGAAGTGACGACTGGCTCAATCGATCTAGAAGTTGATCTATTAAAACCACCTCCAAAAAAGGCATAGCGCTGCATCGACAGGTACGCGTTTCCCATCGGCGCCGGTAGTGGAGATGGCACACTAAACGGAAGTTATCAAGTCAACAGGAGTTATGCAAGCTACCCTGCATAACTCCCGTCGACTTCTGCCGAATTTTGCCAGCAGTATAGACCATGCCAGAATCTTTCCCAGGTGAGTGTCCTCGGCTTCTGCGGGATATAAGGTTTCATTTAAGAGAGTGCCCTGTCCTTCAGGTAGGGAAGAAAACATTGCATTCTCGTACAAAGTGTAAATTGACTGACTGCTGTTTTCCTTAGTCTGCAGAGACTGCACCAGTGCCTCCGTTGCTGCTGCTCAGAGCTCTCCAGTGTGGAAGCTGGATAAGAGCCTTGTGAGTTTCACTTCAGATATTGTAAATCCTGTGGGTAGAAATGAAACTCAGAGGAATCTGGTCATTTTCCATCCGCTGCTGCTGCTTGGGAAACAGGTGGAGGAACAGCTGAGAGAAGGCACTGGTGCCAGGGGAGGAGAATGAAAAAAGATAGAGGGCCTGATTCTCCTCTCACTTACACCAGGGTAACTCCACTGATTTTATCTGAGAGTCATTGCTGATTTAAACCAGAGTAAGAGGAAAATCAGGCCCAGAGTTTGTGGAAGGGTAACACTCTTGCAGCAGCCAGGAGGATCTAAAGATGGGAAAATAGCAAGAATTCCTCCCTTCTAGTAGCAAATGATTGGTGGGGAGATGGAGGCAGACACCTTCTAGCCAGAGGTTGATACCAAACATGGAGACCCTGAGCAAGATCCAAGAAATACACCCTAGTAGGAATCCAGAAATCCTTTCTCTTTCACAGCAATTCAGCAAGGAGGGCTGGCCTGTGACAAGCAGATTCACTCCTCTGGCTGTCGGGCATCTAGTCACATTTCCAACCCTTCTGCATGGGGTTGGGTGAGTGAGAAAGCGGAGAGATTAATGGAATAGGTGAGAAAAGAGAAGTGCAGTGTTCTTAGATTGGAATTATCCTCTTTTGTTCTGTGTCTGTACAGCACCCAGCACAATTGGGCCCTGGTCCATGGTGGATTCCTAGTGGCTACCATAATACACCTAATAAATAATGTACAGTACCCAGCACAGTGGGGTCCTAGGTGCTATTGCACTCCACATAATAATAATAAACGATGTGTCTGAGAGAGTGGGTGACCTTGGGACAAGAAAAGTGGGAGCTAGAAGGAGGGAGAGAAAATATAAAAGGAGAAGAACAAAATGAAGGGAAAGAAAAATAGAGAGAAACAGCAGGAGGAGTGAGAAGGAAAAGATGACAGACATTGAAGACAACTCAGGAAAAGACACACTAAGATCTCTGCTGGAAAGAAACATTGGAGTGAAGGCTGGAAGGGAAAGATGGCACAAAAAGCCTGCTGGAGCAGTGCTATCTGCAGAACTGGATGAATAATATTCTCCAGGGATATTGTTGAATGGATTTCACTGGGACTGGTTCGCAGACCCTTGGTTTTGGTGGTCAGCAGCTGATCAAATACTCTTCAGTGATGAAATTATTCCACCAGCGCTGGTGAAATACCTGAACTAACATAGTCAGCCAACAGTGTTTCCTGTTTGTTGTCCTGTCCTGTTAGTCTGCATTTCAAAACATGTTTTACCACTCAAGTAGAGACGGGTAGGCCTTACGGTTGAAGTGCTGGGCCAAGGCTCAGAAGTTGGCCATAGACAAGTTTCTTCATCCTTCTTGGCCTCGTTTCACCATCTGTAAAATGGGGGTGATGCTTTCCTGCTCCCACCCTTTGTCTATTTAGGCCCTGATGCTGCAGACACATGCATGCCAAATGTTACTATTGGGACCACTCCTGGTAGTAAATTTAAACCCGTGTGTTAGTGTTTGCGGGATCGGGGCCTTAGATCATAAGCGTGTTGGACGCCATCTTAGCTGACACACCGGGGACTGAATGGGGGATCTCCACAGCTAAAAGTATAAGCCGCTGCAACTCAGCTGGGGCTATAACACATTTATCTCCTCTGAGGAACTGGCACCAAGGGAGTGCTGTAGGCTGTATCCACCCTCGCCAGTGGGTTATGTAACCTTTTTGGAGGAGGGACTGGGTTGTACTCCTTCAGCATAAAGTGCCTACCTTGGGGAGGCTCAAGTTTTGGTGGAGGCCTTTAGGCTCTGCTGTAGTACAAGTAAGATCAATTAGTAGAAAGTTGATTGTCGATGTGTTGCAATTCAATGAAGTACAGTCAGCAGCGTGCAGCTGATGTATTGCCTTGAATTGCAGTGGGGGTGGCTCTGAGGGGGAGTGAGTTTCGTGGCACAGTTTTTTTCACCCTGGCTAGTTGGCTTTGTTTTCGGGCTGGTAATTTATTGGGCAAAGTTTTTCAAATGAGTTTGGAAAGAGACCTGAATTCAGAGCCCACTCAGGTCAATGGAAAGTCTCCCTTGACTTCAGCAGGCTTTGGACTTAGGCCTTCACTTCGGAAAAGCTTAGACAGTGAATGATTCCAGGATCCATTGCAGTGTGTGTGGGTGTGTGTTTGGTGTTAGCATTTCATGTATACATTGCAGTAGCCCCCAAAGACCCTAGTCAGAATTGGGGCCCCATTACGCAGGGTGCTGTACAAAACCATCGGAGTAACCAGACCACTTGTATGAATAAGGGCTGTAGAGGTCAGCAAAAGCAGCCAGATGCTCTGCAAACCACCGCCCAAATTCTGAGCTCTTGAATACCGGCAGCTCTTACCCATTACGAACATTCAATCGCAGCTGTAAAATTCCCACTGTCTTTTGGTTCCTCTGCTTGCACAGTCAGCTTAGAAAGCATCACGGGTCTGATTCTCCTCTGCCCTACAGCTTGCATCATTTACACGGGTACAGAGTGAGTGCAAAATGCTATCACATCAGAATGGTCTTTTACATCCATGTTGCCCAGGTGTAAAAGTGCATCTAGTCTGATTAATCCTGGTCCCAGTGCAAAACAAATGCAAAATGCTACCATACCTACCGACGAGGTAGCTGTTTCCACCCATTTTGCACTCCCTTTGCGTTTATGTATTTGATTACTGAAAGTGCAGGGCAACTGTCGGTTAGGCTGCATAGAACTGAATCAACAAAAATTGTCCTTCGTTGTGTTACTAACGTCGGAGATTTTTAAACTGGACAGAATGATGACATTCAGCTCCGGATCCTCAGGTCGTTGGAGTTACGCCGTTTTACAGCCGCTGAGGATCTGGCCCCCAATGTTATTTTCACTGTTTTTATACCAGCTGCAAATTTTCTGACTATTTCACCAGCTTTGGAAAAGAGCGAGCTCAGTGTTGCTTTGCAATTTTCCTGGTTCACGCTGCGCCCTAAAGTTTGGGGTGCACAATAGGAATGTTTAATTTTAATAACCACTCCCGTTAGAATTACAGAACAAATGAAATAATGCAAATGCTTCTGTTTTGACAGAATTGGTGTCCATTCCCCAATGTGAGCAGACAGTGTCCATGGCTGAGGCTGACACTTTGTCCTTTTTGGGTTGCTTTTAACAAGCATGTACTGCTCAGACATTCCTGACTCAGATTTCATTTACGCTAGCATGTAGCTGGAAGCACTTCTTTGAAGTCTATGGGGTAGACTCCAGATGTGTCACTGGCTGAGATCAGAATCTAGACCCAGGTAGGTAAATAAATGTCCAAAATAAATACAGATAGGTGGTTTGATTTAGATCTCATGCACACTGCTTTCACAGCATTAAAAACCTTGGCATCACAGGGTCTCGGGGATGGTGGGTTAGACCACTGCTAGTGATCAGAGAATCAGGCCCATGCAAAATCCGTCTGGCCAATGGAACTGGAGTGTTTGTAGCTAGCTGGGGATAAATCCAATGGCGCCAACACTCTTATGATATCTGGTGTTTTTCTTTAAGCTCCAGCTCCTGATGTCCCAGGATTACATAGGAATCTCACTTTTTGATTTTTAAACAAAGCACGTTTCTAGTTCTCCTGGTCATGGAGAAAAGCTTGGAAATGTGACTCCTACAGGTCAATCACCAGAAAGCAAAGGTAAAGAACGCAATGACTATTCTTTTTAAAGATCTCATGTTTTTTGAGGCCTAACTCACCATTGTTGACCACCAGGGTTCAGCAATGCTGTAAGTTGTTCTTGTTCTTTTAAATTCATGGTGAGCATTTCAACAGGATTACACCAGGGCATGGATTTGCCCCAGAGCCAGCATAAATGACTGACTAAAGTCAGATTATCGTAGCTCAGTGTTACCTGGGGTGATGTATCCAGAGAGGGGGAATGACTGCTGAGACAGAGGGCAGAGTGTGGCATACCTTAGCAGAAGTATTGCAAGCTGTGATGGGCTGTATGTGAAAGGAGGGGAAATCCTTTGGGGCGGGGGGGCGGGGAGGGTTGTGTGTTAAATGTCATTCCTCTTCTCCACTCCTCTTCTGAGCCCTTGTAAGATGCTCTGCACATTTGAATGTGTGTAGACGTAACCCGCTGGCCATTGTGTGCCATGTGCTCAATCCCCAGGAAATAGGAGTGTGTTACAGCCCCAGTGGAGGAGCTTTAGCTTAAGCTATTGAAACTCGGGCTTTTAGCTCTGGAGAGCCCTGGCTCAGTCCCTGGTTGTTGTGCACGTGGAGGTGAATGACTTGGGAGGTGGTGTGGCCGACTAGCTTGACCAGAGGGTTTAGGACACAAGGTTCTATTCCTGAGTGGCTGCTGGGTGACTTTGGACAAAAAATTTCCCCTCCCCGTGCCTCAGTTTCCCCATCAGTAAAATGGGGGTGTTTGTGCTAACCTCACTTGAGATGTACGGCTAGGAGGAGATAGAAATGATCATTAAAGACTCTGATGTTGTCTCCAGGCTCAACTCAGTCTATCCCTGGCATTTTCTGCAGACTCCCACACCATCATGCTACCCCAGTAGGGAAGAGAAGTGAAGAAGGCACCATCATTCTCAAAGGAGCCTGACTAAAAGGGGAGGGATTGGCCCCCAAGCCTGATCCATCCTTGTGCAGCAGCTCTTGAGATGTGGGTGGGCCACCCTCCGTGCCTGGTGAGGCAGCAGCGCTCTGCCAATAGGCTGAATTCACACCCTCACTCATGACTCCCTGGGAGAGGGTGCAGCTTTGTCCTTCCTAGAAGCACCAGGAGGTGGGGCCTCAAAGACACTGCGAAAGTATCCGGCTGTTGCTAGCCGCATACAGTCCTCTCAGAGCCTGCTTTCTGCTGAGGCAAACAGTGCCTAGAATTACCTGCCTCTAGAGTTTTCCCTGATTGCAAAAATCATCACGCCCTCCCCTCCCCCCCACAGATTCCTGGTCAGGAAGAGCCACCAGGGACTGTCCCAGCTGCTGGGGGAACGACAGCCGGTGGCAGCCACAGATTTAGCAGGGGCAGTGTTTAGAAGGTCATGGGATACAGAGCATCTGCAGGCTGCTGCTACAGCTCTGAACGAGGGGTTCAGGTTTGCTACCACCACAGCATTGGGTAAGACTCAGCAAGGGCACCCCTCCGTTCCAGCCCAAGTGAGGGTCACAGCCTCTCGCCCCTGCTGTGGCTTTGCTCTCTTGCTGGCTTCCTGGAGCCTGAAATCTCAGTTGAAAATTCAGTCAAAACACCTGGCCTCACTGGGAGTCTAGTGTCCAGTTTTGGGCCCCCCCACTACAGGAAGGATGTGGACAAATTGGAGAGAGTCCAGCAGAGGGCAACGAAATTAGGGGCTGGGGCACATGACTTATGAGGAGAGATTGAGGAAACTAGGTTTATGTAGTCCACAGAAGAGAAGAGTGAGGGGGATTTGATAGCAGCCTCCAACTACCTGAAGGGGGGTTCCTGGGAGGATGGAGTGTCTGTATATGGGAGCAGGATTATCTTTTACAAGATGGAGACTACAAACCAGCTCTCGGTGCCCCTTTTAGCTTTGCTGCTCTAGAACTTGCGTTGCAATGAAGCTGTCAGGGCTGTGTCCCTTTCCCCGACACGCTTTTTCCAGCGATGGCTTTCTCACTCCTTTGTGTGCGTGTGTGTGGTTTGAAGGTAACAAACTCACTCTGTGTCATTGCGTTCACACGAGTCTCCAGTCTTAGTACATTGCCACACCGCGGATGTTCCAGTCCCTGCAGTGCGAGTGAGCAAGCGTCAGTCACGGATGGTGTGCTGGCACTGCGAGCCCTTGTGTGAAGGAAGGAGCCTCTCCTTTCAGAGGAGCTGTGAGTTTGCCTGGGCTCAGTGATGCACAGTAGTTTGTATCTCTTGAAGATGGGCCAATTCCGTGGTGTGTGGCTATTTCCCTGAATATTCACATGTGACTAGAATTGGGGTGGTTCTGGTTTGGATTTGGCAAAACCGAATGGACTGGTTCTGCTTCGGGTTCTGCAGAGACTTGATGGTATTGTGGAACGAGGAAGGCTGATGCAGTTGCTAGAGCCCCTTCACTGCATGGCATGAGAAAGTGGGGGCCAAGTCTCTGTGTTGTCACAAGCCTCAAGTGTGATCTTGGGCAAGTCACTTAGGTCCACATCCTCAAAGCTATTTACGCAGCTAATGCCCATTTATTTCAGAGGAGTCTAAATACATCTGGGCCTATAGCCTCTCTGCACCTCATTTCTCCATGTGTACAATGGGGGATAAAAGTGCAGCTGTACCTCATGGGGCACTGTGAGCATAAATGCATTAGAGACAGGAGAGGTGCTTGGATGGGGTCGTGGTAGGGGTTAGGTCCAGGCTTGGGCTTCTTTTTTGCAGATCCTCCAACAACTTGGAAGCTTGAGAACAAGAATTCCAGTTTAGGACCCCTCTGCTTCCTACAGACTGGTGTGGTCCAGTGGTCTGAGCATCCAGGTAGAAATCAGGACTCCTGGGTTCCAGACTTGAAAGAGAGCTGCCTTCCCACCGCAGCTGCAGAACACTGTCAGCTGTCTTTTCAGAAGACCTGAACACCCTGAGCCTCTTATTCTGTTGCTGCAATGGAAGAGAGAGAGGTTTGAAATTCTGGCCCTCGATCTCTCTGTGCCTCAGTTTCCCTCTTTGTAAAATGGGAAATAATGACGCAGATCAGCATCCCAGGAGGTGCAGTCAGAATTGACTGGTTAATGTTGGCAAAGCATAAAAATGCTACATAAAGGTCAAGAGAGAAATTCTGCCTTGACCCGAGCGGTCTCAGTGGGCGAGCCAGGTCAGGACTAGCCCTCAGGTTCTGTTATCATGTATCGCCTCCTTTAATTCACTTGTCACCTAGCGAAAGGGAGTCTGTAATATGGACTGAAGGCTGGTGAGGTAAGGCTAAGGCAAAGCAATAGCTACGGGGCTGGTTTGCTGTAACTGCTGCTTATTGCGCTAATAACAATTGTCTCATCGTATCACCATTATTGTTATTTTGTCGTGGTAGCACCTAGGAGCCTAGTCATGGACCAGGATCCCCACAGGGCCAAGTGCTGAGCAAACACAGAATGAAATTGTGCTCCCATCATTGGTTTGCTGCATCTCTTCTCTTTTACGCAGATTGCAAGTTCTTTGTGGCAGGGATCCTCTTTCCATTTTGCCTGTACAACGTCTCGCACAGCAGGACCCTGGTACCCGACTGGGATCTGTAGTTGCTACTTCGTTATAAATAATCATAAGACCCCCCCCCGAACTGTGACTCAGGAGCTGTGGGTTTGATTGCTGGT
Source organism: Mesoclemmys tuberculata (assembly GCA_007922155.1). Classification (NCBI taxonomy): domain Eukaryota; kingdom Metazoa; phylum Chordata; order Testudines; family Chelidae; genus Mesoclemmys; species Mesoclemmys tuberculata. Next base: position 2,336,460 of record ML675714.1, read on the forward strand.
TCTGCCACAGGCTTCCTAAATGACCTCGGTAAAGCCAATTTTCCCTTCTCCCTGCCTCAGTTTCCCCATGTGTAAAAGGGGGATAAAAATGTTCCCCTACTTCGCAGGGGGTGAGGACTATGAGGATAAGTTCATTGCCGTCTGTAATGTCAGATAAGACGGTGAGCAGGGCCAGATAAGTACATAGCCTGCAGGTTGGCCACACACCACCCTCCTGGCTCAAGAACCTGCCCCAAATATACTCCCCTCATGCCAGGGTGGCTTTGCTGTCGGTAGCATTACTTGTGGGTGGCACGATCCCATCTCCTGTGCTTTCTGTCCCTCCTCTGAGTGGTCACTTGAGACAAGTTTTGTTGCTCTTTTCTCAAGCGCATTTTGTTTCTAAAGTTCAGGCTATCGGTTGCATGAGATGCTGCCTTCAGGGGAGATCTTGAATTCCATGTGCTATGTCCCTTTCAGTCGCTGACCTGCGTTAATTTCTTTGGCCCCGATCTTGAAGTCAGCACAGACTCTGCGAGATCAGGCAGAGGGTGATGAGGGACCTGGCTCCTTACTGGGACACTAGACAAAGGTCAGTTAATGTGTCCGCTTTCGAGATATGGAGGATCCCTGTCTCACGGTGACCTGTACTAAGGCCCACCATGCTCATTTCACACAGGCCGCCAAGCAGTAGTGCGATGGGCGGTATGCCTCCGGCACTGCTGACTAGGGCTGGTGGTGGAAGGTTTCTCTCCCGTTCTCCGACCCTCTGGAGCCCGCAGGCTGGGAATCTTTTATGGTCTGTGGAAAAAGCAAATGGGGATGTCAGAGCAGAGGGAGAATGAGACAGTTCTGAGACTAAGAGAACAGGTGCATGGGGGTTTCCATTGTTAATAATCTCTCTCACATACACAGAGATAACTCGGATTCTCCCCAGGCCAAGTGTCCTTTCTCTTCTGCCTCTCTCTCAGGGTCTCAGAGCACTTTCCTAATGAGCTGATTACTCACTCTGGTTAATTAGTGCCTGACACCTCTTGGTTGGCCATCCTGGGATGCTTGCACAGGTGGACACGTGTGACGTAGTGCTGGGTGTGGGAAGTTGAATGATTGCCCAGCCTCCTATACTGGGAAAAATAGCCTCCACCTTGCCCCTGTGTCTGTCTGTCTTTGGGACAGGGTTACAACTGAAGGAGTTATGTGAAAGGCTCTGTGCTGTCTGTGTGATGGGGTATGACGTATGTGTGTGTTATACATGAGGTTTATGTGTGTGGCTCGGTGTTTGAGGTGTCTCTGTGTGTAGGTGCATGGGGTGTGAATGTGTTTAGGATTTTGGGTTTCCATGTCTAGGTGCCTGAGGCATGGGTGTATCTCTATTTAGGTGCATTGGGGTGTGTGTATCTATACAGAGTGTTTCCATGTCTGTTTAGGAGGTGTTTCTGTGTCTAGGAAGGTGTGTTTCTAGGCCTACGTGTATGGGGTGTATACATATCTGGGGCTGGGTCAGTTTCTGTCTGTCACTGTATGGGGCGTGTGCATATGGGATTTTTCCATGTCTAGGTATATGGGGTGTTCCCATGTCTGGGGCTGTGTGAGTTTTCCTCTGTAAGAATATGAGGGTTTTCTTCCACATACATATTTCCTTTTTTGTTAGAGTAAAGGCCACAGATTGGGAATGTAGCAAAACCTAAGGTACAATGTTACCACAGGAACATCTGACCATCAAATATACTGCACTGTGGAAAGAGCCATCAGGGTGGTGCAGTGGTGGTGCTGGGAACAGGTCTGTCATAGACCTCTGAAAATCAGATCTGCTGTCCCAGGTTGCTTCACTTTACGTGGCATCCAGTGTATTCCCGGCTCTTTGTTTTTGTGTCTGCGTGTTTGTGGGTCAGTGTCTAGAGTCTCAGGACCCACAACTGGGGCCAGATTTTCAGACAAGCCCAGCCCCCCCATGCAGCTCCTGTTGTTGTGTGTGTGTGTGTGTGTTTGTTTGTGTTCTCTAGTCTCAGTGGGAGCTGCTGGAAACTGATCTCTTTAGAAAACTTGGCACTAGGTTGCATGGGATTTGTGTGTCTGTGTCATGGTGTATGGAGTGTGGGCGTGTGCAAGAATCTGCGTCTAGATGTACTGCCTTGTATGTGCACATGTGCACACACTTCCTGGTGGGTGAGTGTGTCTGTGTTTAGGTGTATTTTCTACTATGTGTGTGTGTATATGTCCATATGTGCATGTGTGTGTAGGTGCATTTCTTGGTATGCATGTGTCTGTGTGACGTATTCCTTGGTTGCTGGCTCTGGGTATGTCTATGCTGCAGTTAAAAACTGCAGCTAGCCCGTGCCAGCCTACTTGGGCTAAGGGGCTGTTTAATTGCAGTGTAGATGTTCCAGCTTGGGCTGGATCAACACTGCAAGGTCGGAGGGTCCCAGAGTTCAGGTTGCAGCCTGAGCCCAAATGTCTACACTGCAATTAAAGAGCACCTAAGCTTGAACCCTATAAGCCCGGGCCAGCTGTGGGTGTCTAATTGCAGTGTAGACAGACTCTTTGTGTCAAGGTATAATCTTCTGGTGCACAGGTGGTCTCTGTGCACACCTCTCAGCTTCACCATTTACATCAGGCCCACATTTGCCCCAGCTGCCCACTAGCCTGGAGTTTTGTTAATCGGCTGTCCCTAGAGATGCGGTGGTTATAAAAATCTTTATTTCACGTTTCCTTTCACTCTTTTTAAAGGATTTGAGTCTCGGGGGCAGACTGAGAGCTCCCTGTGCATGTGTCATAGATGACCCCATTAGCTTCCTTTTTGAGTGTGTAATTGTGAAGGGCATAGTGTGTGTGCAGCTCTGTAGGTGTGTTGCTGTACCTGTCAAGTGACTGTACAGCAGCTGTTGAGTACACTGTGGTAATTGTGAGATGTGAGGGTGTGTATTTGGGTGGGGTGCATTTCTGGTAAATATGGTGATAGCTGAATACCGGTGCATAGCTTTTTGTTACACATTGTGGGTTGAGAATTTGCATTTCTATAGATTTCTCTAATAAATGACTATAGTCAGCAGGGGGAAGACTGTCTGTGTGTGTGTGTTTGTGTGCATGTGCGTGTGTGTGAAATGCAATAACATACATTGGAGTGGATGAAAGGAAGAGCAAAGTGTATGTACATATGGATTTCAGTAATACATTAGTGGTTGTCGGTGCTAATGCATTTGTAGATGCCTTGGTTTTGTTTGTGTAGTGAAGTGTTTCCATGCCTGTAGTGAGTGGGTGTACGTTTCTGTAGCTCCCTCTGGTAGTTAACGGTTGAGGTATCCAGGAGGGTCATTCACAGGTATGTCTAGATTTCTGGTCACATGGCAGGACATGGGACAAGAAGGCTGCAGACATCGGTCAGCCATTTTTTTGTGGACAATAAAATGGATTAAAAAGCGAAGCAAGAAGCATTCCATTTAATCCTAGTGCAAATAAACTAGCCAAGTTTGTGTCATGTCCTCTTTAGAGGATAACAGCCTACTACTGCCACTAGCTAATGGTACTACTCCCTTAGCTCAAGTAGCAGAAGCCTTTGCTGCAAATCTGATCGTTGTAGGTTCACGTTGCTGCTGATGACCCATACATCTAGTTGTTAAACTAGTGGAGCCATCTGTTCTGCTAGAGTAAAATCTGGGTCAGTTCCACTTCTGGTCTAAAATACAACCATAAAAATTCATTCACTGAGCCAGGGCCTTGCCTGGGGAGTGGTTTTTGATTTTCCTAAAGGATTGACTGTCATTAAATTTTACACCTTTGCACAAATTGGTCCGAGGCATTTTTAGCACTTTATTTTTAACCACTTTGATTTCCAAAATGAAGTTGATTTGGGATTAGCCCACATTGGGGTTGGTTGATATGCTAGTTAAAATAAAATGTCCTAATCTGTAGACGGAGCAAAATTTCAAAAGCACCCAAAGGATTTAGGGGCCTAAGACCCATTTTCAGAAATGGTTTGGGCACTTAACTGCCTAAGTCTCTTTGCAAGTCAATGGGGCATAGGAGCATAAGTGCTTGTCATGTTTGAAAATAGGCCTTAGCCATCGAAATCACTTAGGCTTTGCAATGCTGAGCAGAGCAAAAGCTAAATACCTTTTAAAATCAGGGCCTGAGGCTCCTAATTGGAGGTGGTTGGGAGTTCTTCAACGGAAGGCTTCTCTGCTGGAAAATGCCAGTTCATCAAAACATTTTGTGGGAGCGTATTGGGCAAAATGAAAGCACCATCTCAGAGCCAGTGGTTAGGATACTTGGCTGGGAAGTGGGAAACCCAGCCTCAAGTCATAGCTCTGAACCAGTCCCTTTAAGTCTCTCCTGTTGGAGCTGTTCTGCTTATAAATAATTAAATGCTCATTGAGAGAGACTGACTGTACAGCCCTGGGGTTGGGGCAGTCATGTGGGAGATCTAAATTCTGAGTCCTGCTCCAGATCAGACAGACTCGGGACTTGAACCTTTGTCTCCTCCATCCCACATGGGCCTTCTAACCGCAGGACAGTTGATGGAAATGAACCACTTTCTCTATGGTTTTTCATGAAAAGTTTGGAAAGTCTCAGTTTTGTCCTGATATAGAAGGAAAACAATTTCTGAAACCTCAAAATTTTCTGTGAACGGGAATTTCTATTTTCCAGCCAGCCATACTCCAAAGTCACTCAGGTGCTTTCGTAAATGTTACCCTGTAACATCTTTGGAGCAGGGACTGTCTCATGATGTGTCCCTCCAGTGTCTGACACCGTGACTGGGGCTTGACGCATCCCGGACATAGACAATAAATAAAATGCAAAACTGGAATTTGATGAGAACTGCTCACGCACTCAGCCCTAATTCTTCACAATGCAGTAGGGTTTTTCACATCCTGTCTCAAACTTCAGTGTTCTGCATGGCTGTTAAACAGCTGCTGTGTCTCACCCCTGAGGTGGCTGAGTGATCCCGGTATGAGCACTTGGGGATCCAAGGTGCTAGAGAAACAGAAGATGTCATCTTAGTTTTTAAATAGGTAGCTCTAGCCATCCTGCTTAGGGTCGATGCTTATAAACATAATGGACCTGGCCCATACAAATCAAATTCCCCTTGAAGCCAACACTAACGCTGGCCTGGCATTTTTACATATGACACAATCAGGGGGTCTAACTGCCCTCTCATTTACACTGGTGTAAATCAGGAGTAATCCCATTGAAACCAGTGGATTAACATGGGGTAAAACTGTGTGTGAGAGGAGATTCAGGTTCACAGTCTCCAAAGAGAGGGCCTTTCCTATCTAATCCAGCTTCTGTGGGATTATTCCCGCTGGTATATTTGCTAGTGGTAGGTTGAATATTTAAGCCCTGGTCTGTGTTTTTAATAAACGGATTATTGCCCTGGCCAGCATATTCATCTTGCTGTCAAACAAGCCCTCTGTGTTGTGCTTCCAAGACAAGAGAGCGGGCATGGTGACGTCTTATGGGAGAAGAACAAAAGGACCCTCCCCCCAGGTGCCAGGAGTGCAGATATCCTCTCTCTCTCTCTGTCTTCTCGTTTGTGGGGGTGTGTGTCTCTCTCCCGCTCACTGACGGGAAGGTGCTCTGCACGAATGACCCAACCAGCCTGTGTCCTCATGACACATTCATGGGTGAATCAACTTCCCTGTAATAGCAATGAATAATTAATCCTTTGTACTTTGTGGTGCCTTCCATCTGCGGAGCTGTGTCCATGCAGCCGGCTCTAAGGAGCATTAGCTCTTATAGCCCGTTGACCTCAAAACAGCCCAATTTCCACCAACGGCTGCTGATCCTTCCTCCCCTCATGAGCCCAGTTCCCCACACTTCCTTCTCTCTGTGTGATCTCACTGTGGTCAGCTGAAGTGGTGGAGCTCATGGTTTAAACTGGAGTCAGTTGTGTGGATGGGCAGATGGGTGTTCGCACTGACGGCTCCTCAGTTTTGCAGTGAGTTTGAATTTGCTCCCCCCACACCCCGTCTGGTTGCGCTGTTCCCCAAGGGTTGAGAGAGCATGATTGGATAGGCCATTATTTGCAGAGTTGTTTAGTTTGGACTGTGGCCTCTATTTATAACCCTTTTCTCTGGCTGTTTTAGTGGCAGAATTTCTTTGTAGACCCAGAGCTCCAGGTTTGGCACATTTTCGGGACTCAGAATAAATACAAATAAATAAACAAACCTGTTTCCGCCTAGAACATCTTGCTACTCCCTTCAGCAGCCACAGCAGAAGTGGTGAGAGTGTGGACTAGTGGTTAGAACTGAGTATGGGCTGTTAAGACCCCTGGCTTCTCGAGGAAGACTTGGCTAGTGATTGGGGCAGGAAGGGACTGGAAGACAGGGTTCTCTTCCCACCTCTGGGGGAGGAGTGGGGGTCTAGTGGCTAGACTGGGAGTCAGCATTCCTGGCTTGTCATTCTATCTTTGCGAAATAATGTTAAGCTCCAGATGACAGAATCTGTTAAGGTACAAGAGAAGGGAATGCATGCTTGTTATTGTTAATTATTATTAATTTACTCTTAGAGATGTTTCAATTAATATTTTTTCATGATGTTTCAGTGACAAGCATTTATTCAGGACTCGATTCAAAGCCCACTGAAGTCAACGGAATGACTCACTTTGGCTTCGGTTGACTTGGCTCATGCTTATAAACCTTCGCATTTCTTTCCTTCTGCTCTCAGACCCAGCAGCCTTACACTAGTGCAGGAGAACCAGAGCCTGAAACTGATGAAAGATGCACTTAGGGAAACTCGGAGCTGAGAAACATACAGGTTCAGTAACAAGCGAATGGGAGTGTGCAGATTCTCCTAATGCTAGCCGCCTTGTAGGGTGTTAGCCACACAGAGAAAGATGTATTATTTGTGAGTACGTGACTTTTCTCTTGAGAGGTTCTCTTTAGTTTAGGAGATGCTGTGGTACACGCATCCCCCCACTGCCAAACCTACAAACCCTGTGATGACAAAGGTCCATTTGTTCTGTGTGTGATCAGGGGTGAAGAATGAACAACCCCTCAGGACCAATGGTCTGGGGCACCATTTCTCTGCTTTATTCTCTTTTCAAGTGGCCATCAGGTTTATGTGTTTCCGCATGGGGTGCTTCTCATAAAAGGGGAAGGGCTGGCAGCCTGGAGAGAGAGACACGCAGTGCAGAGGCGGTGGGAGGGACGGGTCTCTTTGGGGGTCGTTTTGAGTCTCAGTTTCAAAGCACACTGGAAAGCGTCTTGGATCCTTTGGGGTTCAGGAGGAGGAGGTCAGCCCCATGTGCCCAGGGAATAACATGTTCACGAGGAAAAGCTGTGTGGTGATCCCAAGCTAGTCCATAGGGAAAAGGGAGCTGAAATTGGCTTTCAATGTAGCTGCGTGTTGTGTGGCACCAGGATGGGGGGCAGAGGGGCTGTCTCTGCCCCTTCCCCTGACTCACATGGGGTGGGGATTGTCTCTTGGCACTATCCTGCTGTCTTTGCCTGTGCCCAGCACCAGTGGGAGGATCAGCTAACTGTGACACAGTGGGAGGCTGTTCTCTCACTCTCCTTGAGCCATGTCTCCTCGTCTCTCTGCCGCAGACACATTGGAACATTCCCTGGGATCTAGGGCTAGCTTTTGTTCTGGAGTTTGCGTAATGTCAGCCTGCCCTGTTTAGCTATCTATGTGATGCCCATCACCATGGCATCTGGACCTCTTGCCAGTGTACTGAGACAGCGGGAGGCTGAATGCATTGGCGGATCTGCCCTCTCCCCCTCTGTGTGTTGCCCTCTGCTGGAGAAGGAGGCCAGGAGTCTCCTGCCATTGACACCTGACCCACAGGTGTCCAGATGGCACAGTTGGTTTTTTCTTTGCGTTGCAAAGGTGCGTGCCCTCTGGTTAATCCCAGCAGCGGCCTCTGTGTCACTCTCCCCGGGGTCCCGCTGTAAACGAGGATCTTTGATCTCAGCTGGGTTCCTCCTAGTTAAATATTTCATCACGAAGGAATCCAGGCTCTGATGCTGCAGCTTGTTTGATAGTGAAATTAATGAGAGGGAGACAGTTGTAGGCATCACACGTGATCTGGCAGGGGCTTTTCCTCTGCAACGAGCAGCCACAGGGCTGAGTCTGCTTTCTCTTTCCCCAACTTCCCTCTCTCCTCCTTCCGCTGTCTACTTCTCTTGCGTCCATTCTCTCTCCTCCTCCCTCTGTTCCCTCGCTCAGTTCTTTTTTCTTTCTCTAGCATCTCTCTCTCTCTCCTTCCTGCTTGCCTCTTTCTCTTCTCCAGCTCTTTCCCCCATTCTCCCGTTTCCTCTCCCCTCACACACTTCTAGGAAGCTCTCGGTAAGCTGGAGATTCCCCTGCAACAGCCAACGGCAGCCAAGTTTTTCACAGCATCATCCTCTGCAGTCCGTACACCCCATGGAAAGCCACTCCTATGGGTTCACACAGCCAGGGCTGGCCACTTCCTCACTCCTCCAGTAGGCAGCTATTTCCCTCTGTCATTCCCTCTTGTCACTGATTAAATCTCTTCCTTGACCCCCCTCCACTTAGAGCCTCAGCAGCCTTGGAGGAGATAGAACGAACTGTCCTTATCAGAGGCAGCATCAGTCGCACCAGCCTTGCGAACACCCAGAGGTGGGAAATAGACCAACAGACAAAGGCTGCTGCTTAGTCCCATGTGGTCTGCAACCTAAGCAGAGCTGGGTCTAGACAGTTTGCGGATGGGAAATCTCCAAGGTAAACCCAACTGCTGATGGTTTTTGTGTTTCATTAAGGGCTGGTGCTGGGATTCTGCCTTTTGGATGAGATATAAATCCAAGGTCCTAACTCCTCATGGCCACTGACCATCCCTTGGCACTTACCTCCCCTAGAGTAGTCAAGGGTGTTATCTCTGGTGTTTTGGGCTTTTGGGGAGATTACCCTGTGCCTGAAATTCCCATGTTGTTTCACTTGCGCGTGGGATTCTTTTTGATTTTCTGACCTAAATTATTACCTAGCATTGCTGTGTTATATATCTCAGAGGTGTCTGCTCTCAGGGCTAGGCAGGTCATCTCTCTGCAGCACTGCTGTGCAACTGTTAAACAGCTATCCCACCCCACCCTAGAGGTGGCTGCATCTCAGAGCTGGGGAGATGGTCTCTGTGCAGTATTGCTGTGCAGCTGTGAAAAAGGTGCTGCATCCCATCCCAGAGGTGGCTGCATGCCAATGCTGGGTGAACTGCTTCCTGCGTGTATAGGAGCAGATCGCCAGCTTGTGTAAATCAGAATAGCTCCATTGACTTAAAAGCAACCCTGCCAATTTGCTGCGTCTGGGGATCTGGCCATGGTCTGGAAAGTGCTTTGAGAAGCAAGATGTGATACAAATGTAAATTGTTATCTTTTATGTAATGATCTGAAGTAAGTGACCCACCCATGGTGCAGAGACATTGTATGGTGACTAAGTTCTGGCGTCTGTAAGGCCAGAAACATAGAGTGGAATTCAGAGGCACAGGCAAGAAAGGAAAGAGATATTTTATCAGCTGCGATTTTCAATTTGATGAAGAGCTAACGAGATGCAGAGAGAGAGAGAGAGAGAGGAGGTGATGCAGAGAGGAAGGCTCTTGCACTGAGACCAGATGGACTGAGTAGAGGCAAGAGCTAGATAACTGGAGGAAGCGGGGAGGGGAGTAGAGAGAGATAGGTTGGCTGTACCAGGCAGTAGGAGCTGCCAAAGAGACGGCTCTGGCACTGAGGAAGTTGGGTGCAGAAACAAAATAGAGGCTGGGCAGGGAGGTGAGGCTGAGCGTATGTCTTCCCTGCGGAGATAGCTTGGCTAGAGTTAGTCTGCGTGCCCAGGGTACCCCAGCCAGCGAGTGGTGTTATTTGAGAATGGAAGTGTTGCGCTACCGTGGGGACGGCAGGCAGTGGCGGAGGAGCTGGGGCTAGGGACATGTGCTTGATAAGCACCCTGGGAAGAGTTAGCTGTCATCGGACCAGAACTGAAATAATTGCTGAGCAAACTGGTTAAAAAACCTTCTGCCCAGAAATGTGCAATTGCAGTAATGACTTGGCTCAAGTGCATGTCCCATGTTCTCAGCTCCCACAGCTCGTGTGCTGAACGCTGTGTGATAGGGCCTGGCTGCTTCGCTCCCTCCTCTGAGCTGGAGGAGGTATGGATTCAGCTCCGACGAGCTCAGAAGCTGCAGTGCCAGAGAAAAGCAACAGAAATTGTCTTGCCAATTACAAGTGTGTGTGCAGGGGGAGGGAGGGGTGGGGCACAGAGCCAAAGCGTGAGGGCTTAATGCCACTCAGATCAGCTGCCATCGCTGTCTTCGCAGCCGAGCTGCCCTCGCGAGCTAAGCTGCCCCTTAACCAAAGGAGGATAAGCAGGAAATAAATTTGCTGCCACATCCCAAAGCGCAGGGTGTGAGATGGCCTGTCCTGCCCAGGTCACAACAGCCGCTTCCAAGGCAGCTAAGTTGTGCCCCTTTTCCCTGGAAGCCCCCAGACCTCCCATGCAGTAGTGGTGAAAGGGTCTATGACAGGGATGTGCTCTCCTTCTTTGGGAGCCCCTTTTAAAGCATCTGTCTGTCTCTCCATCTCTCCTCCAGCTCTGGCCTTCCTCCATCTCCTCCCCCTCTCTCCCTTTCTCAGTGAGAACCTTTCAGTGGAGTAGAGGCAGCAGCAGGCCTGTGCACGACCCCCTGGCTGTGATGTTAATAGACCTCTTCTTGGGGAGATAGAAGTGGATTCACTTTCCTTCCCTTGACCGCCGTATTCACTCAGCAACATCCAGAAAACCTGTGACTAGCCCTGGGTCACTCAGCGTGTTCCCTAGCGGATCAGAGATCTTGTATTTTCCATTCCTTTTTTAGGCCCAATATAGAGGCCATTTTCTTCCCCAGAGTATAACTCTAAAGAAGGAGGCCTTGTTAATCAGGGCCTGTAAATTCTCCTCTGCCTGCAGGAAGGCAGTGGGTGACAGTGATGAGAGCAAGGGGCTGGGGGGCAGGACCTCTGGGCTCAATTCCTGGCACTGGGTGGGGATAGTGTTCTGGTGGTGAGAGCAGTGGGGATTGGGAGGGTACTTGGATGTAGAGACATTTGGTCTGGTGATTAGAGGTGTGAACATGGGAGCCAGGGCCCTGGGGTTTTGTTCTTTGTGATGCTTTGTGTGAACTTGGGGGTGAGTTTCTTCTCTTCTCTGTAGAATGGGGATAAAGACGCTGACCCCAATGCAGAAGGCAGTGATGCTGACGGTTAGCAACTCACTCAGAGATCTGCAGATCAGAGGAGTGGTATGTTTGAATCCTAAACAGCACGGGGCAGCTGATCAGCCCCGCCACGCTTTGGAAGCGGCTCTGGTTTTGGAGCAAGAAAGCCTCCCCCGTGACAGCATGAGGAAGGAGATGGCCATGGGGCAGTCTCGGTCCCATTTCCGGAGGCCTGTAGTGCAGGTCACGGAGCTGCCACACATTTGGCACCAGTGGCCGGTTCCATCTCCTCTCCGGGAGCCTGAGTACCAGCCAGTGCTTGTGCAGGAACTTGAGTTCTTGCCAAATTATTGCCGTGGGGGTTGAAACATACATTTCAGCAGGATCTGTGCAGAGAGGAGAGGACGTGGTGCTAGCACAGCACATTTCAGCACCAGGCAGGCACTCAGCTATAGCCACTGACTGAGGGGAGGGGAGTGAGGGGGCCCAGAGCCCTGGGGGCAGCAAAATCTTAGGAGGGTTGGAAGGAAATGTAGCTACTCATTAACCTCTTCTCTTCTCTTCTCTTCTCTTCTCTTCTCTTCTCTTCTCTTCTCTTCTCTTCTCTTCTCTTCTCTTCTCTTCTATTCTTTCTTTTCCATTTTGGAGAACCATGCTCTTCTTTGGCCTATCTCAGCCCTGTTGCCAATGGGGTAGTAACATCCGGGATGAGGTTGACACAATATCTCTGGGGCAGGGTAACATTCTCGAATGCAGAAGGACAAACCCAATGCCCCCTCTCCCTCCTGCTTGTCTCCCCCTCTCCCTCCTTCATTCTCCTGAGCAACTTCCTGGTTTAGTACAGCTCAGCAGAGGAGGAGGGAGACATCCTAGCTTCTGCCCTGCCCGAACTGATGTTAATTTCATCCTTGTGTTCTCTGGTTCCATGGGGAACTTTGCAGGAAGGTGGGGAATCTCTGTGCCCTGGGATCTCTGGGTTAAGTTGTGGATTTCTTGTTACCCATTCTCCTTGGCCCTCTCAGAATCCATTCAAAACCTTGGAAGAGCGACAAATGGCTGTAATTGAAGAGACCTCCAAGGGGTAACTATAGCCCGGATCAGGCCTCAGGGACACTATTATCAAAGCAACAACCCCTCTGTCACACCCACAGACCGGGCTTCAAACTGGGGAGCAGCATGAAATGGTCACTGGTCAGCAGTACTGGTCACTGGGGTTGTTTGAAACTAGACTCTGTAGGGTGGTGCTGTCCTATTGATTAAACTCCTGGGACAGCTGCCAGTTGCCTCTAGGATTAAATCAATACTGTTTGCAAAAGTAAAAGCTTCTTGGTGGAGACATAAAATATTTGAGTTTATTTTTTAATGATAAAACTTACAGACGAACCTTCACTGAGAACTCTCTCCGCTGCGTGCCAAGAGGATGGGAGAACAGGGTAGGGAGGGGCGCCCAAAGCAGTCACCCTTGGCATGGAACCCCAAAAGGACTCCAAGGGTTAAATATCCTGACTGTGGCGCCAAAGAACAGCTGGGGAAGAGAAGAATTCAGAGTCACAAGCAGGGAAGGGAGTTATGAGTGTGATTTGCAATGAGGTGGAGGTAGAATGATGGGGGGCTGATGGGCTCCAGGGCTCACGGAGGGGGAGATGTGTTGGCAGGACCGGGAGGAGGCTGCTGCTAGGGGAGTGGAGTGGGACGGGAAAGGAGCAGAGAGATGCTGCTCCAAATGTCTGGAAGGACTCAGCAAATAGCAAACGCCCTCAGAGGAGGCTAGAGAGACGCAAGGGCAGCTGGATGGAGTAAAACCATAGGGTATGAACTACAGCCTCGACGCTGAAACGAAGTGAGAACCAGGGAGGTGTAATAGGTGTGTGTGTCAGGCTGACACAGTGCGTGAGGCTGGAGGTCGAGGAGCTTGGAGAGCTGCCTGGGGAGGAAGAAAGCAGAGCTCACTCCCAATGCTTGGGGTGGTGGCAATCGGCACCAGGGTAGCCAGGACCCTGTGAGACACTGTGCAGTTACCCATGCCGGGGGCAATCTGCAGCCTTTAGCCATAGGACTGGCAGCTCTGTATGACAGTTTGTTGGCAAGGGAGGCTGCGTCAGGCAGGGGCTCTCTGACCTGGGTGGGGAAGGCCAGGGAAGAGGCTCTCTTTTGCTTCTGATGTAAATTTCTCCCCCTACCCTCAGACCTTTAGGATCTGTCTACATTGCAATTAAAACCCCCCAGCTGGCCGGTGCCAGCTGACTCGGGTTCCCGGGGCTCAAGCTGAGGGGCTGTTTCATTGCGGTGTAGGTGTTCGGGCTCAGGCTGGATCCTGGTCTCTAGGACCCTGCGAGATGGGAGGCTGGCCTGAAAACACTTCCACGTAAAGCAAAACTCGGCCTAGCAGGGTCACAGGTCCAGCCAAGCTGTGCTGCTTGGTGAGGAGCTAGCCCTGGTGCTGAAAACAAGCTCCTGCGCCGAGGGGCTGCCCTCGCTGAATGCTGTTACACTGCAGTTTCTCAGGCCTCTCTGCCTGTGGGAACATTGGCTGCTTCCTCTGTGTTTGCTGTTTGTGTGTAACATCTCATCTTTATATTGTCACACCAGAGGGAAGTGATTTTCCCAAGTCAGGATAACACCACCGAGTCCTGGTTCCAAGTTCCTTTCTCTAACCATGAGATCCCGCTTCTCTCCCAGCTGGGAATAGAGCCCAGGAGTCTTTGCTTCCAGATCTCTGCTCTAACCACTAGAAGAGCAGGTCTCAGCTTTTGGTATTCAATGGCCCTGTGTTTCAGGAGCAAAGGATTTCAGGACTCACCCCTATCTTCTCTCCAAGCCAAAAAGAAAGGGAGGATGGTCATGACCCCTCTGAACCTATAAGCAACCCCCTGGTTGAAAACCCACACCCTAGACCTTGCTGCTGTCTTAACAAGCCATTTGCTGTGCTTGTCAGCTGTTTTACTCCTCACATCTTCTAGTTAATGTGTCAAATACAATTCATCACATCATACAGCGCTTCATTTCTTGTCGAGGATAAGCTGCTTTGATTTCTTTCAAAAATGTTATAAATAGAAAAGGAACGTTGTTGCAAACCACTTTGGGGTGTCTGTGTGTGTGTGTGTGTGTGAGAGAGAGAGAAGACCTGTTCCCCTCACCCAGGGGGTGCAACTGAATATGTTTTTTAAAATGTATGTGTTTGACTTTTAAAAATATTTTGTAAGGGTGACTAGAAATAACCCCAGAGCACAATCAGATCTACTCCACCTGGTATATAGCACAGTTGGGTAGATAAGTGTAGTCAAGTAATTAGACAAGGGAGGCAGGACTCCTGGGTTCTAGTCCCAGCTTCAGGAGAGGAGGAACATGTGCAAAGGCTGACCAAAAGACTCCTGACCTGAAATGCTACTTAGAGAGGGAAAACTTATGGGACTTAATGACAGAGAGGCCATACAAAGAGCGGCCTGGTATATTTCATGCCCTAAATGACATCGGATGGCATAGGAGTGGGAGTGAGATCTGGTGGGTAGGGTGGATAGGGGAGGAGATTGGGAATCAGGAATCCTGGGTTCTATTCCCTGGATTTGGCCAGGTGAGTTCTCATGGTTACAATAGAGGAGACGGGGAATCAGGAATCTGTGGTTCTGTTTCCTGCTCTGCCCTGTAGGCAGATCACACCGTGCTCTGTGCCTCAGTTCCCCCCAGCTGGGTGATGATAATAAAACCAACCTGCCTCCCAGCAGGGCTTAGTTAATTTCTAGCTGAGTGAGGTGCGTTACTAGACCCTTGTGGGATTAACTTGGGTTGTTGTTAGCTTTCATATTAATAAGAAATAGAGGGTTGAGGACACCTAAATCTACAGTGAACCAACACCACTATATCATCCTGCCTTTCATGTTCTCCCCACAAACATATCCACCCCCACCGCCCAAAGCACACTTGCTTCCCCCAAGACACAAGTTTAATATTCTCCTCTCTCTCCATTGTCCAGTGCCAACCAAGCAACCCTGCTCCCTTTGCCCATGAGGTCTGAGTACTCCTCCCCAGATGGGGGGGCACCCCCTTTATCAGAGTCCTTGGGGGAGCTGTGTGGGGAGACGGGAGAGGTGAAAAAATCAGCTGGCACAACCGTGTGACTGACCCATTCTGGGGAGGAGCGTGGCTTTGGGTGGGGGTTGGGGAAGGGAGCGCAGGGTGTTTGTTTCATGCAAAGATTTAACCATCTCACAGAGATGGACGGTGCTCTCTTTCACCTTCCTTTTCGCTCCCTCTCTCTCTCTTGCCATGTCCCTGGTCCTCTCTCCTCTGACGTCTCCGGTATCATCTCTGCTCCCTGAGGCCACTGATTCGGGCCTCTTTCCCCACAAACCAATCAATGGACAGGAAGCGCCCGCAGCGAGCTCCAATTCTGAGCAGCGGATGGGAGACAGAGCACACTGAAGTCCAAGCTTCCGGGCCCCCCCACCCTGAACTGGGCCAGCCCCAGCTGCTCAGCATGTTTCTGCTGCTTTCTTCCCAGTATTTAGCTCAGTTGCTGAGATCAGGTTAACCCCTTTTATGCAGAACTGCAGCATGGGATGGTGCTTGAAAGGGGACTAATTAGATGCATGAGCCAAGAGCCTGGAAATACATGTTCACTGCATCCCAAGCTCAGAAGCTCCCCTAGCTAAGGCTCTGAGCCCCCCTCTTCACCCTCGAGGCAGAGGGTGCAAAATATGCAGGGAGGGGAAGTGATTTGCCCATGGTCACATAGTGGGTCAGTGGCAGAGCCAGGCATAGCACTCAGTTCACTGCTGTGAGCCTTAGACTCCCCTCACAGAGTCAGGGACCAGCCCCGCCTCTCCTGATACCCAGACCTAGGCTTCAGCTGCAAATTCATGCTTCCTGTCAGGGAGGTCTCCTCCCCTGCCCCACAGGAGGAGAAGTAGGGTAAAGCAGGCTGATCCTTGGGAGCAGAACCTGTGAAGGGCACGGACAGGACTCAACTCACCAATGAGCTTTCCATGGGGGAGCGGCCATCGGGTTGGATGGGCCAGCGAGATAGTCTAGGGGAGGTCTGAAGGCTGGGGGGAGCTGGGCTGTGGAGACTCCATCTGCCTCTGCAGCTGCTGCTGGGAACTGGGGGGACCTGGATATTTCTGTCTGCAGACCCCCTTGGACAGACATGACCCTGCACAGAGCAGCACCCCCAGGAGAGCTGAACTTGAGCTCTTGAGGTGTAGGGCCCTCCTTGCTCCTAGCGCTTACATGGGGCCAACCCGAGGACTAAGCTTTCCTTGACTCTGCTGCACTCCTTTTGAATACATGATTTTAGCTACTATCATAGCGAACTGCATTGTTCTTGCTCTGGAGCAGCATCTGCCAGATGAAGACAAGACCCCGATGTCAGAACGACTGGTGAGTGTGCGCTTTTCTTGCTTGCTTTCAGATCTAGATTTACCTAAGTCCTCCAACATTTAGGGCTTATGTATATTGGGAAATTGACTGGAATAACTGCCCATCTGGACACTCTTATTCCGGAGTATGTTTGTCCACACATGGAGTTATTCCAGAATAACTACTGCACTTTAAATTCAACCCTACCTTATTCTGGGATAACTTCCCATGTAGACGAGCCCTTAGACCACTGCACCAGGGTGGGCTGCCTTTATAACCCCCTGTAGAGCTGTCCTCTTTCTGTCCTGCTTTCTGCCCTTACATTGGGAGCTGGGACAGTGGCACATGCCTTCCACATAACTGCTTCAGTTCCCTTGTCCCTCCGGACCCAGGCTGTGTTATCTCTGCAGCAGCTTGTCCTAGATTCCTCCCTACCCAGGCCATGAAAATCTGAGCCAGCCTGGAAAGTGGCAGCAATTTCCCTTCTGGATCTGGGGCTTCTAGGAATCTTGGGGGGGGGGGATTTTTGGTAGTCTGTTTATCTCCATTCACCTCTCTCTCTTGCTTTTTGTGTACCCCAGACCCACTTAGAGCTGAAAAAACCCAGTTTCCCTGGAATTATTTTCATATCTGACATTCACACCATCCCCTCTCTCAGACCCTCTTCTCTTATGCTACCAGCTGTGGGAGGAGAGTGTAGTCTAGCAGTCACAGCATGGGAGAACCAGTGACTTGTGGGCTCTGGACCTGCTCTGGGAAGAGAATGTGATCTAGTAGTTAGAGCAGGGGTCTGAGAACCAGGACTCCTGTGTTTCCTCCCTGCCATTTCACCGTGGTGTGGCCAGAGGCAAGTCCCTTCACCTATCTGTGCCTCAGTTTCCCCACATCTCACAGTGGCTTGTGAGGTTTCATGAGTGGTCATCAAATGCTTTGAGACCCTATAGAAGCACGAGGACTGTTACTGGTTCCATTATGACCATCATCTGCATTTCCCACCCTCCTCTCTCCCCCAGGATGACACGGAACCATATTTCATTGGAATCTTTTGTTTCGAGGCTGGAATTAAAATAATCGCCTTAGGGTTTGCTTTCCACAAAGGCTCCTATCTGAGGAACGGCTGGAATGTGATGGACTTCGTGGTGGTTCTCACAGGGTGAGTAGCTCTTTTTTATCCTCGGCATCTGTTTGTTGGTCACGTGCTGACCAGGGTGCAAATGACGTGTTTTCTTGAACTGGGGGGGAAGTAGCAAGGCCTAGTGGTTGTCTGGTGGGTACTGCAGTCAGACTGGAGTCAGGACAATTGAATTCAATTCCCAGATTAGCAGAGAGTGGTGTCTAGTGGCTAGAGTCGCTGATGGGCAGTTGGGACTCCTGGGTTCTATTCCCGCTTCTGCCGCTGTCTGTGCTGCCCTGGGCAGATCTGTGCGTGTCACTCTCCCAAAGCGGTTGCGAGGGTTAATTAGTTAATGTGTGTGCAGTGTTTAGAAGCTGGAGCGGGAGACAGAAGGGCGAAGTGGCATTATTAAAGCACGGGCAGAGCTGCCTGGCTGCCATGCGGCATCTTCACTCTAGTCAGGTTCCCAGTGCTTCGTATCCCTGCTGCTTTGCAACCTGTTTGGAAGTTTTAGGGCTGTGGAACAAAAGCCTGTCTCTGCTAGTGCTGCGACATTATTGCTGCTGGGGTGATTGGAGCTAAAGGGCTTTTATTTGTCACAGATCCCTTGCCCTAATGAGCTCTGGGACCCCTTTCAGCAGGCCACATTTGCAAGAGAACCCCACTGAGATCTTGCAGTAGTTCTCTGCAGTTTAACTTTCCCGTGGCTTCCGGCTTCTGTCCCTCTTTCACTGCCTCTCCACGGGGCTGTGGAATTGATGGCTGATATGTGTTTGAGTTGTTTCTTCATCTTCAAGCCTGTTGCATTGGTTCACTTGTCTAGTATTTCTCTGGGTTTATCTGCTGGGCAGCACTTGTGTTTGGATAACTCCTGGATAAATAAGCTGTGTTTCCATTGTGCTGGCTTGCATCATTTTTCACTCTTGAGCTCTGTGTGACGGTCGCCTGCTGGACATTTTTTCTTCTCCATTCTGGAATATACAACATTTCTTGGTGAAGAGGAACATGGCAACGTTGCCTGTTAGTCAGAGCAGCAGACTGGGGTGCCATGACTCAGGTTGTGTTTCCTGTCTGGGAAGGAGAGTGGTCCAGACGTTAGAACCAGAAGGCTTGGGGGGCAGGGCTTTTGGGTTCTATCCGAGTCCTGGGGGGATTCATCTCGTGGTTAAATCAGGGTGGGGGCTGGGAGTTAAGGCTCTTGGTTCTTCCACTGGCTTCCTGGGGGCATGTTGCTTCACTCGTCCCTTATCTACTTCATGTCATGGGAGCAAATGTTTATAAAGTGCTTGCAGACACTCAACATCTGTGATATTGCTAATATTTGGGGCGTGGTTTCCTTCTTCACACTTCAGCTGGTGTTGCTCCAGTATTGGTTTGCCTTGGGTGTTCTTTGCACGGTTTTGATTGTGTGCCCTGTGCGTCTCTTGTGGTGGTCACCCTCATTGCTGCTTGGGCAAGGATTGCATTAACACTTTGAATGCCCTGCTGCGGCTGGCCTTTTGTTGTTACCATATGGTTTTTGCACGAGGTATGTTCCTTGACTGTGTATGTTACCTTTGGGGACACAGCAGTTGCTCTCCCGGCAGGAGGTGTCGTTTCCTTTACTACTTTATATCCTGGCTGCTGTCCATACAATATATTTTGAAGCAATAAGTTGAGGCCACAGAGCAAGGGACTTAACTCACACAGGAAACATTATGTCCCTTCACATGGCTCTGCTGAGATGGGGCATGCTGCTGAGATACCATGGGCTTTGTGGAGGGGAATCATAGTGCATTTATTAGGATTTGGAGAAGCCGTGGAATGAATGGGTCACAGAGACCCAACTCCCCTCTCCCCTGCAAGGTGTCCCTCCAGGAACAGTCAGTGTCCTGAGCCTCTCCCTAGCCACAGAATTCTCCCAAGGGTCCTACTGCATCCAGCCATTGCATTTGGAGTCACCTCGGGTCTCCCCTTTACCTGGAACACCTGGTGCTTAGGTGCTCCAGCAATAGGGCCTATATGAGTCCCTAGCTAAAGGGTTATCACTGGTACAGACCTTATCTGTGCTGTGCCTGGGTCCTAGGCCGGGGCTGAGGGTGTGTTATCCTTTTGTCCCCTATCCGTCCCGCCCCACTGCTCTTGTCCAGTCTGCACATCTCCCTGGGGACACCCCCTGGTTGTGATGTTTGACTCGTTCCCATGCCCTGCCCTGCTGCACGGTTTGTCCCTCACGAAGCCACGAGGGGTAAGAGAAGACACAGAGGGCCAGGTCGTCACCTGGGGCAAACCAGCAGGTCTCCATTGAAGTCAGCGGGGTGATGACCGTTTGCATCAGCTGCAGGTCTAGCTCCAAGCTTGTCTGGCCAAAAAGCTGTCCCTCAGAGCCAGGGCTGCCTGCAGACACTGTCTGCACTACACGCTGCAACGAGATGTTACTTGAAATGCTTTGATTGTCCAGTGCCCAGGCATTGTATGGTTGCAGTGGTTGGGTGCCAGGCCTGGAGTAGGGGCTGCTGACCTGACGTTGTCAGCAATGATTTCTTCTTAGCACAGACGGGAAGCCACAAGTTCTGCAGTTGCGTCAGGGCAGCCGGTCGCCCGTGCCCCTTCTCACAGACCAGTGTGGAAATTACCCAGGGGCCTTGAATCCCAGCCCTGGGGCTGGCACTGAGGTGTTTCTGGAGTCACGACCATGGCTTGGGGAAATGAGGGGAGGGCACTGCACTTAGACACCTGATTCTGTCCTAAGCAGCGATGCTAGGTGGGGGCTGAGTGAGGCCGAGGGGTGGAAATCGGCCTGGAAGGAAAGGCAGCCAAGTCTGAAGAAACTCACAACCCGCTGGCAGGCAGGGAAACGCGTCAGATAAAACGACTGGCTCTGTATGAGTCACCCAGCTCCGAGACAAATGCTCCTGGGACTAGGAGATCAGTCACCCGCCCCAGTACTGGGAGGAAGGGCTCCTCCGGCTGGGAGATGCCAGAGAGCTGGGGCTGGGAGAGAGGGGAAGCTAAGGGCAGTCAACACCCCTCGTAATGGGCGATTAGTCTGGCTGCCACCGAGAGGCTCAAGGCTACGCAGCCCCTCGCAGAGGCACTTCTAGATCAGTTGGAACTTGCCATCTGCCCCTGCTCATCTCTCCTGGGCTCCCACTCACCCCCTTACCTTGCTGCCCTCTTCCACTCACCCTGGGCCTGTTGCATCTTCTGCCGTCATTTACACCCATGCGAAGGGCGGGTTCAAACCCTCCTGGCCCGATCAGCTGCGTTTCATGCCTGCGTGTAAATGGCTGTGCAGCGTGCTCAGCAACAGGGAATCAGGTCCTTTGTCCATCTGTGTGTCTCACGTCTGTCCTTCCCCCTCCCTCGCTGCCGCTTTCTTGCCTTTCCCTGAGCTCCTCTGCTCTGAGGCTGGTGACATAAAACCAGCGTCTGTTTGAGCGCAGCTGCATTGAAAGGGTCGTGGCTCCCCGGCCGCCCACCCTGCCTCAGTTTCCACCATCGCTTCCAGTCTAAAAATGGGGGTGTCTGGACGAAGGAGATCGGATGCAGGATCCCGTCTCCCCAGGCGTCATTAATGGCCACATGGGAAAGGGGTCATTCTGGGTCATCGGAAAGGCAGCCCGGCCAACAGCAGTGCTCCCTGCTGCCATGCTGGGACACTGCGGGCAGCACTGCTTCCGCGGGGAGAGCTCCCCTACTGAGCCCCACCTCGCTCCCCACAGCGCCCTGGGTTTCTCCCTGGGACTAGGTCCCTGGTGCATTCATTTTGCTCCTAGTGGGTGCTTGGAGAGCGAGCTGGGCCCTGGGCACAGGCAGACCCTGCTCCAGGGGAGCCGCAAGCGAGGAACCGAATCCCCCAGGGCTGGGGCACACACGGGCTGACAAGCTGCAGAAAGCGGCTGCCATCTCCTCCGCCTTCCCTGGTCACCCGGGCAATGGTGGCTGCTCTAGGTGTGGCTGCTTCCTAACCACTAGCTCCTGCAGGGTGGGAAGACAGATTTCTGAGGGCCCCTGGGAAACGGGGCTATGAGGGAGAGGGGCTGCAGTGGCCCTCCTGTTCCCCATCCTTCCTTGGTGCCGCAGTGAGGAGCCCCAGCCCCTCTCCCGAGGGAGAGGCTCCGATTAGCGCTGCTGCAGGTTTGCTAGGCTAATGGCTTCTTCCTCACTGGCACAGTGTGTGGGGGGGGCTGCAGGGGAGACTGGCGGACAGGCCATGGAAATCTTGATAGAAGAAAGAGAGCGGCTGAGACTCCTGGAGGCTGGAGGGATACCTGCACTGATGCTGTCCTCAGCCCTGGGGGGGCAGGAGACCATGGGCTTTGTGTGACTTGGGGTGACAGAAGAAGGGAGCACGTGGATGGCTCCCAAATCTGGCCTTTCCTTGGGCCTGGGGATCAGATTGCTGGGGAAGAGCCAAACTCCTGGTGCTGTGTCTCTTGCAGCCTGGGGGCACACTCATTTGTGTGGCTCCAGGTATAAAAGCCCAAACCCACAAAGGAGTGTCAGAGCGCAGCTGTTCACCCGCGTAAAGCAGGGGTCTCAGAGCCTGAGCAGGGACTAGGGCGTCTGCCTGTGCATGGGACCAGCAGAGCCAGGCTGCAATGGGCCAATGGGGGACACAGTTCCCAGTGCCCGTGGTTCCCCACTGCACACACTCTGCCCCCACCCATCCCCAAGAGGGGCTGTTAGCAAGAGATGACCTCAGGGCTCCTGTGATTCAAATCACGGTACCTCTCTAGGCCAGCCTGCAATGATGTGAAATGTTGGGGGCTGCTCTGCGTGCCTGCGTGTGCGTGTGTGTGCAGATGTATCTGTGCACACCAGTGCACTGTATGCAGGAACATTCATGTGTGTGCGATCCATGTGTACACATGTTCATGTATGTTCAGGAGGCAGTTTGATGAA
This sequence comes from Mesoclemmys tuberculata, assembly GCA_007922155.1. Classification (NCBI taxonomy): domain Eukaryota; kingdom Metazoa; phylum Chordata; order Testudines; family Chelidae; genus Mesoclemmys; species Mesoclemmys tuberculata. The sequence continues at coordinate 2,358,932 of ML675714.1, forward strand.
TGTGAATGCGCGCATCGCATTATTTACACAGCACAATAGGTGCAGCTGCTGATGGCCCCCTCCCCAAGGAGTGTGAACATAATTGCGTGGTGCACGTCTGTGGACGAGGCACATGCGTGCATGTGTACTTACAAGCCTGTGAGGTAGTGTGGGGCTCCGTGCACATGTGCGTGTTCCTGGTGTGCTTGCACACGCGTAGCCTGTGCCCAGCGGGTGGGGGTGCCTAGTGAACGTCTGTGCACACATGTGATGTTATGGCATGCATGTGTGAGCGAGTGTGCTGTGCCTCCCGCCCTGATCTCACCGGCGTCAACTGCACCCCCCTCTGAGCTCCAGCTAGTCTCCAGCTAGCTCAGATCTGGCTGTATTCTGCTCTCACCCTGGCCTCCCCTCCTGCAGCTGCCGTGCAGAGCAAGGAAAGAGGGGCCACTCAAGAAATCCATACCTCTCTCCCCACGGCCTCAGCAGAGCTGAGCCGGTTAGTATGCCAGCAGCGCGGTCCCTGATTAGGGAGTCCTCCCTGTGCTAGTACCTTATAGGTGCTTTCCAGACGTGCCCGGCATGCCGAGGGAGGCATCTTCGCCTGAATGAAAGAAAGCAGAGAGGCGTGGGAAGGAGGGGAGCCAGGAGGATGCAGGGAGGCTCTGGCAGTGGAAGGAGTTATTGATCTTCTGCCTTGTCACTGGGGTCCTTGCCTGCCAGGCCTTCCAGCAGCTAGATGGGCAGCCCTGGGTGCTCAGGATGCAGCTGGCGTTTTTGGGATCAGGAAGAGGCACGATTTTGGCAGCAGAAGTGCAGTTCTCGGCACAGCAACGTGGGCACAAGCCTGTGCTGTGTCTGAGTGCCTAAATGAACCGTGACCCACGCCCGAGCGGGACCGGGTGGCATCGGAGGTGGCTCAGTGGAGACCTCTGCTCAGTATGCAGCTGTGGTGAGAAAATCAAACAGGATGTTCGGCTGCATGAGGAACGGGACAGAGGATCCCGCGGCGAGTATGTCTCCACTGCATTCACAGGGGCGGGGGCGCTGGCTCCACTATCCCTGTTGAAGCTCCTGCTGTCATGGCTGCTCTACACCAGTGCCTGAGCTAGCTGGATTAAAGCTAGCTTGGCTACCCCTCCCCGAGTTGCCATCACACACCCTGATTGCAGCATAGGCAAGCAGGACAATATTGTAATGTCTTTGCAGAAGTCAATGCGCGGGCTCTTCTGGACCCTATGTGCAGCCCTGGACAGCCCCATCTCCAGCGAGATAGCGCAGAGTGAGAGGGCTTCGGAGAAGTCTGAGTGGATGCCTGGACAAACTGCCACATGGAGGGAGATTGAAAAGTGTGGGATTGTTGCCTTAGAGAGGAGAGGATGCAGTAAATCTCTGTACCAGGGGTCCCCCAACTAAAGCCCGCAGGCCGCACCCTGCCCACCGACACACTTTAACCAGCTCACTGAGTCCAGCGGCATTACAATTACGTGCAGCCCTTCATAACATAATGCAGGAGTCAGCAACCTTTCACAAGTGGTGTGCCAAGTCTTCATTCCCTCCTCCTGGCCCTGCTTCTTCCCTTCCCCCCGCCCCTCTCCCACGTGATGTGGGCCCAGCACCCTGGCCGGGAGGAGCCGCTCTGGCCCACCGTAGCAAGACTGAGTGATGTGGCCCTGGCAGCTGAAAGTTTGGGGACCGCTGCTCTGTACAATAATGACTGGTCATCCCCGTCTCAGAACACAAGAACAAGGGAGAGTCGATTACATCCAAAGGCACAAATTCAGCACTGATTAGGTGTAGCTGGTCTGTGGAACTCTCTGCCACATGGTGTCATTGAGATCGAGAATTAAGCAAGATTCAGAGAGGGATTGGATGTTTGTATGAAGCAGAGTCATAACAGTTAATACTAACAAAAATGACTTGAAGGACTTGAAGACCTCTGGCTGTTAGAGACCAGAGTGACACCTATGGGGGGGGCAGGTTGTCCCAGACCTGCGTGCTGTGTGGGTCTTCCATCTGCCTCTGAGCATCTGCTACTGACTAGTGTCGGGGACAAGAAACTGGGCTAGATGGACCTCAGGTCTGATCCAGTGTGGCAGCTCCTGGGTTCCTATGTTGTCTGTGTGTGCATATGTGTATGACTGCCGTGACCCTATGATTATTTATTTGGTGTGTCATGGTAGCACCTAGGAACCCCAGTTGTGGGCCAGGACCACATTGTGCTAGACCCCGTACATTATTTATTAGGTGTCTGACACTAGCTCCTAGGGACCAGGACTCCATTGTGCTGGGCGTTGTACAAACACAGAAGAAAAAGATGGTCCCTGCTCGAAAGAACTTGCAATGTAAGCATGATTATGCAGACGAGTGTGAGTGCGGCCTTTGTGTTCTGAACATATGTAGTCTCTACCGATGAGTTTGGGCAGTGTGTGTGTGTGTAAGTGAGTGTGTGCGTGAGAGAGAAACACTTCCTTCAGTGCACGTGTGTGTTTTCATTGACTGGACTGTATATTGTGTGTGGCCAGGGTATGCGTGTCAGGACTGTGTTGGAAATGGCTGTGCAGGGAGGATTTGTGTGTAAGGAGCGCAGGAGTCTGGAGAGGTGTGTGTGCTCATGAATGTATGTATATGTGGGAGGAGCATGAGTGTCTAAGGAGCACACGTGTGAGTGTGTGTGCGTGCACAGGCAGTGTCTGTGTCTGTGTGTGGGGCAGAGCTGAGCCTGCCTTTGATCCCTGGTATCATCAGTTCCTCTGGGAGCTGGGGAAGTCCTCTCCCGGGACGTGTTCTCAGTGAGACGTTAATTACTGCCTCTGCCTTTGCTCCATTGTCCGCGTTCCCGGGGCTCTGCGCTGCTCTGCTGTTTAATGCTGTCACAATATTTTATTGCAAAGCTGCCTGCTCGCCTTCCCCGGAATTGCATTTCTCCTGCCTCAGTGCTGAGACCTGCACATTGCAAGAAAGACACGCCCTGCTCTGGGGGGAGTCCCAGTGCCCTCTCTCTGCCTCTGGCATTCCTGGGGCCCTGTAACCCAGTAACCCCTGCTCTCTGCTGCACCAGATCAGACCCTGCCCCGTCAAGTTATTATCCTGCCCTCAGCAATGGCCATTACCTAATGCCTCAGAGGAAGGCAACCACCTTCCTTCCAATGCACTAGGGCAGGCAGGAGTCCTTCCTGACCCCTGTGGTGATCTGCGGGGGCCTTGTAGCATCAGAGTGGGTTACTCTGATCTTCTCTGCAAAACCAAAGTTATTAATGGCCACCGAGATGAATGGTCCCTTAATGATTCAGTCTCAATATCTGACCTGAGGATATCTATCTGTGTAATCTATTTATCTGTTTCTCCGTTGCTATGTGTACCCACCGATCTGTCTCCATATGCACCTTCTATCTGTCTGTTTATCCATGTCATTGTCTCCTCTTCCCCTTCGCTCTTCTCCTCTCTGTTTTTGATTTCCCTGAGCTGACTACCTGCCGTTGGAAGGAGACTTGCCTTTTATTGGTTCAAGGCTCTAAAGTCACCAATTGTTGGAGCAGCCGCCATCTCTTCCCTTGATTCCCAGGTAGTGAGAATGACCCTGGAGCCCCATCAGTACTTGCACCTCTTCCCATGACAGGGTGACCCCTGCACTGGTGTGTGCAGGCTCCCTGCCGACAGATCCTGTGTCCTGACTCAGGAAAGGGCTAAATTCAGTCCTTGGATTCGGTGAGTTTCAGCCCAGCTAAGATCAGGCCATGGTGCTGGTGGTACTGTTTCCCAAAAAGCTGTGAGCCTGTCACACCCCTAGTGCCAGGGAGAGGATAAGCCCTAATTCTGGGGCTAACCTAGGGTGCTCTGCTTTGGTTCACAAGGGTGAGGTGTGTGACTGGAGCGCAGAAGGTTTGGCAGTCTGTCCCCTGCTGCGTCTCATGTGCAGCTCTGCTGTCTTGTCCATTACACACCCCCTGGCACCCCTCTGCTCCGCCCCCTGTGAATGTTGGTGGCTCCCTACAACATAGATAGGCTCTTCTATCCAGCTGGCCCCTAATGCCCTGGTATCTGACACCGATGAATTAATGTAATAGCCCCATCCTACAGATGGGGAAACTGAGGCATGGAGGGACTTGCTCTCATTGTCTGTGGCAGAGCCAGGAAATTCAAACCCTGGTTGGCCGAGTCCCAGCCCAGCACCCGAGCCACAAGCCCATCGCTCCTCCCCAGTGCCACGGGTCTGTGGATTTGACTTTTTTCCAGGCTGAGCCTTCCAAGGACCCCTCTTGTGTTTCATCCTAAATCCTTTGCTGCTGGCACAGCCCGTTCCCACGGCAGCAGCTTCCTGAGGGGTTGTCAGGTGCCGTTTGTCTGGCATCCTGACTCGGCATTGTTCAACTCCCAGAGCCCTCGCCCCCTCCGCTCACCAGAGCCTTTGATTAGGCCCTGTCTGGATGCTCTAAATGTCAGCCAGGCCCGATCAAAGACAAACAGAAACCCAGCTCTGGGTTCTGCTGATGGATCAAAAGGCTGCCGCATCTAACGAATCGGCAGGGGAGTGCCTCTTAAAGGGATATTGCAGAAGGCGCTGTGACCTTTCTCCCTCTCTCTACATTTGCCTTTTCTGTCTTCCCTCTTTCGGTTTCACACCCCTCTTTCCTCGCCATGGTTGCACACCCCCCCTTTCCCAGATACGCTCTTTTTCATCCACCTCCCGTCTCTCCCTCAATCTGTTGCAATGTCTCATCTCTTGGCTTTACTAACGGCTTCATTCACTCAAGGCCTAGATTCGTCTCTGGGCTGCTGCAGTCTAGCCAGGGACCAATAGGAGCTGGCCCTGCGTCTCCCTGTTCTGGCGCTGTTGGGGCTGGTTCAGAGCTCTGTGGGCCTTGCCGCAGCCAGGAAATAGCGAGGGCAGATGCGCGCACCAGCCTCACCTCCTCCTGTCCCTGGCCCACCCCTGACATGCGCCCTGCGCTTGGGGGCAGGGAGGGTGAGTTACAGCAAAGGCGAATCAGGCCCTCTCGTCTCTCTCTCTGTGTCATCTTCCACCCATGCCCTGCTCTGCAGGGTTGGGGGCACAGGCAGGCTGATCATGTCGAGTTCAAGTAACCAGCGCAGGGTGTAGGACTCCTACCCTCTCTGCAGTGTCTGCCCTAGTTCCTCCGCCTGTCTCAGGCTGTCTCCTTGTGTCTCCGGCTGCCCGCCTGATCGGGTCACTTCCATTCGGCTCCACTGCTTCCCCAGTTCCCTGAGCGGCGCTCGCCAGACCCTCCCCAGCCCAGCCGTTCCTTTGGAGACGTTCGCTCAGAGCTTTGGGTAGCGCGGACCAGGGGACATGGAGTCTGGACCGGGGGGGCACAGGCAGCAATGCATGTGGAGCTGGTGTGCCCTGGGGGTGTGCAAGGGGTGTTGGGTGGGGAGCAGGAGTGGGCCAGGTGGGGTTTGGGGTAATTGGACCCCACCAGAGTGTCTCTACCCTGTCCACGGCACCCAGTGGCCCCCTCTCTGAGGCTCCCCCCACAGCAGGGTGTCTGCAGGACACTGGCAGAGCTAAGGCTGGGTAAGTGGTAAGGGGGGTTATCAGTCTGCCCTGACCAGGGCGCTCCTGTCCTGTGGCAGAGCAGATTCTGTCTCCCCGTTAAAAGGGGACCCTCGCCTGGTTTTCCCCTACGTCTGGGCGGGATTGGGCTGCCCGAGTCCCCAGTGCTTCCATCAGCTCCTTTCTCTGCCTCCCCGGGCCCTGGCAACCTGCTCCTTCTAGGATCCTCTGCCCTGAGCTCGGGGTAGGTGTGAGCAGGGCAGGAACCTGCCCGAGCCCTGTCTCTGACCATCACTTCAGGTGGCTCCCAGGACCTGCTCACACCAACGGGGAGAGATCGTCCAGAGGCGCAGGATGGCAGCCTTGAGCTGCCCTGTGCTGCCGTGGGGTTAAGAGGTGAAAGGGAAGGTCACAAAGGCAGTGGCTCTGGGAAGTGTGGAACAAGGTTGATCTAGCTGTCATTCCAGCGCTATCCCTACCCCTCTGTCTGTCTCTGCCTCAGCCCTGCCGTGGGACCGCCCCACCGGGGATGGGAGAGGCTGCTGGCAAGGGGG
>ML675714.1:2365379-2415350 GCA_007922155.1 Mesoclemmys tuberculata
GCCCCCTCCCCAACTGCTGGCACCGGGGGCTGGCGGACAAAGTGCTTGGGAATGGCTGTACCGATGGTTGCCCCGGCTGCAGGAGTCGGAGAGTTCAAGGCCAGACGGGGCTATCAGATCCTCTAGTGTGCCCTCCTGTCTGGCACAGCCCACCAGTGCTCCCTGCCAGCTGCACAGCCAGACCAACAACCGGGCCGGACAAAAACATCCCCGCCCTCAGGAGACGAAACTGCTGTGTGCCATCATTGGCTCACCCACTGCACCAGCAGGAGAACCCTCCATCCGCTGGGGGGATGGGTAGACAGGCACCGGGCCAGGGGTGGCCTGCCGGTGTGGGGGAACGCAGGCGGGTAGGAGGGAAGTGAGGCTGTGCTAATGGGTGTGTTTGGGGTGCGGCTCTCTGGGGACATCCCTGATCTCGCTGCCCCGGGAGGTTTGCACGGCTGCGTTCTCAGAACTGGCTCCCCATGGTACATGCCGGTGGGGACAGGGAGGAGCAGGGACAGCTGCCAGGGAGATTTGGCATCCCATTGCCAAGCCAACATCATTCAGGGTGGAGGGACTCGCCTGGAGCCTCTGACGGGGTCACCCTGGGCAGGGAGCTCTGCAGGGGGTTGTGTTAGGGGAGGGCATGGGGGATGTGCCAGGTGCTCTTTGACTTAGTGCGGGAAGGAGAAGGGGAGAGAGAGAAAGGGGGAGTGCAAAAGGGAGGGGGAGGGAGGGCACAGCAGCGTCTGTTCTCCATTGCAGATGGAGCTCCGCGGGGGAAGCAAAAGAGGGAATGTGAAACCAGAGAGGGGGAAGAAGGACTTGCCGTGATGGGAGGGGGAAGGGGGGGCAGAAAAAGGAGAACAGAAAGAAGGACAGTGTTGAAGGGAAGGAAAGGAAAAACGCACTGACAGGCAGAGCCTCAGGCCAGCTCCGCCCTCGGTCCCAGCCAGGCGAGGCCCGCGGCAGGACTCTGACTGAGGGCAGCAGAACTGATCTCTTGTGTCTTACCCCAGCCTCTCACAGTCCTGCCAGCAGCAAGGGCATGGAGCAAATGTAGCCACTGTCCCCAGCACATCAGTGCATGCTCACAGGCACACAGAGGCCTCACACACTCACACGCTCCTACAGAGTTCACGCACGCACACACTTCCACTTGCACTGCCACACAGGCGCACGGAGTGCGCGCACACACACACACAGGCACAGGAAATGCACACCCACACAAGCTCACAGGGGCACAAGCACACACAGTTCATACACACTTGCACACACACATGCAGGCATACAAAGTTTACATGCTCACATTGCATTTTTGGTTTGTAGTGTGGGCACAGACCCTCGAGCAGGATCATTGAGCCAGGTGCTGCACAAACGCCTGTGGAGCTACAGCCCCTGCCCTGAGGAGCTTACAGTGGAAGAAGGTGCCCAGGCCAGATTTCCCACAGGACTCTGCTCCCATGTGGGCACCATATAAGTATGCCAATGTAGCCTCATTGGAGCTGCTGGGATCCAAGGCAAACTCCCCTTGCCCAGTCACACACGGCGCACGCACACCCATGTCAGCACACACGCTTCCCCCCCACTGCCCCTTGCCCAGTGCCCAGCGTAGATGACGACTCTGCATGAAAACATGAAGCAATAACCGACACTGACGCCTGGTGGAGACCCTCCCTTGTGCTGTGGTCACACACAGCTTCGCTTGTCTGCCGTACTGTAGGCACACGGGGCACGACGTCACGTGCTCTTCCGCCCCTTCCACAGGATTTATACAAGGCACGGTGCCATGTGCATGCATTGCACTGTATTCGTCCTGGCCATGATGTCTCCACTCCGCATGCCCTACGTTCATATATGGTACCAGGCCCATGTAGCCTTCCATGCCTGCCACTGTCATGCTGGCCTCCGTTCCACATGCCCTCCACTTGCGCTGCACGGTTTTCAGGCTGGACACATTGCCCACATGCCCCCGTACTGCCACGCTGTGTGTGCACAGCAGATGGTGCCCCTACATCCTTTCATGCCTGCTGCCCCATGTATTTGTACCATCTTTGGTGCTGTACATCCCTGCCACACCGTGTCACATGCAGAGGGCCGAATTCTGCTCCCCTTTTCACCCATGAAGCCACATCAGCATCACAAACCTGTAACTTGTTTGGCTTCACATGAGGTCTCTCCAACAAACATCCTGGATGAGGTTGGCCTGTGGGTCTGTGCTACATGGAGAATGTATCCCCCAGACAACAGGCTGAGGGGGTGTCTCCCAGACTCCCCACTTTTCCAGAGAACTATGCTTCTGATACTACATCCAGACTGCTCTCATGCCCCATTGCCATCCGTCTCAGCACCCACACACCCAGCCAACCCTGGGGCACTCCTCTGCCATGCAGTGGCGAAGGACAGGGCTCCTACAAGACTATGGTAAGAGCAACCAGGATAGGACTGGAAGCCTAGATACACTGGTGATGTGCGCGGGATAAAAATGTCAGCTGTGGTGGATTACAGAGAGAATAAAACTGGGTGGTGGATGTGTTTAGGGATGGACAGATAGATAGGATTTGTGTAGAAAAATATGTTGCCTTGAGTTGGATGCATACACTAAAGGAGAGACCACCACATTTGAGCTGACGTTGCTTTGGGCCACAAAGCGAAGGAGGATCCTGTATGCAGTGAAGTAGCATTGTGGGCAGGCGGAGTGGAACTGCCCAGCCAGGTTGACCCCCAGACTCTTGGGCAACATGTAACAGGATCTTTAATGACCACAACTGGTCAGGGCCTTGGTGTAGCAGCTCCTTGAGAGCTCAGAACTGCTAGCAGCACTGCATCCCAAACACTGGGGTCAGCCCTGACCCAGGCAGGAGAGCCCCACAGCAGAGGCACCCATGCTATTCACTGACTCTAAGTGGCAGATCCTTAATGGCCTCCCCTCTGAGAAGTGGCCGTATTCCATTGTCCGTACTTGGGAGAAGGGGGCACGGGAATGATAGCATTGATCTCTCCACGAGCCCAGAAGATGGGTGCCATCCTGCAATACTAGCTCTCTCCTCTTCCAGCCCTCCCCGCCTTCACTCCACCATCTGCCCCTGGGTCCTAGGGAAGACACATTTTCTCTTCTTCCTCCACCCATCACACACAGGCTGCTGATTGTATGAATGAGATGGGGCTTGTCACCAAGGCAACAAGCATGAATGAGCACAGGAAGGTAACCCTGGAGACTGTGTGAATGGGAAATGGCCAGTTGCTATGGAGATCTGGTAAATGGGAAGAGACCCTCTGGCATGACAGAGACTAGGCTAAGCAGCAAGCCGCATGGCAGCTACCTAAATGAGGGTGGGGAAGGAAATGGGGGCTTGTGGTTAGAGTAGGGGACTAGGACACCTGGGTTCTGTTCCCGCTTCTGGTTAGAGCTGGTAACACTAGGTATCAGGACGCCTGGGTTCTATTCCCAGCTCTGGGAGGGGATAGTGGTTAGAGTAGAGGACAGTTGGTCAGGACGCTTGGGTTCTATTACTTCCTCTGAGAAATCCTGAAGCTGCTTATATGGCATGAGACACCCCCATTTCTTCACCCCAACAGTGTGAGCAGGAAGAACATGATACACAAAAGTCTTGGTGCCTTGTCAGGATATGAGAAACCCACTCTCTGTGGGGGTACAGCCCCATCACCTTCCCTGGTAATGCCTTTAGCAATGCCGGGCATTCTGCGTCTCTGGTTTGTGACCCAGCTCTCCTGAAAGAGTTAGGGTGGCCTAGCTTTTGCTTTCTATTGGCCACAGAGCCGGGGCGGTTTGGCTGGACAGCCCTTTTCCCCAGCTGGTTTGATTTCCTGCTAGAGGGCTTTGGCAAAGCCTTAATTCCCGCTCCGTCCCTGAGGAAACATCTACATTGCAGCTGGGAGCGTGCCTCCCAGCCTGGGTAGAAAGAAGTGCCCTAGCTCTGCTCAAACTCACACATGAGAGAGAGAAATGTGGATGTTGCAGCACGAGTGGTGGCTGAGACTAGCCACCTGAGCTAGGACCAGGGGCTGGCGGGCTTGGACTCAGATGTACTTTGCACTGGAGCTGGACTTGAACCAAAGAAATGTAGGGCTGAAAGGGACATCAGGAGGCCTTCTAATCCCCCTTCTTGCACTGGGACAGGTTTACGAATATCTAGACCATCCCTGACCTGTGTCTGTCTAACCTGTTCTTAAAACCCACAGCCCAGATCTAGACCCCACAGCCCAGATGAGAACATCCATCGAAGCAGCAGCAGGACCCTGCTATGGTGGTTTCAGTCTCATTTCGTACATTTGAGGACCAGCAGGGACCGTTCTGATTATCTAGTCTGACTTCCAGCAGGACACAGGCCAGAGAACCCAGCCCATGATTCCTGTTTGAACTAGGGGGTAATTTTAAAAAGACATCCAGTCTTGATTAAAGACACCAAGTGAAGGAGAATTTGCTGTTTCTAGTCTCCCCAAAGACGCCAAGCGAAGGAGAATTTGCTGTTTCTAGTCTCCCCAAAGACGCCAAGCGAAGGAGAATTTGCTGTTTCTAGTCTCTTTCAGGTGTTTTCATTCCCCCACATGATGCTGTCTTGTCCAAACAGACAGGACAAAGTTTCAATCCATCCCCAACACCTGTTTTCTCTGACCTTTTTTTAACAGTAGTGCTATGAAGTCACTTTGTGCTGTGACCCTAGCATTGTCTGTAAGCTCAATAGCATCATGCTGGGTCTGTAGTGTGGATGGGAGACAGCTAAGTGCGAGGTAGTGTGTGGTGTGCGTGACTCTGTAGGGGACTCTCGCCCCTTTGACCACAGTGCTGCAGTGTGGTGCTATCAGTAGAATGAGATGTACCCACCAAGGTGTTGACTATGGGCTAGTCTATGCTTCCAACGCACAGCCGTGTCACTGTCAGAGCGCTTGTATCCCCCCGAAATAGCTACTGCTCGTGTAGGTGGTTTAGCCATGTTGGCAGGAGAACCAACACAGCGCCGTCCAGCCTAACGCTTATGCCGGCAAAATTTACATTGCTCGGGGGGGTGTTTTTTCACACCCCTGCATAGCAAAAGTTTTGCTGGCATAAGTGCTAGTATAGACAAGGCCTGTGTGTGTCCATTAAAGCTCCTGCGGGAGGTGTTAGATGTAATCCCATTCATTTCACTGCCCCGTTCATGGTGGTGGTCCCCTTTAGGCAGACTCATTAAACCCTTGCAGAGCCCTTTTAAATTGTCATGTCCCCTGCCATCCCCGGAGTGGCTGTATTTCATCATTTGCTGAGCAAATCCTTTGTGGTATTGCTGGGCATTGTTAAACGCTGCTGTGCCCTACCCCAGAGATGGCTACATATCAACACCAATATTCCAGTAGGGCATTACTGTGCAGCTTTTAAACAGCCACTGTGCCCCACCCCAGAGAAGGGTGCATTTCAGTGATCCTGGCATATAATTTATGCATCCAGTTACGTTCTTTGGGTTGCAAGGATGGCCAGATGCGTCAGTCAGGATTACCCTGGATCCCTGCTGCAGGGAAGATTTTCATACTTCCCCAGGGTGCTGGCCCCCTTTTTTGCTGGCCCCCTTTTTTGTGCATCCTGCCACCTTTTCCTTCCCAGCTACAGGGAGGTGAGAGCAATTTCACCCCAGATGCTTTTATGGGAGAGGTTGTTAACATCAACATTCAACGCTTCTATAAATATACCCCTGACGATCGTATGTAAAGACACCAAAGGCCACGGTGGCCTTGCTAATTCTGTAATTAAAAATAGCAAAATGCAGAAGCCAGTGGGAAGCGCCTGTCAGTAACAGCATCTAACCTGCCTCCGTCTCCTGCTGGCTTTGAGGGCTGTGCCCCTGTGGGCCGGCGCCACCACTTGGTCAGCCAGCCACACTGCAAGCAGGAGCTTGATTTTAGAGTTGAAGCTGCAGGGATGGTTGAGCCAAACTCTGCTGGGGTGTAAATCAGCAGTGAGGCCATTGAGGTCCGTGCAGAACCTGGTTAGGGCTGGAGTGGATGGTCCAGAGTTTCACTGAACGTGGGCCAGTGAAAACAAAGGGAACAGGGCTGCACACGGTGTGCAAAGCCACTCTCCAGCGCAGCCACACAAATACAGCATCCTAGAGTGCAAGACACACAATACACACAAGCACACACATACAGCATCGTAGCACCAGACACACAACACAGCCACACAAAAACAGCATCCTAGAGCGTCAGACACAACACACAGAGCAGGCCTATTTGTGTGTTGTGTGTCCTGCGCTCTAGGATGTTCTATTTGTGTGACTGTGTTGTGTGCCTGGTGCTTGCACTCTACGATGCTGTATTTGTGTGGCTGTGTTGCGTGTCTGGTGCTTGCACTCTACGATGCTGTATTTGTGTGGCTGTGTTGCGTGTCTGGTGCTTGCACTCTACGATGCTGTATTTGTGTGGCTGTGTTGCGTGTTTGGCTCTTGCAATGGTGTAAGCGCCAGATACACAACAACACAGCCGCACACATACTGCATCCTAGAGGAGTGTGTTTTCTCATCTGTGAACCAAATCTGAGGCCCACACTGCCACAGGGGGCTTGTGACAGACACCGTTTTAATCCCTCAGGGATGCGTTTAGAAGAGGCTTGATTCTAGGCCTGAGCAAATCTACAGCTGATCATGCTCTGTCTCCCAGCGTATCTGGATCCAGCTTTGTGACGAGATGGTGGGGGAAGGACCCCGGTTTAGCCCCCCATCCAAACCTGGGTGAGTTTCATCTCCAAGCAGGTGTTTTCAGGAGTGGCACAAAAAGGTTCTTCCTTTCCTGTATCCACCCAGATGTAAAGCTGGCCCTGGCAATGAGAGCCTAAGAGGCAGCATCTCTGAGCTCCACTCCACTGGGGAGAGGGCTGGAAGTGTGTGGATCTATCTATCTATTTGTCACACACACCCCTCTCTCTCTAGTTGTGCCTTTTGCTGATTCGTGTCTTGTAGCCAGGAGGAATAAAAGCTTTGTAACCAGAGTTACTGAACCCCTGTGATTCAGCTTTTAATTATCGTAAGAAAGAAAGAAACATAGAGCTAGATTAACTCACATTTCCAGAGCCATTTTCATCCCAAGAGATCTAAATATGGAACAATTCACTTTCCTTCGAAATGCAGCCACTTCTGGGTGAGGTGAAAGCAGCATCTATCTAATAGTTTCACAGCAGCACTGTCCAGGGATGGCTCACCCAGCACTGAACTGCAGCCACTTCAAGGGTAGAAGGTGGCTGCTGATTAACACCCACCCAGCAATGTTACTCAAGAGTTGAGGTCAGGAGGTAATGGAGAATCCTCTATCCGACTGAAACTGCGGGAAGCACTTTAAGGAAGCTGATTCTGACTTGGACTATGGCCAGGGCACTGGAGTTAATGCCTTTAATCTAGAATGATATTGGGCTAATGAAACCAGTTATGGGTCTGATCTGAAATGCTCAGCGCTGTGGCCTGGCCATGTTTATGTGTTCTTGCCAGCACACTGAAGCCATCTGTGCTATTATCCCATCTGACTTCACGAGCTAAGTATATGCAGGCCTGGACATTACTTGGAGGAAAGACCTCCAAGGAAAGCCCAGGGGCTGAGATGGGTGTTTCTATAGGGAGCACTCTCCCCAGTGGGTCAGTGCCTTAGTGTGGGGCAAAGGGCAGAGTGTGACCTTCTCAACGTGACTGAGATGATGCCGGATGGACCCCTTCTCCCATGAGATGAAATCAAGCTCTTGTCAGCTTGTGCTCATGGGAGCCTGTGGCACTTTTCCTAAAGAGTCGGGGTGTTAGCTCCAGTACCTTGAGCAAATGTCAAGACACAGAGTTGCGTTCTGTCTCCTTCCACTCCCCCTGGATTTTCACATGGAGATGGGATTATTCACTTCCGGAGCAGCTGTGCGGTCTTGCCATGCGGCGTTAACCAGCTGCAGCGCCCCTCCATGCTGAGCGAGTTATTCCTGCGTGTTCATCTGTGACAAAACACGTTGGGACCCTTGGCGGGAATGTGCTAAAGAGGAAGATGATGGTGATTTTAGTCTTTCATGCAGCAGGGCCCCTTCACTTTAGCCATTCACAGCCAGGATGCTAGGTTCTTCCCCTGGCTCTGGTGGAGGCTGGGGGTCTGATCAGGGGCGCTGGGCGTCAGGGCTCCGGGGTTCTGTGCCCAGCTCTGCCATTGACTTGTTTACGTGAGGAGAGAATTTGATCCAGGTTGAGGGTCTTGGTTGCCCATTTTCAGTGAGGCCCCTTCTTCCCACCAGGTCCCACTATAGCCCGTCTCCACACGCCTTTCTTCCCCCACCGTGGCACAGAATACAATTCTCCTCTCAAGGGGAGCTTCCCCCTCTCAGGGCAAGGGGCCCCGCTTCCCAGCACCTCTCTTATTTTGTCTCTCTCCCCTTGCGTCTCTTGCAGCATCTTGGCGAAAGTCGGCTCCGACTTCGACCTGCGAACACTGCGAGCAGTTCGTGTGCTCCGGCCGCTCAAACTGGTGTCGGGGATCCCAAGTAAGTGAGTTAGTTGCTGCCCCACGGGTCTGGGATCCAGCCAGTCCCTGTCATCCCCCATGGGCCCAGCACCCAACCTGGGGCCCTGTCATCTCCTCATGGGACCTGGCACCCAACCCGGGGCCCTGTCATCCTCCCGTGGGACCCAGCTCCCAGTGGCAGCCCTGCCATTATCATGCTGAAGCTGGGAGCTGCTGCAGAGAAAGGCTTTTAAAGAGCTTGTCTGACCTTGTGCGCTCAGACAGTGGCTATTGCTGGTGTCTCAAGCACTCCTCGGTTGGTCAACATCAATCAGGGACTTAGGAGTTCAGATCCAAATGGCCCCACTTGGGGGGTCTCTCCAGTGCCGCCTAGAAGGGGATAACCCACTCTGTGCTGCTTGATTGCAACAGTGTCTAGAGCCCTAGTCATGGAGAGGAGCACACTGTGCATGTATTAGGTATATTAATGAAGCGCCTAGGTGCCCCAGTCAGAGAGCAGGAGCCCATTGTGCTAGGTGCTGTACAAACACAGAACAAAAAGACGAGCCTGGTCCCGAGAGCTTCCAATCTAACTAACCTAGTGCCTCCTGGTTTGGGGTGTCAGGGCTGAGCCCAGGTTCCCTGGCGGAGAGTCCACACAGCTGTGCAGAGAGGGACTCTCCCCTTGCTGCTCCGGGGCCCCAGAATTCCAGGGCCCTGCCTTGGCTGTGGGAACTGCCATCTGACACCCTGTCTCTCCCTCTCCATCCCCAGGTTTACAAGTCGTTCTGAAGTCCATCATGAAGGCTATGATACCTCTGCTACAAATTGGCCTCCTCTTGTTTTTTGCAATCCTTATTTTTGCAATCATAGGATTAGAATTTTATATGGGAAAATTTCACACCACCTGCTTTGACTTGGTGACAGGTAGGTGCAGCGCCCGCATCCCCTTTCCCCTGCGTTCGGATCAGGGGTCCCATAGGTGAGGGACGCAGGGAATTCAGGGGCCGGGCAACAGGAAGGGACCAGCACAAGCTCCCTTAACTTGCATGCATAGCAAAGAATGTTTGTCTAGTCGGGAACTGGGAGCTGAGACACCTGGGGTTCTAAGCCCAGCTCTTGGTGGGGAAGGGCTTAGAGCAGGATGCTTGAGACTTGGAGGCTCTAGTCCCAGCTGTCAGAGGGAACATGGTCTAAGGACTAGAGCAGCAAACAGGGAGCCAGGACATCTGGGTTCTAGCCCAAGCATTGGCATTGACCTGCGGTGTGGCCTCAGGCAAGTCACTTCCCCTCTCTGAGCCTCAGTTTCCCCTTCTACAACGTGGAGGTCATGTTGACACGAACCAAGGCTAGACCAATGAATATCTGTAAAGGGCTTGAAGAGCCTAGTGGACAGTCCCAGTCTTTGTCGTGTGAGAGAAGGTGGTGTGAACCCATCTGGCACCAGCCCTGTGGGCAGCCCCCCACCCATGGGTGACAGCATCTTCCCTGGCCACGTGTTCCAGGGCTGGAATCTGCCTGTCATCTCCGTTATTCCCTTTCCTTCTCTCTCTGCCGCTCCTCCCTGGGCCCCTGGCCTGGGCTCAATATGGAATGGCCTAATTATTTCCGTCCCCTGATGAAGATGGTGTTAATTGTGGGAGAGCTATTTCTGCAAGGCGGCCATGTCACGGCTGTAGAAATGAGAAGGGGGGAGGAGGGGGGAAGGAGGATGCTCTGCTACCCGCAGGGTCCCAAGCAGTTTGACTCTCCCAGCAGACACAAGAGAAGTGGCTCTGATTTGCATTTGCAAATGTGGACATTCAAATCCTGGCTTCCACGGGGTGGAGGGAGCCAGCCCTCAGTGCAGGGCCCCAGCTGCGGTCAGCCCAGGGACTGTCCCCTCCCTGCACCAGACCAGGCTATCTGGGATTGAGGGGCCAGGAACTCATCTCAGGATCCCAGCAGGGTCTCTCTAAGGCACTGCAGAGAGGGACTGCCCCCTCCCTGCTCTGGGAGAAGAGATGCTAGACCAGGACCCTGAAGACCGAGGTCCAGTTCCTGGCTTAAGCATGGCCTCCCTGTGTAACTGGGCAAGTCCTTTGTGTCTCTGCTCCCCATCTGTGCAATGCAGGTAATATCCCAGGGTGGCGGCTGGTAGATCCAGGAATGACTTGGAGTTGTTCAGATGCTGAGAGCCAGATAAATAGGAGGGGAAGGGTCTGGATGCTTGAGCTCAGCGTGGAGACCACAGTTGCCTTCAGAGAGGTAGTGTGTCTGGGGGGGCTTTGCCAGAGCTGTACACAGGACGGCTGTCTGTATTGCATGGCAGCATTTGTGAGCCGGGTAGGGAGAAACCCTTGGCTTTTGCCCACCAGTCCCTAGGATTAGCTGCCTGCCACGAGGTCGTCCGCCAGCCGTGGGGTTACCTGACTTCTGCAGGGCTGCCCACCTGCCTCTGGGGTATCGGTCCTTTTTTCTTTCCCTACCCTGCAGGCGAAATGAAGGTCGAAGTTCCATGTGGGACGGAAGAACCAGCCCGCATGTGCCCCAATGGGACCGAATGCCGTGAGTACTGGGACGGCCCAAATTACGGGATCACGCAGTTCGATAACATCCTGTTTGCTGTGCTGACTGTCTTCCAGTGTATCACCATGGAAGGGTGGACCGACCTCCTTTATTATGTGAGTCCCGGCCTGCAGCAGCCCCTGGCTCTAAGGCCTCCACTGCCTGGCATCAGGGGGGCAGGGGGCAGGGCAGGACACGCGTGAGGGGTAGGGGGTTTCCTGCCCAGATTGCTTTGGATAAAGAGGCTGTTCTTAGTGGCCTGGACATAACGCTGAGAATCAGACCTGCTGAGTCTGCAGCTGACTTACGGTTTGGTCATGGGGAAGTCGCAGCCTTGCTCGGTGCCTCAGTTTCCCCATGTGTAAAATGGGGGTGATGATCTCACAGGGTGAGTTCATTAGTTAATGGTTGTAAAGCATTTTGATCTGCCTGCTCCCCTCGCTAACTGCGCTGCAGGGTCACTGCACCCCCTGGCACAGGCCTCATGTCTACAATCCACCCCGTATGAACACTGGGTCTGCTGTGCCTACCTGGCCCTGGCCCGGCCTGTGGAATTACGGCATCCTCTGGCCAGAGGCACAAATCTTCTTGGCCAAAACAACCCGTTGCTGAGCTCTGAGTTATTTGAGTGAGGCAGAACGGACCTGGCTGTTCACGAGTTCTGATCGACTGGGGCATGTTCTCAGCTGGGCGATGACCATCCAGAGATCAGCCCCCGGCAGCCAGCCCCCGGCAGCCCTGACGCTGGACCAAGAGGCATCTTGTGGCTAATGTGTGTCCAAAGAGAGGCTCGTGGCTTCTCCGGGACTGCAGTTACGGAGCTGCCAGGCAGCAGTGCTTAGCCTAAGGGGAGCCTGCTTCCAGGATGCTGACAGGCTGCTTCTTTCTCTCAGCATTTTGTCCCCGATCCAAAGTGCAGTGGGGTCCTTACTACCAAGAGGCCAGGCACGCGGCTGGCCATGTGTGCAGAATTAACGAGTGGGGCAGTCTGCTGAGTCAGGGAAAAGGCTGAAGAGCGCCACAGAGATGGGGGGTGGAGAAGGGGAGAGAGCGAGGAAGAGGAAAAGAGAGAGCCATTCTGTGCTGGAGCCCATAGGTCTCGTGGGGGGTGGGAGAATGGGGGGTGAAGCTGGGCCTGCCTGGCTGTGGACATACGATGAGACAGTGCTAGAGTGGGCCTTTCAGACCCTTCACGTACACAGCCACGGATTGCCGGGGGGGGGGGGTGAGTGAACAATAGATGGGGCGACTGGCCCTTTTTCAGGCCAGCCCCACCAGTGCCATAATTAGTTGCCTTGTGGCCTGAGGAGTGGGGCTAATGGGATCAGGTGATACCCCACGAACACCTGGGGGGGATTCTTTCTCTGGGAGACAAGTTGCCCCCTGGGGGTACCCTGAGTTAGGGTCTGTAGAAAGCAGCGAGTCCTGTGGTGGGGAGGCAGTGGGAACTTGCTAGGATGACGGGCCTCCCAGGAGAAAGTCCTGGGCTGTAGGCGCAGCTAAAAGCACAAGTTGCTCGGCTGGGCTGGGTAGGACAGAGAATGCCAGTAAGGGCAGACTGGGAGAAGCAGATTGGGAATCAGTCTTCAAAACAGAGCAGGGAAGGGCTTAGGTTAGCCCGGAAGGGCAGAGAACTGAGCCTAGAAGGCTGGCTCGAGAAGAGTTGGAGAGGAGCAGAAGAACTTGTTTGTTAGGACGTTTAGTTGGACCCTTGCTCTCCTGGAAGGTTCGAGTTTATTTAGTGAGACCATCACTGGCCAATGTAAGGAAGGCTGAAGGGACCCACCTTGGAGGGGGAAACTGAGGAAGGGGGGCTGCAAAGCTACTCCATGGCCTGAGGGGTGCTCTGGAGGTGGTGATGTTAACCTGCAAGTGTGGGCGCTCATGTGTGAGCATGGCACTGGAGTGCGAGTGTGGCCGGGCAGAGCTGCGTGTGAGAGAGCCTGTGAAAAGTGGGGGTGGATGGGTGTTAACTTGTGTCTGTAAGTGCTAGGTTGTGGTAGCATGGCTGTTACCGTGTCTGTGTGTTAACACTGACGTGTGTGCGTGTCTGAGCGTGTGCCCGGATAGCCCCATGGGACGGTGTGCATTAGCACGTAGCTGCGCTGGGGGAACATGAGTTCAGCTGTCTGAGCAGAAGACTGAATAAGGTGAGAGGTTCTTTGAATGGTGACCAGGCCAGTTCTTGGATGAGATGGTGAAGAAAAGCCTGGGGTGCAGTAGGAAATGGCCTTGATGATCCAGGCGGGCGCTCTTCTACCCCTTCGTGGCTGTTGATCTGGGTGTTTTGCTTGGGCGGGAAGCTGTGCTCCCACAGCATCTGCCTTTTGGGTAAAACACTAGTGAGATCACTGGAACTCTGTGACACTTTCCCCAGGAGTAACTGCCGTAGCCCCAGGGTCCTGGCCAAATTCCATTCAGCATCTCCTGAAATCTCCATTTGATACAGGCTTCTCCTTTGCTTTCTGCCCAAAAACGGCTATGCAGTGTTGGTGTGGGCCGTTAAGCTGCTGTGCTCCCCCGCAGAGGTAGCTGCATTTCAGTGGTGGGTGGCTGATCCCTCTCTAGAGACCATGAAGCACTTCGGGATGGAAAGCGCAATGTAAACATAAATTATTCCTTGTTCCATGAGCTAATCACACTAATGCAGGAGAGAGGCCTCGTGTCCCAGGCCCACCACAGAGGGAGCAGCGCCGCCTGCTTCTCTCTCTAGTCCCCAAAGGCTTCCAAGTGGATTTGTAACAGCCAGCATTGCTCTGTGAGTCAGCTGTTGTCCGCCCCTCCAAACTGGTGGTGGTTTAGGATCTGCGCCAGTCCTCTTGGCGAGAGCTGACCTTCCAGAAGCAACTGGAGTCTGCTTCAGGTGGGAGCAGGAGGACAGAGCGCCCTATGGCACTTGTGCAGAGCCCTGCAGTGGGGCTGGGATCCTGCAGGAGCAGGATTACAGAAGAGTCTGGTGCGGCCCTCTACTCCAGAGCCCGGACTGGCTTCTGGGAAAGGCCTTTGCAAGATGCTTCTGCGTTGATAGACACGGGCTGCTGGGATTGGAAGGGCAGGTGTTCAGGGATACAGAGCGGTTCCTAGCCAGCGCATAGGATCCGCCCAGGCCCCGCTTCAGGGGCACCAGACAGCTCGGGGTGGGGAACGGGTTCTGGAGCCTTTCCCTGCTAGGGGGGCACCTCCAATCTAATCCGAAAGCGGTGGGACTGGTGGTTGGGGGGGGGCAGGGAGTGTGTCACGGGGCCTTTCCTGGCTAGATGATGCCGCTCCAATCCACTGCCCATCATGGGGGTGCTGGCTGGGTCAGGAAGCTGGGGGATGGGATATCGAGGCCTTTCCCTTTCAGGGTCTTGGTTTGAATTCAGCTCCGTTCACTAGCGACTGAGATGTGCTGCCAGGGGTCCCTGCGTGAGATTAGCTGAGTGCGTCTCAGCCCAGTTCTGATCCACTGCACCCGGGCCCCCTCTCGCCCCAAGGGTGGGTTCCCGCAGCAGAGGCCTGAGGTCCATCTACAAGGGCCATGACCGTGGGAGGGAAGATGCTCTCCATGCTGTGGGTAAACGCAGCCATCTGTCTCCTGGGGGCAGCCGTGTGGGTGCTCCCAACCCCCCAATGAAAATTCACTTTGAGTATTAAAATATTCTCTGGAGGGGAGAGTTTAATGAGCCTCTCTGCCTGGGTGAGCGTGAGCCCTGCAGAGATGGAGAAAATAGGTTAAAAAAGTACATGGTTAAAGTACAGAGCAGGAAACTTGGACTCCTGGGTTCTCTCCTGAGCCCAGGCTTCCCCTTGGGCAGTGGGAAAATCACTTCACTGTGCTTTGTGCCTCAGTTTCCCCATGTTGGGTGTGGTCTCCATTTATCTCCCCCAGAGGTGGGTCCACTAATTATTTTAACACTCAAGGCCCTTGGGTGGCAGTGCCCCTTGTTAATTATAAACTCACACACCACCAGCCCACTCTCTGCTTCATGGCAATGACCCAGAAACCCACAAGCCAGCACGTAGAGCTGGTAGAACGATGGTAGTAGACAGGAGTGAATGCAACAACCCCATCAGCTCCACACGGATATGTTTGCCACTGTGACTAGGGGATGAAAGTGCCCAGCTCATCAGGAGGTGCCTGTGAACCAGAGTCTCCCCCGGATGCAGCAGCACTTGTAGGGGGGACATTTCACGGAGCCAATCCGTCAGTGGAACAAGCCCTTATGATGCATTCCATCACCGACAACCTAGTCACTTGTGTAACCTTGGACCAACCCCAAACTCCCAGCCCTGTGGGTAATTGCGTCCTCTCACCAACCCCCATTTGTCTTTGTCATGTGCTTTTTGTACTAGATTTGAAAGAAGCCCTGGATAATTAACCAGCGAATCATTTGTTTCCACCCTCTTGCAAAGGAGGAAAGCAGAAAACGTGTGCATCGTGTACGGTTATCTTACTACCATCCAGTGCCCGCCGCTCTTGTCCCAAACTGTGCTGTGGCGCTGATGTCGGCTGTGAAGCAGCTGTCGCGCCCCCCCCCAGAGGCAGCTGCATTTCAGCACACAGGATTCTGTTGTTATTGTACAGTCTGAAAAGGGGGGCGGGGAACAGACACTGAACCAGCCAAACTGTTGGCAAGAGGCAATGGCAATCTGCCTCTGAGTGGGAGCTAACGTGCCAGCTGGAGCTGGAAGTGGTTCCTGGAGGCAGGGTGGCTCTGTGCGTGAGGATCTTGCACCTTCCGCTGAGCCTGCATCTACACAAGCGAGGGGTGTGATCCGCAGCTCCCACGGACGACCCCTGCTAGCCCATGGAGTTAGTGCTCGAGACGCAGAAGTGGCGCTGTAGCAGTGTGGGTTGCAGGGGCAGAGGTTTGCTGCCCTGAGCATGTACCTCAGGACCCCAGGTGGGCCTGTACTCAGGGCATCTAGCTCGGGCTGGGGCTGCCACAGCTACCCGGCTGCTTTTAATGTGCCGGCTCAGCACAGCTCGGCTCGGATGAGCATGGAAGTCTCAGCCCCAGCTTGTAGGGCAGGGAGAGCCTGGGTCACCCTGGCCATGCCACGAGCCAGGCAAAACACAAGCACCCTGGAGAACTTGGCTCCTTTCGGGATGGGACTGGAGGAGCTGCCCAAAGGCTGCCCCCTGGGACCCAACTTGGGGCTTCCAGAGTTTGCCCCTTGCAGTTATGGGGAGACTGTGGACGTGGCAGAGTCTCTGGAGAGACCCTGAGGCCCCTTCACGTGCTCCCCACCCTCCCCAGGCACCGCTGTCACCCGACCCCCCCCCCCCGCCGCTCCCTGGGCTCTCTTTACGCCGAGCAGCCAGGAGATTGCGGCTCGCTTTGTTCCTTGGCCTATATTTAGCAGCGAGAAACGGGGACAAGGAATCTTTAGTGGCTCATGGAGGCGAGGCGCAAGACGCCCCATCCCATCACCTGCCCTCCAGCCCCTGGCTCTACAAAGCGGAGGACAAAGAGGCTGATCGGAGAAGGGTCCATTAGCACCTTCCCCGGAGCAAACCCATGTCCTGCCGCTAATGGCATTCAAGGCACAAAGGGGGGGTGGCCAGGGTCTCTCGGAGCTCCTCAGGGAAGTGGCTGCGGGTGGGAGCTGGTAGAGTGGGGCTATGATTTGATTGCTAGCAGCAATGGGCCCCAGATGTTGGTGGGGAGTGTAACCTAGCAGTTAGAGCAGGGCTTTGGGTTCTGGCCCGGGCCCTGCGAGAGGAGTGTACGTATATCAGCTGGGCGTGTTCCCCACCACCCCTGCCAGGGTGCCTCCCCCCCGCCCGAAGTGCAAACCCGGAAATCAGCCCCTGGGGCCTGTTCCGGCCTCCCCTTTCTTGGCGGCTGCTGGCGGGGCACAGGGGCTGTGGCTGCATGTGCGATACAGACCCCCTTCCCCTCTCCCCCTCGGGAGCTGGGCTGAGCCCCAGCAAACTCAGATCCCTCGGAAGTGGGCCAGGAGTGTGCCCTTCTCTGAGGGAAACGAGCAGTCTGGCCCTGGCCAGCCGGCACCGTCCGAGTCGCTCCCTTTTCTCGCAGAGCAACAATGCCTCAGGGAACACGTGGAACTGGCTGTACTTCATCCCCCTCATCATCATTGGCTCCTTTTTTATGCTGAACCTCGTGCTGGGGGTGCTCTCCGGGTAAGTGCATGGCCCCTTGCCCACAGCTGGGCCCCTGGGCCCAGGACATGGTGGAGGGAATTGGGCTCGGGCCTAGACGTCAGGGCACCTGGGTTCTATTCTAGGAAGAGGTGTTGGGAGGCCGGGCCCCTGGCTGATGTTCCCAGCTGTGGGAGGGGAGTGATGTTTAGTGGTTAGAGCTAGCTGGGATCCTCCGGGGAGGGGTCAGCTCAAACCCAATAGGCCTTTGCCATTGCTCCTGTTGGATTTCCTGGCACACACCCTGCACCCACAGCCGTGCTGCTCCCCCACCTTTCATACACACATCTGGGCACGCCCACATACCCCTTACACATGGACACACATGTCGGTGCACGTGTCCTACACTCATACTGTGCGCACACGCCTTGCTGCCCATGCAGATACATGGGCATACACACGTGAACACCTTGCACAGGTGCACACATGCTGCATAGACGGGCACTGTTCACACACACACACTGCACACACATCTGCTGTACAGACACAGGGTGCCCCAAAAGGCACATTCTTGGGGGAGAAGGCACATTCTGCCCCCTACCCATAAAACCCATCGGCCCAGAGCCGCGCAGGGCACCCTGGCAAACAGGTTGACTATTTCTATGCCTGCAGGGAGTTTGCCAAAGAAAGAGAGCGGGTGGAGAACCGGCGGGCATTTCTGAAGTTGAGACGGCAGCAGCAGATCGAGAGGGAGCTCAACGGCTACATGGAGTGGATCTCCAAAGCAGGTGAGGACTCCTTTCTGCTGCAGGGCCAGGGGTGGGGGAGCACCCCCTCCTCAGCTTTCATACACTGGAGGACCCTGGGCAAGTCCCTGCCTCTCTCTGGGCCTCTTTCCAGCAAGGACAGATGCTGTTTCCCTGTTGCTGGGAAGAGGGTGTGGGGTCAGGTTCCCATCCCCTGCTCTGGCTTCCGTTTCGAGTGGCCAACAACCAAAAGGTTCAAAGGCCCAGATCCTCAGCGGTAACCAATGGGAGTTAGGTGCCTACGCACTTCTGAGGGCCTGGTCCAAAGCCCAGCTGGGTCTGAGCTGCAGCATTTGACATAAGAGCACCGCAATCTGCCCGGAAACTTGGGCCGATTTGCACAAGCCCCTTCCGACGAGCCCAGCCTGCCTGTCCGCTCAATCCTGGAACCCGGTGAGCTCCGTACAGGCTCCCACGTGAGCATTTTCCCCGGTCTCTGATCTTTGATGAAGCATTGTCTGCTCACCCCTCCAGCGGGGGTGCTGGGCTCACTGACCACCTGGGACCTGGGGGGGAAGGGGGCTCATGTGAGCATAGTAGCTGCTAGGGCGAGGGATGGGGGTGGAAAGCGCTTTGCTTTTGTCTGACTCCCAAAATGAACGATGTGGACCCCTCATCTCTGTCCATATTCCCAGTCACTTCTCTCCACTCCACCCTCCTCCCTCCTGTGACCCGCCCGTCTGCCTTCCCCTTGCTAGGGCTTTCCAGCCTCCTCCTACATGCCCTGGGGAGGGGTGCCCTGGATGGAGCAGGGGCCTTTTGGCCACGTGGATTCTTCCTGCACTGAACCTCCATGGGATGCCGTAGAGCCTCTCCCCCCGAAAGGAGGGAGCATAGATGCCCTTCTTTCCAGCCCTTGACCGCAGTCGACCCAGCCTGGCCCCAGCCCAGCCCAGCTTCAGAAGGTTTCCCCAGCATTGCAGGGGCAGGCCATCCACCAGCTGTTGCCTAGATTAATTCCCAATTCTTTTCAATCAGAAGAAGTGATCCTAGCAGAGGATGACCCAGAGGGAGAGCAGAGACACCCCTTTGATGGTAAGCCATGAGTCTCTGGACACTGAGTGACTGGAAAAAGGGTGGCTGCCCTGGGACTTGCGAACACAGCTGTGCTACCAACAGGCTACACAGGGGGCCAGTTGGAGGGCTCTGGAGGAATGAGGCTTTTGCTATTTATCTGTCCGTGGTCCAAAAAGTTTAGCAGCTGGAAAGATGAGAACGTCTGGTGCAGCCTAGCCCAGCAGGAGGCACTGTAGAGAGCGGGGCAGGAGCCCTGGCTGTGAAGGGAGCTCCCGGCTACTCCAAGTCAGCCTCTCCTAGCTCGGGCACTATTCAGAGCAGGACGGGGTCACCCAGCTACTCTAGCTCCTCTCAGAAGGGGGTGCTGCTGGGAGCAGGGCAGGTCCCTGCGGGGGGAGCTCCCCCAGCCCCTGCACCTTCCGAGCAGGGGCAGAATCCGACTGGGAAACCGAAAGGATAACGTCCGTTTCTCTTGCCATGTTCCTATTGTTGGAGCTCTGCGGAGAGCCACCATCAAGAAGAGCAAGACAGACCTGCTGAACCTGGAGGAAGCAGATGACCAGCTGGCCGACATCTCCTCAGTGGGTAGGTCTGCAGCCTTGGGCACGGCTGGGGGGGGCAAAACCTGCCAGCCACTGTGACGCGTCCCAGGGCTGAGAGTCATCTCACCACCTGGCCTTAGCGCTAGGGAATCTTGTCTGCGCCTGCTGTGGGCCAGCTCCCCAAAACCAGTAGCCTCTGACAGCAGAGGCCCTGTCCTCCAGGCCGTGCTCTGTCTGTCCAGGTTGGTGATAGGCAAACGTGGACCATCAGGTCCTTTGAGGTCCCTTGGAAGCTCCCAGCCCTGTTCCACTGAACACACAAAACTGAGATCGGCTGTTCCCAAAGGAGTTGGACACCCCAGCTTAGTAGATTCTATTTGGGGGTCACTGTTTTGCTTGACACACTTTGATATAAACAGTGAAAACAAGAAGAGAGTGAGGTGATGGTGAGTAAGAATATTGGAAACAAAATGATTACATATAAAACAATCATAACACGCTTTCTAGAGACGAACCTTAACTAACAAAGAACTTCCTTAGCTCCTAAAAGATACCACAAGTTCTGTCCCCAGTGTTTTCAACCAGTTTGGTTGAGACTCCTTCTCATAAGATCAAGGCCTCTGGCAGTTTGTCCTCACCAATGAAAGGAATAACTGGAGGGTTCATCCATACCCCCAGATATAGTTTCAGAAGTTCATTGTCTTACCCCTAAACGCTTACTGGTTTTGTATTTTCCTCCAGCCCCTGTAATCTGTTGAGTAGCGTTTTGCTCAGACTGTAAATGGGTGTTCATTGTGAACCAGACAATTTGTAGTTTGCACAGGACCAACTAGAGAGAGAAGCGTCTCCTCCCCCCACCTGACAGAAGTATGTGGGTTACCTTTTGGTGAGCTGCCGTAACTCACAGAGGATCAGCTGTAGTATATACACATCGCTCTTCACATATTTCCCATACGTACCTCTTGCAAAGATTATGCAGATAAGCGTGACACAGGCTTTAGTAGAGACCTTATATGACCCCTTTTGCATGCACCCAGGGATCCCTATGTACTCCTGGGCCCCCTGCCAGCTGGCAACCAGCGGCTCTTGGGTCACACTGCCGTGTACAGTGCAGTTTCATTCCCTTCCTGTCTGACATGGGTTGTGAGGCTGACCCCCTAAATGCTGTAAGTGCACTGAGATCCTGAGCCCTGGTGCCACGTTTCTCTACAGGGGAATGTATGGTCAGCCATTTGAAAAAAGGGAGAAGCCCAGTAAACTGCACCCTTTGACCATTATTGAAGCCTCCTGGGGGCTGTTCCTAACCACCCTCTCTTCCCTTTACAGGTTCGCCCTTTGCTCGCGCCAGCATCAAAAGTGCCAAGCTGGAAAACTCGACCTTTTTTCACAAGAGGGAGAGGAGAATGCGTTTCTATATCCGCCGAATGGTCAAAACTCAGGCCTTTTACTGGACAGTCCTCAGTCTGGTAGCACTCAACACCTTGTGTGTTGCTATAGTACACTACAGCCAGCCAGATTGGCTATCCGACTTCCTCTGTGAGTACAGCCACAGGCCTGGGCACGCGCTCTTCCTTTCTTTCTGAAATCCCCTCTGCTGTTTCCCTGGGATTGAGGATTCCTCCTTATTTCCTCTCCTCAACGACCTGGCTGGTGCACCCCAACCATACAGGTGGCTTCATTTCACCACTGAGTGAGACGTCCCTACTACTGAGGGGTAAACAGCTGCGCCCCACCCCAGAGAGGACTGTTCGTTAGTGCTGGGTGACCAATGTCGGTGTGGCCCGGTTCCCACCATTAAACAGCTGCCACCCCCCTGCACCAAAGGATTTCTGTGGGAACGGACACTCTCCCTATCTGAGTGTCTATCCACTGGGAAAGCGCGCTCTGATCCTTGGGGGTGAGGGCGCTTTAGGGATGGAAGAGATTCCCGTGTGTTGTTCAGTGTGCAGTTTAATTTCTGGGGGTCTCTTAGCAGAGAAGCCTGTGAAGCTTGGAGAGCAGGCCCGCTGACGGGTGTTTCTGGCAGGGAGGTCTGCGCAGCTCTCAGCCACCTCTTTGTCTCTCTCTCTCTCACACAGACTATGCAGAATTCATTTTCTTAGGACTCTTTATGTCCGAAATGTTTATAAAAATGTATGGGCTCGGAACGCGGCCTTACTTTCACTCGTCCTTCAACTGCTTCGACTGCGCCGTAAGTCTACGCCTCCCTGCCTGCCACGGGGCCTGTGAGGGATGGCGGGGGTCACTTGCACCAGTTAAATCAGGAGCAGTTCCATCAGGCCGGAATCTGGTCTTGGCTACGCCGGTGTAAATCTGGAGTAGCTCCATTGGGCTGATTCTGGTTTCAGTTATACTGATATAAATCTGGAGTAGCTCCCTTGGGCTGATTCTTGTCTCAGTTACACCGGTGTAAATCTGGAGTAGGTCCACTAGATTCTGTGGCGTATTACGCCAGTGTAAATGCAAAGTAACTCTCTTGAAGTCAAGTTCAATGGAGTTAGGTGGGTTTTACAGCAGTGCTGCTGTGATCAGACTCTGGCCCAATGGAGTTACTGTGGGTGTACGCCTGCCTGGGGCCCAGAGGTGGGTGTGTGCCTGTGCGTATCTGTATGCTTTTGTACACGCTATTCAGGGTGTGAGTGCATGCACAGAGGTGAGCGTTGGCAGGTGGGTGCACACATGTACCTGTGGTCATGTGTGTGTCCTTGGCTACATGCTTGTGTAAGTGTGGATACGCAGCCTGTCCTCAGCATGTCGTCAGCCCGAGGGTGTGAGGTGTCGGCTCCAAGGTTCCCTGAACAGCAGAGCCCCAGGCCGCCAATGTGCTGCTTTGCTCTCCGGCAGGTTATCATAGGGAGCATCTTTGAGGTGGTCTGGGCCATCATGAAGCCTGGAACATCCTTTGGAATCAGCGTGTTACGAGCCCTCAGGTTATTGCGTATTTTCAAAATCACAAAGTAAGTTCTCTTGCTTCCAACATCTCTAAAACATGTGTGCGAGTAGCGTGTGGAGTGGAGTGTGTGTGCAATACGCGTGGGGTTGCCAACAGTCCCTTATTACAAGGGACATCCCTTGTTTTTTCATCTCTGTACAACAAGATTGGAAATTGCTGTAAAAGGAGCAGCAAATCCCCCTGGCGAATGTTAGCCAATTCTGCTTTGTAGAAGTATTCTTAATAATGGTGGTAGTGGTGATGATAATTAATTAATAACATCAGGAGGAGGGGTGGGGTGGGGGTGCTAAGAAAACAGTCCCTTATTTTTTAAATAAAAATGGCAATCCGTGTATGCTTGAGTGTGTGTGTGTCTGTTTGAGGGTGTGTGGATGTCTGTTTGTGGGGGTGTGTCTGTCTGGGGATGTGGGTGTCTGTCTGGGGGTACGGGTGTCTGTCTGTGGGGGTATGTGTCTGTGGGTGTTCACCTTGAACTGAGAGCCCTAGGCTGTGCCGTGCAGTATGAACATCAAAAGGCACATCTGGGTTTGTCTCATGCAGCCGGCAAATAACTCGGCACCGACGCAAACACCCAACCCCACGTGCGCAGCAGCCCGCCAACATGTATGCATCTGCCTGCCGTGGTCACCCAGGCATGTGCTGCCAGGGGCTCATGTGTGGTTCCTTTGGCCTCTCTCCGCAGATACTGGGCTTCCCTGCGGAACCTGGTGGTGTCTCTCCTGAACTCCATGAAGTCCATTATCAGCTTGCTGTTCCTTCTCTTCCTCTTCATCGTCGTCTTTGCCCTTTTGGGAATGCAGCTCTTCGGGGGCCAGTGAGTAATTGGGGGGGACCCTGTGAGCCGAGCCCTTAGCCAGCTTATCAAGCTCCGGGCCTGGAATAACAGTGAGCTTCTTACAGCCAGTGCTACTGCATTGCCTCCTGCAGAGAGAGGCTGGGACTGTAGCCAGGAGTTCCACACAGCCAGCCCTCCCTCCCTGCTCCCTGCAGCTCCTTCCACTGGGAGAGGCTGGGACTGGAGCAGCCAGGGCTGCCTCAACCTCTCTCCTCTGCTGCGGCCGGCAGATTAAGGCGTGTGTGATAACATGCCTGTGTGTGCTGGTTTGGTGTCTCCCCTGTGCAGGTTCAATTTTGACGAAGGGACCCCTCCCACCAACTTCGACACTTTCCCAGCAGCAATAATGACGGTATTTCAGGTACGGACTCCGTCGCTTCGTCCGTGCCACGGGCAGGGAGACAGGAAGAGGCATCACTGCATGAACTAAAGGACGCCCACAGAGGGGAAGTGATCACCATTCACTGTTAGACACCTTTTGTTTTGTTGTGGGCATCTATTGAACTCAAATGCCTACTGAACATGTTGGGAGGAAACACCCCGTGTTCAAAATTCATCACTATTTCCATGACAGGCCAAGAAAGTTCCCAACCCCCGTTTCCCAGATTTCCAGCAAATCCGGACGGGACCCACTCCCTCGGGCCCCCAGTTCAGAGGTGCAATGTTCACCATGGCTCAAAGAGGCTGCTGGGTTGGAGACTTGCCTTCCCCTCTCAGTGTTGGTCACGGGGGGCTCTGTTGGCCCCTAAGCACTGTCTGAAAGGGGCCTCCACCCCCTGTGATGCCTTGTTCTTTTGCCTTTCAGATCTTGACTGGCGAAGACTGGAACATGGTGATGTACGACGGTATCAAATCTCAGGGCGGAGTCCAGCAGGGAATGGTGTACTCGGTCTATTTCATTGTTCTGACCTTGTTTGGTAACTGTATCCTTTGTTCACCATGGCAGATGGCCCCAAGAGAGAGAGAAAACAGGCAGGAGGCTCTGTGGGAATCAGACTCCTGTTCTAGTCCCAGCTCTGAGAGGACAGTGGGGTCTAGTGTTCAGAGCTGTATGGGATGTTCCAGGGTTGTGGGGGTTAGTGGATCTACATGGTGAAATGCTTTGGGCTTGTCGGTGAAGGGCAGAGTGGTGTTCTTCCTGCGGCTCTGATGCCCCAGTGATGTGTGCATTGAAAATAGCTAGCAGTCTGGACAGGCGAAGGGAAGGGAGCGATTCGGAAACTGGATCCAGCCAGGAGCAGGTGGGCCTGCGGGCTGTGAATCTAGTTCTTGGTACACTGGTCTCTTGCCATTTCCCAAGAGCCGGGCCAGCCTCTTGGACAGGAGACCTGCGAATGCTGCAGCCCTGGATGTGCCTCACAGTCCGCGTCCCCCAGGCTGAGGTAGCCCGGGTAATATGCTGAAAGCCAGGCATGGCTTGGGCTGGGGCAAGGATGGTCGCCCTTGGCCTTGGTGGTTTTGGAGATGGAGCTGTTGCTGTCTCTGCCTTGACTGGGTGACCAGATACCCTGCTGAACGTGTTTTTGGCTATTGCTGTGGATAACCTGGCCAATGCACAGGAGCTCACCAAGGTGGGAGCTGCTTCCCTGACCTAGCTGCCTCCTTGCAGGGCGAATCGGGGGCTGGGGGATTT
This sequence comes from Mesoclemmys tuberculata, assembly GCA_007922155.1. NCBI lineage: Eukaryota > Metazoa > Chordata > Testudines > Chelidae > Mesoclemmys > Mesoclemmys tuberculata. The sequence goes on from ML675714.1 coordinate 2,390,237, forward strand.
GGGTTCCTTGATTTCCTCCTGTTTCACTCCCTCTTTCTTTCCCCATCACTTTGTCTGTTTTTCCAGCAAAGGAGCTGCCCCCAGCCCCTAGGCTTTCTGTGCTGTCTTGCTAACCCTTCCTTACCTGTTTCCCACCTCTCTCCCCCCGCGGAGCTTGTCCACTCCTGGCTCCCTTAGGTGGTAAGAGAAACACACTCCCCTCAGAAGAATCTTTCCTTTGCCCCCAAGAGGTGCTAGTCACACACCACTCACAAGGGTCCATGACAGCAGGGCAGCAGGACTCCTCAGCTGTGTGTCATAGGACCTGTACTGCTAGCAGCCAGGGATGATCTATTCTGAGGGATTTTCACTTTCCTCTGAAGCATAAGGATGCTGGTTGGGCTGGACCCGTCCTCTGAAGTGGTACAGAGAATCCTGTGTCTAAATGCCAGCCTGATAGGCCTGGTTCACGTGCCTGGGGTCTCCAGATCTGGGGTGGGGAAGGCATTTTACCCCGGGTCACATTGGCAGGGCTCTTGTGGTTTTTTTCGCCTTCCACTGCAGCACAGGATGCCTGCCGGGATCAGCTGTGCTCCTTTGATCTTGTCAGTTCCCTGCCATTGCTGAGGCTTGATCTCTGGGGGCAGCTCGGTCCCTCCTGCCCTCTCCCCGTGGCACACGCCAGTTTTGTCTCCTGAGAGCCGGGATGCTTGGATCTAACAATGCCAGTTGCTGGGCGTGGTGCACGGGAGCTGCGGTGTTGGCACCTCGGGCTAGCCGAGAGGTCAGACTAGAGGATGTGATGGTCCCTTCTGACCTTGGGCTCCTGAATTCTCCATTAGCTGGACTGGAGTGGAAGGCTTGGTGTTCTGGGGGGGCAGCAAGTCTCTGGAGCAGTTTGCCGAGGCTGCAGCAGGCTTGGCACCCTCTGTGTGGCCTCGCCCCCACTCGAGGAGACAGAGCACTGCACCAGATGGTGGTGGGGAGTGGGGGGGGGTGTTGTTACAACAAGTGATCCTGTCACCAAAGGGGCAAGAAATCGGGGTGGGGCTGATGTGGATTAAATGCACCATGTCTTTGCCTTTCAGGATGAACAAGAAGAGGAGGAGGTAGCCAACCAAAAACTTGCACTACAGAAAGCCAAGGAGGTGGCGGAAGTGAGCCCCCTGTCTGCAGCCAGCATGTCAATAGTGGTGTAAGTGCCGTAGGTAGCTACGCTGGCGGCTGGGGCACGGAGGGGAGGCCTCGCTCTCTGGTTCCATGATGCTGTCTCCAACCACAGGCTGCCGAGCCGCGGCACCGGCTCACAGTTAGAGACGAGGAATGCTCGGGGCCGCAGCACGCTGTGGGGAGCGGGGCAGAAGTGCTGGCTGTGGGGGGTAATTCCTGGCTACCCCAGCCTCTCCCAGCAGGGGGTGCTGTGGGGAGCGGGGCAGAAGTGCTGGCTGCAGCAGGGGCGGAGAAGCAGCTGAATTCTAAAGGTGTTTCAAGAATCCGTCCCTGTTTTGGCTTCAGGAAAGAGCAGCAGAAGAACCAAAAATCCTCCAAGTCTGTCTGGGAGCAGAGGACGAGCGAGATGCGGAAGCACAATCTGCTGGCGAGCCGGGAAGCCCTGTACAACGAGATGGACCCCGAGGACCGATGGAAGGTGACCTATGCCCGGGCCATGCGGCCCGACATCAAGACCCACCTGGACCGGCCCTTGGTGGTCGACCCTCAGGAGAACCGCAATAACAACACCAACAAGACCCGGCCCAGCGAGCCCTCCGTAGAGCAGCGCTTCAGCCAGCAGCGGGCCGAGGATTTCCTGCGCAAGCAGGCCCGCTACCACGAGCGCTCGCGGGAGTTCAGCAGCTCCCGCAGCTATGAGCAGCCTGATGCGGGGGGGCCGGAAGGCCGGCGGCAGCGCAGTGGGAGCAAGGAGAGTGATCTGAACCAGGACGGCACCTACCGGGAGCTGGACTATCCCAGCCAGGAGCACGAGAGCAGCCAGGAGCCAGGCTACCGCGACAGCGCCTCGGAGCGGATCAAAGCCGTGGACCCCCACCGCAGGCGCCAGCACCGGCAAGGAGGCAGCAAAGAGAGCCGCAGCGGGTCGCCCCGGACGGCCGAGGGCGAGCAGGATCATCGGCGGCACCGGGCTCACCGCCGGCTGGGAGAAGAGGGCGGGAGCAAGGAGGAGGGCAGCAAGGCGGAGCGGCGCCTGCGGCACCGGGAAGGGAGCCGGCTTGCCTGCGGGGACACGGAGGCCGAGCAGCCCGACGGGGAGAGGCGCCGACGGCACCGACGGGCCGCGCAGTCCACCTACGACACCGAGGGCAGGAGGGACGACAAGGAGAGGCGGCACCGGCGCCGGAAGTGAGCGGGCACAGCCGGGCGGCGGGTGGCAGGGCTCCCGGGTGCTCTGGGGTCTGCGGAGAGGGGCTGGGAATGTGGCATCCCATTCCCCTTGCTTCTGTCCAGAGGGTTGGAGTGCTATCGTGGGGGAGGGGTGCAGGTGGGGAAAATGGGGGAGGGGTCTGTCCTGGGGGGGTTGTTTCAGAGCCGGGGGCCCCCCCAAATTCAGTGTGCAGGGCCCTCACTCAGCCAGCAATGAACACAGGGCTGGGAAAAGAGGAGCAAGGGGTGTATCAACTCTCAAGCCAGGCCCCTTCGCTTCCCCCCATCTGTTGATTGCAGACAGGCACCACATCCTCCTGACGTGTCCCTCTGAGTACGGGGCTGAGACCCGAGAACTCGTTCCATACAGGCCAGCAAACAGCCATCCCAGGCGGTGATTGTCAGCCATTGACTCACAGCCTCTGGAGCGGAAGATCCCCTGGCCCCTCCCTTGGCCCCCAAGCCACCATTTCCCTGGGACCCCAGCAGCAGGCCGTTCAGGTTGCTCAGAAGGGAGACGAGGCCTCCTGTTCCCTGGCTCTGATCTGGGTCTTTTCCTTTGGGTCGCTGCTTTAGAGAGAACCAAGGCCCTGGCCCAATGCCCGGCCCCAACCTCTCCACCACGCGGCCGATCCAGCAGGACATGGGGCGCCACGAGCCCCAGGTGGCGGAGGACATAGACAACATGAAGAACAACAAACTGGCCACCACGGAGCCCTCCGACCCCCACAATGCCAGCCACCTCCAGAGCCCAGCGAAGGCGGGCCACCACGCCAACTGCACGCCCACCCGGGCACCCCACACCCTGCCTGGCACCCTGGGTCAGCCGACCTCCAACTCCCAGAATGCTGCCAACCGCCAGGCACCCAACAACCCCAGCAACCTGCCCCATCCCGGGCCCCCGAAAACTCCCGAGAACAGCCTTATCGTCACCAACCCCAGCACCCAGAACAACCCAGCCAAGGCTGCCAAGAAGCTGGAGCACACGGCCGTGGATATCCCGGCCACCTTCACGCCGCCCGTCAACAACACCGTCGTGCAAGGTAGGCAGTGGGAGGTCGGGGCACCCCGGGGCAGAGCTCAGCTGTCCCCAACATAGGCACCACAGGGCAGAGTTCGATCCACCTCCAGCATAGGCACGTGGGGGTGCCATGGGGCAGAGAAATTCCCTCCCCCCGCTGCCCTCCAGCACAGGCATCCAGTCTAACAGCCGTCTCCAGGTGAGCATCAGTGGCCTGTGCTGATCTGATGGTCCCTTCTAGCCGTAAACTCGCTGATACCATGATGGTGTACGGCTCCTCGGCACCACAGTGCAACAAGGGTGCCCCTCGGAGACCCCCTGACGCCCTGTCGTTGTCGTGAGGTGCAAGGCGCTGCTAGGGGCTGAGGCCCAGCACCTCCCTGGGGAGGCATGTGTCCCCCAGTGCCGCTCCCAGGAGCTGTCAACAGCAGAGGTGTCCCCTTGGGCTCCCCTGCTCCCCCCCACGGCAAGGTGGTTAGGGACCCCTGATCGCCCATCTACTTGCCACTGCACCTGCTGGCATAAAACCCTTGCCTTATCTGAAGGGATGTGTTGGACCTTCCGTTGTGCCGTGGCTATTCAGATGTGTCCCCCCACGGCAGGGGGGCTCTGCCTGTCTGTCCAAGGCTCTGTGTGTGTGTGTGAGACTCACCTGCGCTCCCCGTCCCTGGGAGGGTTAGAGAGCTCTCTGGCCTTAAACACAGCCCCCTGGGTGGGGACGCAGTATGATGTTAGTGCTAAAGAGGGACGCAGAACAGAGCCCGAGGGGGCACCCCCAGAGCCGTGCTCTCCATCACAGCATTAGCCTCAGATGGCCTCTGCCGTGCCTCGTTCTCCCTGTCCGTGCCCCCAGGAATGACACTAGCGTCCCTGTAGGCTGGCCGGATGGCAGGGGCTGTGCCGAGGCTGGTTCTGGGGTCCCAGGTCCATGCTGACCATTTCACTTCACTTCATCCTTCTTCCCTGCGTAGTGAATAGAAACGCCAACCCAGACCCACTGCCAAAGAAGGAGGAAGAGAAGAAAGAGGAAGAGGACGACGACCAGGAGGAGAATGGGCCCAAGCCAATGGTTCCCTACAGTTCCATGTTCATCCTCTCCACCACCAATCCGTGAGTGCTGCTCTCGCTGGGGGCGGGCTCAGCCATTCTGTGGCCAGGGGCAGATGGGGGGCACATGCCAAGAACATCTTGGCTGTTACTGTCACTCAGTCCGAAGTGAGGGAAGGGGGCCAATTGGCATCCAAGCCTGCTGTGTTTGAATTCCCTGGTTCAGACTGACGAGTGAGCATCTGGCCGGTGGGGGTGGGGTGGGGGGAGCCTGGCAGCATGGCATAGCTTTGGGGGGGCTTGCTTTACTCTGAAACATTGAGCCTTGGCCACTTCAGGGGCTCAGATATTGGCTTTGGGAATTGTTGGTCTGATCTGGTGTGGTGGGGGGGGGGAATGCCTGGCCAGAGGGGCCCACTGGTCTGCTCCGGGGGTGGGGGTGAAAAGGGCACAGTGCATCCGGGCGCCCTGAGAGCCGTGTGCCATTTTTGCCTGGCCCAGGTTCCGCAGGCTCTGCCATTACATCGTGAACCTGCGCTACTTCGAGATGTGCATCCTGATGGTGATCGCCATGAGCAGCATTGCGCTGGCCGCAGAGGACCCCGTGCAGCCCAACGCTCCCCGGAACAACGTGAGTCCTGCTGCCGACCTGAACCCACCCTGCCCCAGAGCAGGCTGGGGGCTTCTGCCTCACATCCCCCATCCCACCCGCTCTCCTGCATTGCCTGGGCTCTATCAGGATTCCTCTTGCTCCCTGATCCCAGGCCCTGCCTTAGCCGTGTCCCGCTCTCCTGGGATTGTCCATCCAGCACCTGCCTTCTCAGTCGCTGCTGGCCCCGGTGCCCTCCTGAGGCGTAAGAGCTCGCTGGGCTGCTCCTTTCCAGCGATCCATTCAAAAGCCAGTCTGAACACCCTGCCATGGGGTCTCTGCAGCATGGCTGAGGCATGTTGACAGGGGGTGACGCATGGGGGGAGGTCACCCTACTGCCACCCAGGCAACTGGCAGGGGGTTGCACTGACATTGAAAGCTAGAAAGACAGTGCCTGGGAGTGAACAGGAAACCGGCAGCTGCCCCAGTGCCACCCCTGGAGCCCACTGCAGGAGATGCAACGTAGCCCAGCCACTTCCCAAAAGAAAGCCAAGGCCTCTGCCCTTCCTCCGGCTTTTCTGCAGCGCTGCAGCTGTGCTAAAGTAGGTTAGGAGGGAGGCAGCCAGGAGTGAGAGCTCTATAAATCACCACCCTGCTCTCCCGGCAGCTGACACTGCAGTTTCCTTTCCGAGAGCCATGCTGGCCAGCTCCCGCAAGGGCCTGCCGGGGAGAGCAGAGTGAAAGAATTAGAGCAGCAGCCCCAAAGGGGTGGGGAAGCAGGTCTCAGCCAAGTTCCCATGCCTTCTCCGCTTTCCCCTTCCGTGCGTGCAGCTTCTCGAGACTCCGGTGATGATAACCAGCTGGCGTGTCCCGAAAGGAGGGCTCCTAAAGCCTTGTGTTATCTGAACGGAGAGCGGCTGCGCCTGGCACTAGCATGCAGCCTGCTCTGGGGTGAGGCAAAGCAGGTATTTAACAGCCACACATTAGCACAGCCCAGGGATCACTCACTTAGTGTGGGAGTTCAGCCCTCTCTCAGGTGAGGCACAGCAGCTGTTTAACAGCCACAGGCCAGCGTTGTACAACATGAGGCATCCGGAAGTGATGAAGAATCCTGTATCCAACTGTAACTGCAGGGGGAATTTGAGGGAGACAGGACAGAAACGACTCATGTTGAAGTCTGACTAGGACACCGGGGTTTGCACCTGGACACTCGCAGGGAGAGCCTGGGTATCTTTGACCAGAGGTCACACCCACACCAAGATTTTGAGTGGGGACTCTAATGATACATAGAGGTTGAAAACACTGGCCAGAGGACATCGCCATGGAAGAGTGACTAGGGAACACCTACCAAAGATCAGCGGGGAGATGCAATGCCAACACTCAGTAGCCTGGCATTGCTCCTGGAGGCCAGGGACTAAGCAGCACAGGGGGTTGGGAATGGGCTAGGGACAAATTTGAGGAACTGTCCCAGATTGAGGTGTAATTGGAGGAGGCTTTTTTAACAAATTGATAAGTTAAAAATAATAAGTCACCAGGACCAGATGGTATCCACCCATGAGTTCTGAAGGAATTCAAATGTGAAATTGCAGAACTACTAACAGTGGTATGTAACCTAGCATTCAAATCAGCTTCTGGACCAGATGGCTGGCAGATAGCTCATGTGACGCCAATGTTTTTAGAAGGCTCCAGAGGCGATCCCAGCAATTATAGGCCAGGAAGACTAACTTCAGTCCCAGGCAAATTGGTTGAAACCATTGTAAAGAACAGACTGATCAGACACACAGATGAATACAATTCATTGGGGGAGAGTCAACTTGGTTTTTCTAAAGGGAGATCATGCCTCACCAATCTGCTAGAACCTTTGAGGGGTCAACAAGTGTGTGGACAAAGGTGATCTCGGGCATCCAGTGTACTTAGATTTTCAGAAAGCCTTTGACAAGGTCCCTCACCAAAGGCTCTTAAGCAAAGTAAATGGTCAGGGGATAAGAGGGAAGGTCCTCTCCTGGATCAGTAACTGGTTAAAAGATAGGAAATAAAGGCTAGTAATAAATGGTCAGAATTTCAGAATGGAGAGAGGTAAATAGTGGTGTCCCCCAGGGATCTGTACTGGGACCAGGACTGTTCAATGTATTCATAAATGATCTGGAAAAGGGGGTAAACAGTGAGGTGGCAAAATTTGCCGATGATACAAAACTACTCAAGATAGTTAAGTCCAAAGCGGGTGCGAAGAGTTACAAAGGGATCTCACAGAACTGGGCAACAAAATGGCAGATGAAATTCAATGTTGATAAATGCAAAGTAATGCACATTGGAGAACATAATTCCAACTATCCATATAAAATGATAGTCTAAGTTAGCTGTTCCCACTCATGAAAGAGATCTTGGAGTCACTGTGGATAGTTCTCTGAAAACATCCACTCAGTGTGCAGCAGCAGTCAAAAAAACTAACAGAATGTTGGGAATCATTAGGAAAGGGATAGACAATCAAAGAAAATATCATGTTGCCTCTTTATAAATCCATGGTATGCCAACATCTTGAATACTGTGTGCACATCTGGTCACCCCATCTCAAAAAAAGATATATCGGAATTGGAAAAGGTACAAAAAAGGGCACCAAAAATGATTAGGGGTATGGAAAAGCTCCTGTGTGAGGAGAGATTAATAAGACTGGGGACTTTTCATCTTGGAAAAGAAGCAACTAAGGGGGGACATAATAGAGGTCTATGAAATCATGACTGGTGTGGAGAAAGTAAAAAAGGAAGTGTTATTTACTTCTTTTCATAACACAAAAACTCGGGGTCACCCAATGAAATTAACAGGCAGCAGGTTTAAAACAAACAAAAGGAGGTATTTCTTCACACAACCTGTGGAACTCCTTGCCAGAGCATATTGTGAAGGCCAAGACTATAATGGGATTTAAAAAAAACTAGGTTGGTTCATAAAGGATTGGTCCATCAGGGCTATTAGCCAGGATAGGCTGATTAGCCAGAGGCTGGGACTGGGCGACAGGCTCACTTGGTGATTACCTGTTCTATTCATTCCCTCTGAAGCCCCTGGCATTGGCCAATGTCGGCAGACAATACACTGGGCTAGCTGGACCTTTGGTCTGACCCAGTGTAACCGTGCTTATGTTCTAGGGAGACTTGCTGGTCCGAGTCCCCTTGGAACAGCTGCTTGGTGGCTTCTGTGCACTGAGCCTGACAGGTCTCATGACACCTCCCCAAACCACTCCTGCAAGAGGCACTGCCTAGCCCCCTTGTGCCAGCCTCAGCCAGGGACCCCAGAAGGCTGGACCGTGCCCTCACTGCAGTGTGATTAATGCAGCATCTCTTTCTGCCCTGGGGTGCTAGCAAGGGAGCCAAAGGGGTGTTTGCTTGTCTCTGATCTGCACCGAGACCCTCTCTCTCTTCTCCCCCAAAGGTTCTGCGCTATTTTGACTACGTCTTCACGGGCGTCTTCACCTTCGAGATGGTCATTAAGGTGAGTCCGGCAGGGACTGAGGACTGGGCTGTATCACGGGGAGGGGTGGGAAGGTTTCCTTTTGCACCGACAGCAGCCAGGGCAAGGAGGGCAAGGAGGCACAGGCCATGGGGTCTGACTTCCCCCTTGCCCCCTTCAGGGCCCTGTGGATGGAGGGGAGCAGCGCCAGGGATTCAATGAGCTGTTTTGGTCTCTGACTATAGTGACACTGGAGTAAATCCGGAGTCACTTCACTGGCGACGTTTACAGCAGTGTAGCTGAAAGTGGAACCTGGCTGCAGAGCTCAGTGATGGAGCTGTCTGGGCCGTGTGTGTCCGTCTGGGTTTCTCAGCGGTGTCTGCTGTGCTGCTGTCTGAGTGCGTTCATGGGAGGGAGTGGACAGGGTTTTCACCCATCCCGGGAGCTCTCACATTAACAATACGGTGACGCCTCCCCAGCCCCATGGCCCACCACAGGGGTATTGCCCAGTCCCACAGCCTGCTCCAAAGCTGTCATCCAGCACCATCAATCACCCAGTGCCATGGCCCCTCCAGGGCCATCACCCAGCCCCCCAGCTTGCCACAGGGCCATTCTCCTGACTCAGCATGGTCCTGCTCCAGGACCGTCCTCTCTGGCCTGCAGTGTCGCTGGTGGAGATCTGCAGGGTTGTGCAGTACTCTTTAAAGAAGGGGTCCTGGCCAGGAGATCCCTCCGGTGTCTGCCCCAGCCGCCAGCCCTGGGCTGCTGCAGAGAAAGGCCGAGCTCCCCAAGCAGGGTTCAGTGTAACAGGGTGGATGCTGTCCTAGCTCCCCTCTGTCAGCAGCTCCTCTTTCATTCCTGACAGCTTGTGTCTCATCCCACCGGTGGCCCAGGTGGCCAAGGCCACTAGCCACATGAGGCACCAGGCCACCAGTCCTACACAGCCCATCTGCCTGTTAAATACAGCCCTTGCCCCTGCTCCGACTCTGTGTGTATGGAGCCACCGGGGGGGGCCCAAACTGGGAGGAGGGGGATTTAGTGGTCTGCCAGGTTTGGGTCCCTATCCTGGAGCCATCCATTCCCCAGTGCCAGGGCAGGTAAAGGGGGTCTTGGAGGGGGAGAAGCTGAGAGAGGAGACTGGCGCCTTCCAGCGGCTCCGCTTACATTTCCTTCCCACGTGGCTGAGGGGGCGATGAGCCGTGCTGAGCTGGAAGGGCAGAACTTGGTGTGGGACGAGCCCAGAATGGAGGGAAGGGAGGCCTGGAGTCCAGCCAGGAAGGGCTAGGCAGGGGAGTGGCAGAGGCACCCCTACAGTTGTGCAAAGGGGTGGGGGTTCATTTCAGGGGACACTGAACACTGAGCTGAGCCCTGGAGAACCTGTGGAGCAGGGGGATCCTGCGTGTGAGGATAGGACTGTGCTGGGGTGGAGGCGGGGATGGAAGGAGCCGAACTCAGGCCGACGGGGCCCCGTCTCCAGGAGAAAGTGGGGCTGGGTTCTGGAACAAAGTGTCCCAGGAAGCAGCAGTGGCGAGCCAGAGCGAGCATTGTGACAGTGGAGGGGGGGAGCTGCCGGGAGCTGGAGGCCAAGTTCCTCCTCTCAGCTAGTGGGGGACACTCAGCATGGCAGGGTTGCCTCTGGGTTAGTTTGAATTAAGCTTGGGAAGAAGGAGTTGCTCCTGAAAGCCCAATGTTGCTGGGTGCTGAGCAGCTCGTGCCCGTTCACGTGGCTAGCAAAACAGGCCCGACTCCTTCTGCACGCAGGAGCCTGACCCCAGCCCTCCCCTGAGTAAGTCACGGCCCCACTCTGTGCCAGGAAGATAGCGGGATGGACCCTATGCTGCCGAGTGCGTTGGGACCCGGGGCTGATCAGAGCAAAGTGTGGGTGGAAAGGGGAGCAGCTTTTCCCCGCTCAGCAGCAGGGAGAGGAGCACTCTGCCGTGAGCCGCCCCGGCTGACCCTCTGCCTCTGCTCTGCTCCCTGCCACAGATGGTCGACCTGGGGCTGGTTCTTCACCAAGGCGCCTATTTCCGGGACCTGTGGAACATCCTGGATTTCATCGTGGTCAGTGGTGCGCTGGTGGCCTTCGCCTTCACGTGAGTTTCCTGCTGGAGCTCTCTCTCTCTCTCTCTCTCGCACTCGCACTCGCACTCGCACCCCTTCCCGGGCTCCTGGCAGGGCAAGTGGAGATGGAATCTCCCATTTGCTTGTTGCATGACGGGCATCCTCCTTACCCCACCACACCCCCCTTCGCTGCCAGCTCCCCAGCCCACCACAGAGCACGCATGGAACGGTGGAGTGACCTCCCCGCCAGCTGGGATGCCCCTAGCATGGGGAGCCTCTCCCACAGGCCAGGTAATGGCAGTCCATCCTTCTTACCATGCAGGGCCTGCGATCCAGGCCTCACCCACAGGGCCAAAGGAACGGGCGTCCCGAGCAGAGCCTGGCGATGCAGCCCCAGGCCAGGCCAAGCGCTGTTGCCTTCAGGAGTCGGATTCTCAGGATCTCACACCCGAGCCGTTGGGCAGTGATGTCCCCCTAGCACTCAGGGGCTGGCCTGGCCGATCCCTTGCCAAGCAAAAGCCCCATGGGCAGCAAGGACCAGTCCTGTTTGGGGAAGGGGTTTCAGTGTGTCAGTCAGAGCCCAGCAAGAGCGGCTGAGCAAATCTGCAGTGCCGAATCCTGGGTGAGCCTCAAGTGGAAGAGTGGGGTCTAGTGGTTAGAGCAGGGCAGCTCCGAGGTTCTTTCTCCAGCTCTGGGAGGAGAGTGTGGGCCAGTGATTAGAGCAGGAGGGGTCTGGGAATCAGCCCTCCTCGGTTCTGTCCCTGGCTCTGGAAAGGAGCGTGGTGTACACTCATTGCACAACAAGTAGAGGGTGTTGTAGTCATTAGAGCACTTCTGGATTCTCCTTCCCGCTCTGCGACTGCCTGCCTGGGTAATGCTTGGCCCTGCTGTTCGCTCTCTCACGGTGAGAGGGTCCTGGGCCCAGAACTTCTGGCAGGTTGTGAGACCTAGCCCCCCCGTGCTCAAGCAGCTAGCGAAGGGCTAGATTGATCCAGTTCTGGGGACGAAGAGCTGAGTTTCCAGCAGTGGGTTCCTCAGCCCCTCAGCAGGTTCTGTGCCCTGACGAAGCAAGGCACAAGGGCCCGTAAATGGTTGGGGTCACGTGGTTATTACGTGGGGTTGTATGTAAAAGGACACATGAACTAGGAGAGCCCCTGGGGCCTTGACCACTCATCTCGAGCCCCCACGTGGCCCCAGGGGTGGGCTCCCTGGCTCTCCACACAGTCCCCTGCTGCAGGGACAGCCTGCTGAGACTCCTGACAGTCACTGCTAGTAGGCAAGGCCATCAGGGCGGGGAGAGCAGGCATTGCCCAGAAGGCCTGGATGGTACAGCCGGCTGCACCCCTAGAATGTGTGTCCCCTGCTCCCCACTCCCCCTGCATGCCCACGCTGCCCTACCCACTGAAATCCTCCGCTCTCCCCCTCCCCTGCCCGCACAGGGGCTCCCCCTGCCATGCCTGACCCTCTGCGTGGGGCTGGGCAAACTGCTGTGGCTGCTGGAGGAGCCGCCCCTTTTCAGTGCTGCGCCTGAGGAGTGGCCGTGTCGGGGCATTTGGTGCTGCCGTCACACCAGGTCACGCGTGGAATCGAGGCTGGGTTGGTAGTGGCACTGGACGGGCTGTGTGTGTGAGGAGTCTGAGGGTACCAGGCTCCCCCATCACACCCAAGAACCAGTGTTCCCAGCAGTGTTTGGGGGGGACTGTTGGCCAGTTAGCCGGGCAGAGCAGGGAGGGGAATGGAAAGCTCAGGTTGTGAATGCCATGTTACAGCCAGGACTGGCATCTGCGGCTGGAGGCAGCTGTCACCCCGGTGGGGTGGGCGGAGAAGTGAACTCCCTGCTGGTTAAATGTCCCCGCTCTCTAGAGAGAGATTTTGTTCTGAACTGGGCTGAAGCAGAGCTCTGGCATCTGGTTCCCCTCTCTCCCATTCCGGAGTCACACCACTGAAGCTGAAGCAATGCTGGTGTAGAAGAGAGTCAGGGCCAGCCGTAGCCTTGCGCTCTGGTCCCTTGGAGCTAGCGAAGATGGTGCGAAGGGGCCTCAGGGCAGGCACTGCCATTCCCCTCCTCCTGAACAGCCCCCTCGAGTGCAGGGAACCCCAGACTGGCTCCTCCATCTTCACAGGAGCCCCATGTGCAAGGCTCTGGGTGATGCAGAGGAGGAGAGAGGGGCAGAAGGTGTGGCCAGGGCAAACCTGGGCCCCAGTGACTCTGCACCCCTGCCGTAGCCCATGGTGCTTGTAACAGGGATGCAGGGTCAGGTAGCCCTGAGGGTGACCCTCCAAAGAATACAGACCAGGGCGATCCCACAGGCTGCCTTTTTCCTGGGAACCTGAGGCCGGATGGTCTGACCAGCACGCCTCCAGGAGCCTGTGGTGAAATCACGGGCAGAACCCATAGTCAGAGAGGGATGCACTGGGCGGTAGCAGCCAGCCTGGTGAGCTGGGCTATGTAATTTGGGGGAGAGGAGTGTGTTGGTGGACCCAAGACCCATTTTGCATTTAACCCACCAAGAGGCAACTGCAGGTGTAGGGAAGAATGGATATAAAGGTTAACCCCACATTTCAGACCCATCGGAAAAGGCTCTGGGGTAGGGGGTGGCATGGGGGGATCTTTTCCAGTCAGTTTGCTCACCCCGTCAAAGGCTTTTCCTCCAGTGATTGAATCCACCTGCCTCTCCTCCTGCAGAGAGCTCTGAGCTCTTCCCCTCCCCCCGCCTTGTTTTTTTCACCGTTTCGTGTCAGTTTCATAAGAGTTCGTCACCAGCCTAGAACCGGTTTGAGCCAATTGTTGTGTGAGAACACCAGAAAAGTCACCGTGGATGTTCTGCTGTGCTGCGTTACTGTCTCACCTGGTGGGGTATCCTGCCCTCCACCGTGCCATGTTAGCGGTACCAGCCATCCTGGGGTCTCGACAGCTGGATTCTAGCTCTGCCACAAGCTGCTCTGGCCACAGCTCTTCTGAGCTACGCTGATGGCGAGAGGCCAGCACCAATTGCTACACTTGGGACATCTGGCCTGATCCTTCCGCACTGGCAGACATCCAGGGTACCTCCACTGAAGTCAGTGGAGTTACGCCAATGTAACTGAGAGCAGAGGCTGTGCCCCCAGGGGCCAAAAGCTGGTGTCATTCAGCACCTCTGTGTTGAAGTCAGTGCAGCTCCGCCTATTTACACCAGCTGATCTGGACCAAGGCACTTAGGTCTAGAATTTGACCCACACTAAAACTCTTGTTCCTGATGCTCCTCTGAGCAAGGGGAGTCAAGTCCAGAGGTGCAAACTCTGCTCTTATTTGCACTGGGTCAATCCAGAATCTCTCTGCTCTGTTTTTATTCGGTCCTTAGCCAAGCATAACTCCAAGTGGGCTAAATTGTGAGCCCTTTCCCCAGGGCTTGGTTTTCACTTAAACGGGTGTTACACTGGAGTAACGGGGAGAAGTGACTGGCCTTCCATCCTTACTGGGACAACATCTCTTTGAAGGGCCAATCCTGTGAGGTGCAGAGTACCCACAGCTCCCACTGAAGTCACTGAGAAGTGAAGATACTCAGCACCTTGAAGGATTAGGCCTTCAGTCAGTGTGAGTTTTGTCTGAGTAAGAATTGAGCAAACCCTCATAGACTCATAGACTCATAGGTCAGAAGGGACCAATATGATCATCTAGTCTGACCTCCTGCACAAGGCAGGCCACAAAACCCTACCCATACACATTTATAACAACCCCTGAGTAATGATCTCTGGATTTGTCCCATTGCCCTCAATTTATTTGACTTCACTGGGAGTTTTGCATAAGTAAGGAATGAGTAAAGCTGGAGTAGGGAATGGGTAAACCTGGAGTAAGAATTTACAATTTGGTCAGTTGTCCTCAATTTATTTGACTTCACAGGTTGTTTTGTCTGAATAAGGGAAGGCCAAACCCACAGTAAGGGAGGAGTGAATGCTGGGTAGGGGAGGAGTAAATCCTGAGGATTTGTCCCTCTGTTCATGATTTTAAAGCTTATCCAGCTGCAGGGAATGCCCCAGCTGTTGGAAAATGCTGTTTGGTACCAGAGTCTGGATCCAGCTGTCAAGCCTTGACCTGGCTTTCTGGTTCTCCTGACACCAGCATCCTGACCTTGTTCAGCCCAGCTCAGTCCAGCTGTACATTTCCGGACTGGGAGGTGAAAGAGGAGGAGCATGTGTGTGTGAAGCTCTGAGCAGGGCGTTGGGGGTTCTGAGAACAAAGCTGGTGTGGGGACAGCCCATTTTGTGGTTTTTGTTGGGGTGTGTCTCCTGTGTTCTCTTTCTGATTGTCACTCACCTCTTCTTGTCTTTCCCCTTTCACTGCCACCTGACACAGGAGCAGCTCACGGTAAAGTCTTTCTGTCTCTCTCTCTTTCTCTCTCTAATACACATTCTATCTATGTTCTCTTTATTTCCCTGCGCTCATGGTCATGTGTTGCTTTGAATGGGAGGATCTGTCCATCACTTGTTTAGGTCGGTTCTTATCATTGGCCCCTCTTCTGGACACCCACCCAGATCTCTTTGTCCCCCCACATAAGGCACCCGGTTGTCTCTGTCTCATCTTATGCTGGAGCAGGGGTTCCCAGAATGGGACAATGGGTCCCCACTAGGGAAATGGTTTCCTTGTACAGAACACTTCAGTGCCTTTCCCCAACATTGTCCTTTTAAATCCACACTTGGTGACCTTCTACTGAGAAATAATAGAGGGAGTGAGGTCCAGTGCAAAGGGCAGGGAGCAGAGAGTCAGGATGCCTGGCTTCTGTTCCTGGGAGAGAGATTCGCGAGTGTCTGATAGCTGTCTGACAAGTTAGAGCAAGGGAAGCTGGCAGGCAGGACTCCTGGGTTCTGTTCTCAGTTCTGCCACTGATACACTGTGTGACCTAGGTCAAGTCAGGTTCTCTCTCTGTGCGTCAGTTTCCCCTTCTCCAAAATGGGGGCGAGACTGGCTGATCTACCACTGGGTGTTGTGCGGGTTGATGAATGTTTGTAAAGTCCCTTACAGGGGTTATTGACGGACAAAGGGCTGTTCTGAGCACAGGGGAGCTCTACAAATAGCAGCAGTGAGAAGCTCGGTGGGACCACCAGTCCCCATCAGCTCGGCATGAAGCAGCTCCACTCCACCCCTTCGTGCTGGGGCTGGCTCCGGGTGAGATTGTGGCCTAGCTCTCTGCTGTCCCAGAGGCACCCGTGATCACTGCATAACCCCTGTCCCAGGGAACCAGGCCCAGTGTCATTGGATTTTACTAGATCCAGCACCTTCCGGACTGGATCGTCCTGTATGGCCCAGTCTGTGCTTGGGAGAAAGGGACGTGAGCATGCCAGGCAGTCTGTGCTGCAATCTGGGGGTGGAAGATGCTCCCATCCTGCCCCGTCTAGAGAGCGAGCCGTAAGAACACAGGGTCTCTTAGCATGCAGTTAATAATAAATAGGGACTTCCCCTGTCACCGGGCACCAGTCCCATCTGCTGGCCACAGGACTCCTGGGTTCTGTTTGCACTGCGCTGTTAACTCCCAATGTAGCCTTAAGTAAGTTGCAGAGCCGCTTTGTGCCTCAGTTTCCCTCTGTATAAAATGGGGATAACGAGGCCTCTTTGCAGAATGAGTTTGCTGGGTCTCAGCCTTGTTCCTCATGGGATAGATGTCTGTGGCCCCAGACCACTGCCGCAATCAGCGGTCACCCTCCCTTTCCATTGGCAGCCTCGCCAACACGGATTGCATGGGCCAGGAAGGCTTCACCCCTTACTTCTGACAAGGTGTGCAAGGGGAAGCTGCCTGGCTTGTACCTGTAGACAGGATGTGCCCAGATTCCACAGCCCCCACTCCAGCACCTTCCACCAGTGATACAAAAATCATCCGTGTGGCAGGGATGGGATTAAAGGAATTACATAGTGGGGAAAACTACTGAATGGATCAGACTGAACGACCCCTCTCCCTGGATGTGACCCACCCCATTGCTCTTATGGCATTTGCCATTAGCCACAGCTGTTTGTTAGAAGGGGGAAATACGTGATTTAGTGGTTAGTGCAGGGAACTGGGCGCCAGGACTCCTGGGTTCTGTTTCCACCTGCATGCGGGAATGTGTTCTAGTGGTTAGAACAGAGAATCAGAAGCCCGGACTCAGGTTCTATTCCCGTTCTAAGTGGGAGTGTGACCCAGTGGTTAGAGCAGAGGATCTGAAGCCAGGACTTCTGAATTCTGTTTGCACCTGTGCCATTAATTCCTGAAGTAGCGTTAGGTAGCACCTCAGTTTCCCCACGTATGCAATGGAGATAATGACACCTACCTGGGTAAAGAGCTTTGAGGCCCTTGGATGAAAGGTGCTGTAGAAGAGTCAACACCTGGTGAAGGGCCCCTTCCTGCTCCCCAGCAAAGAGGTTCCTTCTTTCTTCCCTTTTCTCTTTGCTGAGGTGTCTGCAAATCGCGGTTCGGTAAGTGCTGCTGCGTCTGTGGTAATTGCTTCTAAGACAAGGAATGAGGCAGCTGTTCAGACTGCAGCATTTCAGCATTGAATGGCCATGTGATCACGTCCCAAGGAGTATGAACTGCATGGGCTTTCCTAGTAGGAGTCAGGATTCTCTCTCTCGTGGTATGCTGGAATGGAGGGGGCTGTATTGGATTGTGTCTTCTCCAGTCCTCAATGCCAGTCATGCTTTGGGCAAACAAAATCACGTTACACTCCCCGCAGCTGTGGGGTTTGTGTGTTCAAGACTGCTCACTGCGGGCCAGCACTTAGGGTGATTCCAGCCAGCACAGACCAGGAGCTAGGCAGCCAGAGAGAGCCACAGGGTCTGTCCATGGATTCATGGATAGATGGATGGGTGGAAAGACATCATAAGTAGATAGAGTGGGTAGATGGATGGACAGAACCATGGATGGTTGGATGGAAAGACACCATGGATGGCTAGGTAAGTAGAGTGGGTGAATGGATGGGCAGAACCATGGATAGTTGGAGGAAAGACACCATGGATGGCTAGGTAGGTAGAGTGGATGGATGGGTCCATGGATGGATAGACAGACAGCAATTGCAGTTACCCAGGTGGAGAGACAGACAGCATACAATACATAGATTAGATTCTAGACCGCCACCTTATCCAGGACAGCGAGAAAAGGGCCAAGTTAGTGATGTGTGATCACAGCACCTCCCAATGGCTGCTGACAAGTGCAAGCTCTAGAAGGAGATGGGAAAGGGACAGAAGGGCAAAGGGTGGCCCAGGCTGGCAGATGAGTCACTTAGGAGTGACCCAGTAACTCAGAGTCTCCCACCAACAGATGGGTGCCCGGCGCCCAAGGGAATGGACCTCAGTGAAGAACCCTGTGTCTGGAGTGGCACAAGAGGCCTGGGCCTCATCGCTTCTCTCTCTTCCCGTTCTCCCACCCCCACCCAACGTGTCTCTACAGAGGCAGCAGCAAAGGGAAGGACATTAACACCATCAAATCATTGCGCGTCCTCCGCGTCCTCAGGCCCCTGAAGACAATCAAGCGGCTGCCGAAGCTCAAGGTACGTGCAGGGGTGGTGAGGGAACATAGAGGGGTTGTGGCTGCTTGAGGAGGGTGGCGGCGGCAGTGGGAGCAGGGGAGGAGGGAAGTGAAGGGGCCTGGGAGACAGGACACTGGGTTCTAATCCCAGCTTGGGGAAGGAGTGGGCTGTAGTGCATAATACAGAGTCAGGACTCCTGGGTTCTATCCTTGGTTCTGGGAGGTCTCGTGGGCTGGGACTGGGGACCAGGACTCCTGGGTTCTAAACCCAGGTCTGTGGAGATGGGGCCAGGCCAGGTGGGACTCAAAGGGGGAGCAAGTTGGGTCTGGACTCTGCGATCCTCACCCCGGGCCCTGACTGGGGCCTCCTGTCCTTTCCAGGCTGTCTTTGACTGTGTGGTGAACTCGCTCAAAAACGTTCTCAACATCCTCATTGTCTACATGCTCTTCATGTTCATCTTCGCCGTGGTGGCCGTCCAGCTCTTCAAGGGCAAGTTCTTCTACTGCACGGATGAGTCCAAGGAGTTTGAGAAGGACTGTAGGTATGGAGCCACCTTCCTCTGTCCCTCCGCACCTGGCCCTGGGTTCCTTGTGCTTCTGCTCCCTCAGCACCTTCTCTGCAGCGGGCCTCACTTCTCCCCTTAGTCCTGGTTCGCCTCTGGGGCACAGCTCATCTGCCCGCATGGAGGGTAGTCTAGCGACACAGTGGTGGCGGCCAATGCAGAGGTGGTGCTTGATACATTCCCTGGACCTCACCCTCTTCGCGCTTATCATTGGCTTTGCACTGGCACAGTGGCATTGATTTCAGTGCAGTTACTCCGGATTTAGCCCCTGGGCTGGTTCCTGTACTCCCTAAGTGCTGCTCCCATCCTCTGACTTATCATAATGTTCATCCTCCGACCCTCCTCTTAGCAGCTTTCCTCACCCCGGTGCTCTCTGCTAGGTCAAGCAGACAGAGCATAAGGACAGATTTACAGGTGATCGTTAAGGAGTGGGGTGGAAGTGACAATGGCCTGCTTCTCTAGTGTGACACCATGTAGTTCTCCTGAGAGACCCCCATCTGGTGAAAATCCCCATCGCTCTGCTGGAGTCAGATCCCCATCTGGTGTAAATTGTCCATAGCTGCACTGGAGTCAATGGGGCCAGATCCTTAGATGGCTGAATTGGTGTTGCTCCACTGATGTCAGAGAATCGTTGGACTGGAAGGGACCTCACAACATCATGTAGTTCAGTCCCCTGCACTTATGGCAGGACCAAGCATTATCTAGACCATCCTTCACAGGTATTTGTCCAACCTGCTTTTAAAAATCTCCAGTGACAGAGATTCCACAAGCTCCCTCGGCAATTTATTCAATGCTTAACCACCCTGACAGGAAGTTTTTCCTTAGGTCCAACTGAAGCTTGCTACAATTTAAGCCCATTGCTTCTCGTCCTGTCCTCAGAGGTTAAGGAGAACAATTTTTCTCCCTCCTCCTTGTAACAACCGTTTATGTACTTGAAAACTCATCATGTCCCTTTTCAGTCTCCTCTTCTCCAGATTAAACAAAGCCAGTCTTTTCAATCTTCCTTCATAGGCCATGTTTTCTAGACATCTAATCATTTTTGTTGCTCTTCTCTGGACTTTCTCCAGTATGTCCAAATCTTTCCTGAAATGTGACACCCAGAACTGGACATAATTGTCCAGCTGAGGCCTAATCAGCACCGAGTAGAGCAGAAGAATTACTCCTCGTGTCTTGCTTACAACACTCCTGTTAATTCATCCCAAAATGCTTCTTTTGCAGCAGCGTGACACTGTGGACTCATATTCAGCTTGTGCTCCACTATGACCCCCAACTCCCTTTCTGCAGTCATCTTTCATTTTGTAGGTGTGCAACTGATTGTTCCTTCCTCAGTGCAGTACTTTGCATTTGTCCTTATTGAATCTGATCACGTTTACTTCAGACCATTTCTCCAGTTTATCCAGATCATTTTGAATTTTGACCCTATCCTCCAAACCACTTGCAACCCCTCCAACTTGGTATCGTCCACAAACTTTATAAGTGTAAACACAATGAGAGACCTGTAGCACCTTAAAGACTAACACATTTCTGCGGGCATAAGCTTTCATGGGCTCCAGCCCACTTCGTCAGTTGCAGCCCACGAAAGCTTATGCCCGCAGAAATGTGTTAGTCTTTAAGGTGCCTCAGGACTCTCGTTTTTGCTGTATACAGACTAACACAGCTACCCCTCTGGAACTTTATAAGTGTACTTGCTCTGCCGTTCTCTAAATCATTGATGAAGATATTGAACAGAACCAGACCCGGAACTGATCTGTGCAGGACCCCACACGAAATTCACTTCCAACTTGACTGTGAACCTCAGAGCTACTTTCTGGGAATGTTTTCCCAAAACGAGCTATATACCCACCTTATAGTAGCTCCCTCGAGGGAGTACCTCCCTCTATAGTATAGTGTTGTACCTCCCTCTGTTTCCCTGGTTTGTTTATGAGAAGAGCATGTGAGACCGTTGTGACCCATCCGTGCCCGGGGTAGCCAACTGAACGCCAAGGTTAGGGCAGGATGTAAAAGGAGAGCAGATTCTCCCAGCACTGGTGGGTGACACTGAAGTCAAACTTCCCAACCAGCCACAAGCAGTGCTTCTGATTCCCCCACACTGGTTATCAAGAAGCCACTATACAAACACACACAGCCCCCTTTACTGCATTTTAGTCTTTGACTCCCAATTTGCCACTAGCTTCAGTAAAGAGACCAGTTATTTAAACTCTATGCTCTTTACTAAAACTGTTCCCTTTGATTCCAAAAGACCAGCCACAGAACCAGATCAAAATAAGTTTGGATCTTACCCAAAATACCACGCTGCCAGCCAATCCTTTAGTAACGAAAACTAAAGGTTTATTATAAAAAGAAAAACAAACAATAAGGGGAATGTTAAAGGATTAAAGCAATCAGATACAGACAGATGATTGTAAGTCCGTATACATCAGGTTTCTAGAAGAATTGTGGAGTTGCAGGCTTGTATAGTCCCTCTGGTATACATCCAGTACCTGGATGTGTCTCAGTCGTTTGTTTCATAACTTCAGTTTAGTTGCAGATGGGTTGCTTCAGAGGTAGATATGTGACTGAAAGCTGAACTGTAGACAAAATGGACCCCAAAGGCTCCGCCTTATATATCCTCTGGCCCTTGCCACGCTGCTCATGGAATTTTACAGGAACCAAAATGGAGTCCAGAGTCGCATGGGCCAGACCTGGTGACTCCTCAGGTCTATCTCTGGCTATTCCCCTCTGGGCCCCCTGCACCTGGGAATGCCTTAATGGGCCATTAAGCAGGCTATTGTCCTGCCGACTCCCTGCCTGGGGTGTGTTTTATACAACATAATTTGAAATACAGAGATATTAAAGATGTTCATAACTTCCATTACAGATATAACACATGAACATACGTATTGCCATCTTTCTTAGCGCATTACATCCTTCCTAACAGTACCTGACATGGCCTATCTTACATGAATCGTTATGATTTTGACATATTAATGTTAACCAATGTGACAACCCCCCCATCTAACCAGTGTGACACCCCCAACACAAGACTGGTGTAGAAGGGAGTAATCGGAGCTCCTGAATACGCCTCAAGGCCCCCCCCAATCTAGTCAGCATAACAACCGTATCAAAAGCCTTACTAAAGTCGAGATATATCACATCTGTCGCTTCCCCCCAGCCACATGGCTTGTTACCCTGTCACGGAAAGCAATCAGGTTGGTTTGACATGATTTGCTCTTGACAAATCCATGCTGATGGTTACTTATCACCTTAGTATCTTCTAGGTGTTTGCAAATTGATTGCTTAACGATTTGCTCCATTATCTTTCCGGGTACTGAAGTGAGGCTGACTGGGATGACTGTCACATACTCAGTGGAGCTATTTCTAATTTAGGCAAGGGCGAGCGGCCCTGGATTTGTAAGCAGGTCTGACTCTAGCAGCCGGATTCTCCTCTCACTCTAGGGTAGCTACCGGAATTCAGTAAAATGACACCTGTTTTATACTGGAGTATGTTAGAATCAGGCCCTAAAGTGAACGGGCTGGAGTCTGAGAAATACAGAGTGGTCTGAAAATGGTCTGGATGCTTCCTTCTGGCCCAATTGGCATAGGGGAAGGCGGGGGGCATAGTGGAGCGAGGTCCCTTTCACCTTTTAAGACACAGTGCCAGTGACCTCAGCTAAAGTTGCCCCTGCAGCTTCAATGACACTGGGCCAGGTGTCTGTGGCTTGGGTCCCTGTCAGCCCCCCTGCAGCTGAGCTCTGCTCAGGTGTGACAGAGAACTGACCCCACGGCAAAGGCTCTGATTTCCCCTGTCACTGACGGGTGTCAGTCAGGAGTTGCCACGATGCCAGCTTGAACAGGAGCAGAATCGAGCTCCCTTGGCCAGCGTGAATCCAGAGTCACTGGGGTTACTTAGGATCTGCTCCCAAGTCAGTGAGATTGGGAGCTGGCCCTAGGGGCGCAGTGCTGAGCCCCAGGCCTCCTGGCCGGCTCAGCTGATGGTGTCTCTTCGTCCACAGGGGCGAGTACCTGGTCTATGAGAAGGACAACGAAGTGAAGGCCCAAAGACGGGAGTGGAAGAAATACGAATTCCATTACGACAATGTGCTGTGGGCACTCCTGACTCTCTTCACTGTGTCCACAGGGGAAGGCTGGCCACAGTAAGGAGCTTCCATGGGGACGGGATGGGTCTGTACAGGAGGGCGCTAGGTTTGGGGTTAACCCTTTCCTCTCTGAGAGCTGGGGTGAAACATTGCTTCTCAGATCACAGCTCAGTGTAGCGGGCTCGACCTAGAGCAGTGCAGTGCAATGGCTAGAGTGGTGGACTGAGACTCAGCAAACCTGGGTTCTGTTCCCATCTCTGCCACAGGCTTGCTGGATCACCCTGAACAATGCACTGCCTCTTTCCATGCCTCAATTTCCCCACCTGTAAAATGGGGATAATGACCCTGACCTCCTCTGTCAGGTGCTTTGAGACCTACTGGTGGAAAGTGCAGATGAGAACCAGGGATGATGTATATCCCCAAATAAACATCTGTCCATGTCCGACTCCCACCACATGGGGCCAGATTCTGCTCTCATTTACATGGCTGTGAATCCAAAGTAACTCCACTGAAATCACAAGAGTTACTTCAGATTCCCAGACTGAGATCAGCCTCTAGCCCATGCTATGACACTTCTCAGGGCAAGACCTTGAGCAGTGAGTCCCTTCCCTGTTCTGTGCCTCAGTTTCCCCATCTGTCCAAGGGGGGGAATGGTAGCCCTTTGCCTTTGTAAAGCTAATTCAGAGCCGTGGATGAAAAGGAAAGACCCATGTGACCTGAGCGTCAGGACTCGGATTCTGTTCCCAGCTCTGTCCCTCACCTACTCCTGGTGTGGATTTGTAGCTCCGTTGCTGTGTTCTGTGCCAATTTGCACCAGCTGAAGATCTAGCCGTTGGCCTCTCTCAGCTGCATTTTCCTCATCTGTACAGTGGGGTATTACCCGGGCATGAGCCTTGCGGGGGCAGTAATTTCTGTTGGGCTTGAACTGACTCCTCCTTGCTGCTGTTTGTCTTTCTCCCTCGTTTTCCATCTCCCTTCCCCGCCGCAGAGTCCTCAAGCACTCCGTGGACGCCACGTATGAGAACCAGGGCCCCAGCCCTGGCTATCGTATGGAGATGTCCATCTTCTATGTGGTCTACTTCGTGGTCTTCCCGTTTTTCTTCGTCAACATTTTCGTGGCCTTGATCATCATCACTTTCCAAGAGCAGGGGGATAAGATGATGGAGGAATATAGCCTGGAGAAGAACGAGGTGCAGCCTGAGCTGGGGGAAACATGCCACTTTATCCCGGCCTCCCTGATAGCAGCCCCCACGCCAGCTTCTGGCACCACGGGGCAGTGCCCCAGCCACCCTGCCTCTCAGCATTCGCACTGTGGCAGGCCACGGATCAGCTGCTGGGTCTGTTCCGCTGCCTGGAAGAGCACTTGGGAGAGTTCCCCCATTGCCCTCTGCAGGTTCACTAATGAGCGAGTTCTATTCCCAGCTCTCCGGGTGACCCCGGGCAAGTCTCGTCCCCGCTCCATGCCTCAGTTTCCCAGTTCAGATGGCCTGGTGGCAGAGGGGTCTGGCTCCTGCTTCTGGTGCTTGCGATGGTCGGTTCCAGTCCCCAGAGAGCTGAGGGGGCAGAGAACTGCAGTGCCCATCACGTATAGCCTGTGTTATGCACAAAGGCCAGAGCAGATGATCACAAGGGTCTCCTCTGGCCTTAGAATCTATGAATCCGTGTTGGAGAAAGGCCAGTGGTTTGCAAGCATCTTCCCTAAGGATCCCCAAGAAATCAGGGGCAGGTGGCCAGGGGAATCAGGCGGGGTCAGCCTTGAGTTGTGAAGTCTGGGACGAACCCCATGATGACCCAGTGCATAGCAGTGTACGCCCAGGGTGGTAGGGTCATTTTGCCAGCCCATGTAAATCTGCAGTGACTTAGTGGGAGCAATGCTGTTTTACGCCAGCTGGGGATCTGGCCTGTTGACTTGAAGGGCTCTTATGATCATCCCGACTGATCTACTGTGTAACACAGGCCAGAGAGCTTTCTCTGACCCGCCACGAAGGGGTCGGAGAAGGCCTAGAGGAAGGCTGGGGTCCGAGCTGTCCTTCACTCATGCGGCTAGGCCAGTTCCTGGTCTCTTGGCCTGGGCTGCTGCTGGGTCCGTGTCCCCCCATCCTGAAACTGGTGGCCATGAGCCCCTCCCTGGCCTCCTGCTCTAGCGGCTGTTTCTGTCCTCTCCACAGAGAGCCTGCATTGACTTTGCCATCAGCGCCAAGCCCCTGACCCGGCACATGCCTCAAAACAAGCAGAGCTTTCAGTACCGCATGTGGCAGTTCGTGGTGTCGCCACCCTTCGAGTACACCATCATGGCCATGATTGCCCTCAACACCATCGTCCTAATGATGAAGGTGAGTGACCGCTTTGCGGGACTGGGGAGCCATTGGCCAGGGATGCCATGCTGTGCCTGGCAGAGCAGGCATGGGCTCCTCCTGCATTGCTGCCCTCTTCCCCACCCCATCCCGTGGGGCTGATCCGGGGCCCGGCTCGTCCCGTGGGGCTGATCC
>ML675714.1:2415360-2477539 GCA_007922155.1 Mesoclemmys tuberculata
GTCCCGTGGGGCTGATCCGGGGCCCGGCTCGTCCCGTGGGGCTGATCTGATCTGTTACTCTCTACTCTCTTGTCTTTAGTTCAACAATGCCTCAACTGCTTATGAGAATGTGCTAAAGATGTTCAACCACGTCTTCACTTCTTTATTTTCCCTGGAGTGTCTGCTGAAGATCATGGCCTTTGGAGTGCTGGTAAGTGTCTTCACAACCAATACTGCAAGGGAGCATGGGGCATTACCTTGGAAATAAAAGTCAGAGCTTGTTTACTTCAGCAGAAGGGGATTCCCCACCTGTTCTTCCAACCCCCTTCCCTCCCGCCCCCCTTTACCAGACGGGGATTTGATGGTCTTCCCTCCACGTCCTGAGAGCGTTCCTCAGGATGCCTTTCCAACAAATGCCTGGGATGGTGGCAACTGGCAAGGAAGCAATGACTGTTGGAAGCATCCTCAGGCACTTTGTAAGATGACCCCAGCTCAGGGGAGGGGGGGGGGGTTCTGGTTGGTTTAGGGAGCTATAATGCAGAGTTGGGGGAGCAAAATAAAGGGGGACCACAGGAGAAATGTCCTGCCAGGAAGTTCCATCAGCATCATCCCCCCAAGAGACATGGAGAATTCCAGTCTCGATGGTTCACTCAAAAGCCCTAGTGGCTCGAGGCTCCCACCATTGCTGCAGGCGCTTGGGGCAAGGAACCTGCCCCATCCCGCACAGTGGGATCTGGGCTTCCATTCAGGTAGGAGCCATGTGGCTGAGAGGTCGATGGGGTTGGTTGGGAGGAGCAGTGCCGGCTGCTGTGGTGGGAACAGCAGATGGAGAAAGGAAGAAAGAAAGAATGGATCTCCCCCAGAAAATGTTGCTGATTTTTGATCTGCCCCGTTCCCTTGTTTTACCCAGGCTTTTTTCTCAGAATTACTTGTCTTTGGCGGGCTGGGTTCACTTCTCAGTCGGTGGATTGTTCCACAGAGCTATGGGCAGCTCGGGGCTGGTGGCTTTGGCAGGGTGGGAGAGGGCGTGTTTTCTCCTCCTTCTCGAGGAGTCCAGCCAAGCGCACGTTTCTGGCCCTTGGCCGGAAAGATCCCAGCAACCGTAACATCTCCTGGTCCTGTGTGTTTTATTCTTTCATTTTGAATGTCCATCTAACTGTCCAGTCCGATCGGGCCTGGGTGGAGGGCGCCTTCCCGAAGTTTGGGAGGGGGAGGTGGCGACCCCCGGGGTTTAACCGGTTGATACTGTGAGCCAGAGATCCTGGGCTCGATTCTGTTCATAGGTGGGGCCTGATCCAAAGCCCATGCAGGTCAATGGAGAGATGCCCACTGATCTCAGTGGAGTTTGGACCAGGCCCTTACAGCAGCGACACAGCAAAGAAACACCAGTCTTTGCATCACCCTCATTCCCCCGTGTAACTGAGCTCAGCATCCGGCCCTGCTCACTCCAGCCACCTCATGCACCGCTTAGCTCGTTTCAAGGTGCCGATGGGTCCCCCCCATCACTCATTTAAATTAACCCTTTCAACCCCCTCCCCTCTTGCCTGCCAGATCCACTGGAGCTCACCGTAAAGGTAACCTGGACCTCGCTCCCCCAGCCACAGGGCACTGGGGGCAGGAAGTGGGTGGGGCTGGGGGTGGGGGGGACTCTCTGTTCTCGTTGCTGTCGCTTCCCGTCGTGAATGTCGTGGAATGTTCGCTGCTGTGTGGCTGTTCCTTTTCGTCCTTTGTTTTTGTTTTTCTTTTTAGAATTATTTCCGTGATGCCTGGAATATCTTTGATTTTGTCACAGTTCTGGGTAGCATCACAGACATCTTAGTGACAGAGTTCTGGGTAAGTTCAAAACACTGCTGCCTCTCTTATGGCCTTAGCTTATGCAGAGGGGATCACTTTAGGGAGCGGGACATGAGATCTGTAGTTTGGGCTTTGACCCTATTGGGTCTGGCCTGTACAATGAACAGATGCTGGGCAAGGGAGACAGCTGGGTTGGAGCCACATTCAGTGTCATCCCCGATAGATGCTGGTGGGAGACGAGCTGTCTAGGTTCTGTATGAGGAGGCCTAAGCATTCTTGTTCTGGGGATAGCCCCAAGTGTTGAGGGACAAAGCCAAGGCAGGTGGAGTCAAAACCAAACCCAGCTGGGTGTCTCTGCCCACCCAAGATGGATTCAGGGAGGGCCGGATTCTGGTCTCACACATCATATCCCAAGTCACTGCATGAGAGTGGGTCTGCCAGCATAAATCTGGAGTCACTCCACTGGGAGTGCGTATGCCAGTGTAAATCTGGAGTCACTCCACTGGGGGTCACTTTCCAATGTTTATTGGAGTGACTCCGAATTTGCACAGAGGAAACTGGAAGTAGAATCTGGGCCCTGGAAGCTAGAGACAGAGAAAACCGAAAGCAGCCCTGGAACATTCCCGAAGAGGCAGGGCAGCAGCCCCAATTACACACACCTC
The DNA here is from genome assembly GCA_007922155.1 of Mesoclemmys tuberculata. Lineage (NCBI taxonomy): Eukaryota > Metazoa > Chordata > Testudines > Chelidae > Mesoclemmys > Mesoclemmys tuberculata. The sequence goes on from ML675714.1 coordinate 2,417,796, forward strand.
TGGGCGTGTGAACAGCAGCAGACACATCACTGACAGATGGCTTTGAAGTGGGTCATCACCCTCTGCAGAAAGGCTGCTGCACCAGTGCAGAGTTCACACCCCACTCTGAGAACTCAGCCAGCGCAAACTCAAGGCAGCGAGCAAGGGACTTCTCCCGCGGCACCTGGGGGTCAGCCTGCTTGTGGAATGAACATAATGGAGAAAATGCCTTGGGTAAACTTCAGGGGAGTCAGCACTTCAGTGTGATGTTGGGGCTGCAGGGCGCAGGAATGTGCAGGAGCCTCCAGGGGCAATGCCTGTGATGTGCCTGTGTGATGTCCCCCTCTCCCCCTGCAATCTGGACTGGTGTCTAGCTGTGTCCCCCCCAGTTCTTCACTCCTGGGCCCCGACTCACCCCGCTTTGCTGTGTGAACCACCCACTCCTGGGTCAGCCCACGCCCAGCCTCCTGCGCTCTTTCACTAGGTGCCTGACCTAGTGAAAAAGCGCTTCAGCCAGCCACTCATGGGAAAGACCCCAGCAAACACCCCCAGTCCCAGGTGCAACCCCAGGGGACTGCTGTCAATTTATCAAAGAAATTGATCTGCAGCAGCTCTGTCTCTCCAAGTGGGGTCTCCACACACACTCAGTCCACATGCACTGTTTTAGATAAAACAAATAAGTGCATTGACTACGGCAAGATTTCCAGTGAATCTCAGTCAGATTACTAATAAGTCAAGGAGTTAATCACAATTAACTAAAAGTTAACTCACATCTGAACCTAAGACTAATACGTCAGTCTCTATTCAGCTTACCCCACAGGCTGGCGGTGATCCCTCTTGCAACCAGGCCCCCCTCCCTGTGGGTAGATTCTCAGTCTTTGGTGTTGCTTAGATGATGGATTCTAGGGGGGAGCATAAAGACATACACTTCAGCTTTTAACAAGTTTCCCCAACCCCCCCTGGGGTCAGGTGATTGACCCTGTCCAGCAATGGGTGTGATTTCTTCCACTTGAGCCAAAGTGCTCACAGGTGCTTAGGCCAGTCCGTTGTTCTTGTCTGCATGCCTCTGTGGGGCAAGGAAACACAGCCCTGTCTTCCTCTGTATATATTCAAACCACGCGAGACACACATGAGTTTCATATCTGCACAAATGTGTGACATTGCAGGAAACTTGCTACCAAAACAATAACATTCAGTGTGCATTTGACAAACACTAGCCATGGCACACTTTGACAAACACCAGCCATGGCACACTTTGCATCAGACAATCCACAGTTACGCTGTCAGGGTGAACACAAATGATACACAAATCACACCATAAGGGTGTGCATGGGGTACAGCGTGTCAAAACCTGGCACTAGCTCTGGTGTAGAACTGCAGGGAGCAGCCCCGGGTGGGTGGAGAGGATGAACTAAATGCTCTAGTAGGTCTCCTCCATCTCTGGCACCAACTAGCGTCTGGAGAGCCTCTCCCCAATGTTAATCAATCCTCTGGGATGGGCTTTGTATAATAATCCCTCATTTTAGAGACAAGGAAACTGAGACACAGAGCGGGGCAGTGAGTCACCCTAGGCCACAGAGAGAGTCAGTGGCAGAGCTGGGAATGGTACCCAGAAGACCTCCCTCCCAGTCTCCTGCAGTAACCACTGTCGAGGAATCCAAACTCGGGGGTCCTTACTTACACGTCGGTTGCCCAGCGGATGGTCCAAATAAGCCAGACAGCAGTTTAGCAAAGTCAAAGTTTATTTCTTTATGGTAAGGAGGTGACCCCTATAGCTAGGGGCGACCTTAAGCATACATTTCTAAAAGCTTATATAGTCTTACACAAACAAGTCTATTTAGGTCACAATTTCCATGGCAATGCTTCCAAAAAACGTCTTATCTAGTAATTCCTTAACCTAACAGTTTCGACAGAGTGGTTCCCCTGAAAAATAGAGACTCCATCTTCTTTTCCTTCCGCACCACTAGGACACATTTCCTCCCACCCAGGTGCCCTCAGCCTCTCTTCCTTGCTGCTGTAAGCACTAGGCCATGCTTCCAGCACGGGAATAGAACTCAGGTGTCCTGACGCCATGCAAGGCCTGTCCCTCCCAGACCCCGGCAGCAGAGACCCAGATCCTGGTCTTAGTGAATCTGCTGCAGACACTCCTATTGTCTTCCGAGAGCTGCTTTTCTGCCTGTCTTCCAACCCCCTGAGTGTGCAAGACACACCCCTTCTGCTCACCCCCTGACTAGTGTAAGTCACACCCCTTGGTGTCTCACACACCTGGCTGGCTGCCCACATTCAGCTGACACAGCCTGCCCTAGTGCTCGTCTGCCAAGCAGGGTCTTTGATTCCTGGCACTTGTCAGCTTTGGGTTCTCCTGGTCTGTGGATCTGGAGCTAGGAGAGGGCTGGCCCCACTCAAGGCATCCAACGGGATCCCAGAGGCAGGCAGAAAGAGGGGCCAGGACCTGGCAGCAGGAGGTGGGCTTCGCTGGTGGTTGGACTTGTGCCAATCCAGCCCCGCACACAAGTCCATTTCCAAGCCCTCTCCTCACCCTGCAAGCCCCCTGGGTGCCACCCAGGACTGCGTCAGGGACTGGGCCTGGGTACGACTTCGCCTTCTCTCGTCCTCGCTGCCCTGTACCATGCAAACGCGATGGGCCCCAGCCGCACAGGCAGGAGAGCTCTGTGGCAGTGCGAACTCTGGAGAGCTGGAGCGGTGGGTAACCGGGCCTACGGGCCCTTCCTTCAAAGCAGCCAGGAACCGTGTGGGTAGAGCAGATCGCCCCAGAGACGGCAGGGCAGTCTAGTGCCTGGAGCCCAGGGCTGGGAGCTAGGATGCCTGGGTTCTAATCCCAGCTCTGCCACTGACTTGCTCTCTGATCTTGGAGACATCTCTTCCCCTCTCTGCGCCTCCGTTTCCTGAAACACCTCCAAGGCTGTGGGTGGAGGGAGCCAGGGGGATGAATGACCTCAGCCTGAGGTTTATTCCTGAGAGCGACAGAGCCATGGCGGGTGGATGGTTGGGGCTGTGCCGGAGGGCGTATTTCCAAGCGCCCGGAGAACCCCTGCCCTTCAGTTCCTGGCGTCAGAACGGCTCCGGGGCAGGCAGGGGAGCTGGGGCTGGTGCTGCTGTAGGTGGGTGGGGCGGGTGTCTGCTGCCCTGTGCTGTGTGCTCTCTCTAATGACTGTGTCTCTTGTCTTATCTCCTTTCCATGCTGTCTCTTTTACTGTGCTATTTTGGCGCAACACCCTCTGAAAATGTCATCCAATCAAAATGCACTATGAAAAATCCATGTGTCCATCCATGAATCGGTCTGTGTATCCATGCCAACTAATATTTCTGAACTTCCCCCGCCTCCCACCCCCGCCCTGATGACAACCCCCCCCCCGTCCCCAATCTGTCGCTCTTTCTCTGTGTATTACGCTGGTTGCCAATCAACCTGTGACACTAAACAACCCCCTCAAATCTCTCCCTCTGCCCCCAACGCCTCTCCTCCTATTCATCTCAACATCTACATCTAGAATCCGGTTGGTTGAATATCTTTCTGAAGTCTAAATGCATTACATGAGCTACGAGCACCCTCTCATCTCTGCATTGCATGAGCTATGGCACTGAGAATGGCCTGCACCGAGCTGGCTCGCCTGCCCCTTTTCTCTCTTCCTTCCTTTGTCGCGCTCTCTCTCTCTGCTTTTTCGTTTCCTCCAGACATACATTTCTTTGAAACAAAGCAGCAAGTCTCTGTACTTGTGTCTTTCTGTTCAAAGGACATAGTGGAAGCTGAGTGATCCGGTGTTTACAAACTGGAAGATGGCTCTGAGTCAGAGGGCAACAGATCCCCAGATCTAGGGGTTGATCTGAGAAAGGTTGATGGAGTCTCCGGTAGATGGAGAGACGTAGGTAAAGATGTGGGTGGACCAAGGGATGGACGCCAGGTGGATGGATGGATCGCCAGATAAAGGGTGGGTGCTCAGAGAGGGGACAGGAGGTCGCCAGGTTAAATAGCAGGATTCTAACCTCTCCCTCTGTATGCACGATGTATCGGCTCAGATCTCTAGCTAGCTGGGGACTCTCCGGGACCCAGCTCTGTGGCTCCGAGAGTTGGGGGCTGGGATCACAAGCACACCGGAGGGAAGAAGGAACCGACAGGGCCGGGCCCTACCTCAGTTGAGAGCAGCTGATACCTGCAGGGCCCTGCTCCCCATCAGCTGGTGTGTGAGAGGCAGCACAGGCTGGGCAGGGGAGATTGACACTGGAAAGGAGCGAAGAAAAGTGTACGCCTGTCCAGGCCCCACCTGGGCATGTGGAAATGGCCTCCTGTGTGCATAGCGTTCACACGTGGACACATCCCCTAGGTGTGGGTGCACACTCCCACATACCCCACGCCACACACAGATCCCCACTCACACACCGCTGTCTGCACACACACCTCACACACTTCCCCCCCAGAGCCATGTGCACACTCGCTCCATCCCCGTGGGCCCCACCACTCTCCCCTCCCCAGGTCCCTGGAGGGCCGAGTGTGCCTCAGACTTTAAAAGACCCCCTGAGGTTCCCTGCCAACAGTCGGCCAAGCCTCACACCCCCACAACACCCCTCTCCTGCCCTGGCAGGGCACCCTCTAGGGGCAAGATGGGAGCTCTCTCTCCATGGCCCCTCTCTGCCGAGTCTACCACAATGGGATGCCACCTGCACCGTGGGTGAGACAGACCCTGCCCTTCCTCCACCATCCCAGCAGGACTTGGACTGAGCTCTACCAGATAAGCGCATCTGGATTGAGCTTCAAACCCGGCCAACAGCTCTGTCTTGCGTCTCCAGGGATTAGCAGGAGCTGAAGTGGGGGGATCCTGTGCCTGCACTCAGACATAAGATCCAAAGCCAGGTTAGAAGGGGGCTGAGATGGGTGGAAGAGGAGTTGAGGATATTGGAGGAGCTTCCTGGGTGTGTTGATGGAAGGGTCCGTCCCCCCTGCCATTTCTCTCTGCCGAGCTTGGGGGCCTTTTTTTTCCCTGCTCCTGCATGAGTCTCGCTCTCCGATTTCTCAGTCCGTCTGGCAGGCTGACAAATCAGGGCTGTTGCACAGCCAGCACCAATGCACGCTCCCCCCGGAGTCCGAATGGTACCCTCGCTCCTTGGAGGGATGGCTCACAGCTTCTGGGAACACACGTCAGGGCAGGGAAGCTTCTCTGTGAAGGTGTGCCAGGAGCAGGCAGACCCCCCATGTCCATGCAGAGGCGGGCTGGCGAGAAGGGCCCACATAAGGGAACAATGGGTTGGTGCATTGGCCGGTCATGTATGTTGTGTATTTATACAACAGCTCCATGGTGGTATCTATGGTGTCATTATGCAGCCAGGCCCTTGGACCTGGTGTTGTTAATTACACGGTAGTTGTCCGCTGTGCATTGTGTAATTACACAAGGGTCTCTGGGCTGTGTTGTGTACAAGTCAAGTGGCCTGTTCTGTTCAATTTTAAGAGTCACATGGGGTGTGTTGGTCCGGAGCTCTGATGGTGCATGTTGTGTGGCTGCACAAGTCTTGTGGCTAGCGTGGTGCAATTGCATAAGCTTTTTCTGGAACGTTTGGCCTGTTACAAAAAGATCACATGGCCCGGGTCATGAGATTACCCAAGAGTCCTATGGCATCTGTTGTGCAACTGTACACGAGTCCCGTGGTGCGTGTTGTGGGCCCACATACGTTTTTGTGATGTCTGCCGTGCAGCCGCACGAGTCCCGTGATGAGTGTTGTGCAGCTCCACAGCTGCTCCCTGCAAGCAAAGGGGTTTCTTCTTGCCCTGCAGGGCTTCCCACAGAGAGCAGAAGGAGGGAGTCAAGCCGCACTCTCGGCTTCTGGGGAGAATTTCCCATTTGGCAGCACCAAGGGTCCCTGCACACCCCTTGGGCCTAAGCACCTTCCATTGAAGCCAGTGGGGTCACCCAGTAGAGCCCTACAGCTCCATTTGTCCCTCCCGCCCTCTGGATGTGGAGAGAAGGGATCAGGCTCATCCAGTCTGGGTGAGGCTGGAAACATAGCAAGTTTCAATGAGCCAGGTCCTTTACTGTCCAAGGTGGGATTCGAACCCTGGACAAGGGCTGTGCCGGAGGAGCTGGGATCTCAGCATCCCTCCCCCCCACACCCTCGCACGCCGACTTTTCCCTATAGGTTTGTGCATTAATCGGCAGAGGGAAGGGGGGGTTCTTGGGATCAAGGTCAGAACTGCACAGCTGACTCCTGGATCTGCAATGGATCTGCTGAACCAGAACCCAGATCCAAGCCAGCACAGGGCCTAAAGCCATGTGTGAGTTTGTCTGTTTGGAAAGGCGGGGTGACCTCAGGGGTGCAAAGGGAAGGCCTGAAGTTAGCCTAGGAGCTGCGTCGTGCAGCAGCTGAGGTCAGGGGGAGCCTGGGGACCGGTGTCAGAGTTGCTGAGCACCTAGGCCACCTGTTCACTCTGGAAATCAGGCCCAGGCCAGGCAGAATTGCCAAACCCCAGGAGCCAGTGCCTTTTGGGAACTCGATCGCCTACTACGTGCACTGATCAGCCAGGTCCCAGAAGCCGCACGCCATCCCCTCCTGGGGGGAGTGGGGTCAAAAATGCATCTGGTGAAACCAACAGGATAGGTGGAACCTCCTAGCCTTCCACTGCCCATTGCACAAAATTTCCCTTGGAGCCAAATGCCACTGAACGTCATCCACACCCGCAGGCTGAGCCTCCCCAGCCAGCCATGAGGGGGCGCCCCAGGGAGCATCACAGCGCGCCTGTTGGGTGCACAGAGACAGATGCATTTGAGGCCCAGATCATCACGTATGATCTGTAACGCATTGCAGATCCCCAGACACCTTCCCACACCGGACTCCCGTTCCCCAGCACTTGTCCTGCTTCAGTTCTCTCTGGTTGTGTGTGCATAGTACACGTGCGATGTGACTCCGCAACGTTCTACCTGCTTGTGTCAGAAAATATCAGTGCATTTGGTTGTTGGGATAGTTTACAAAATATAACCCTGATATTAACAAATAACCATTGCGTTCCCAATTCGATGAGCCTGGCTTGTTAGTTTCCTTTATGGTTGTTTTCCAGGGGTGGCCAGTGGGTGGAGATTTCTGGGTGGCTCCCATGTTGTTATTCTTTAATCGTAGCATCGTTCATTGGCAGGGTTTATTGTCATTATTTGTGTCCATGTTATGATCTTTTCCTTTTGTTCAGTCATTAGCAGCACCATTAATCATAAATATTCATTTTATTAGTAATAGAATCCAAGATATGATAATCATTCTTCCATTTATTTTATTTCCTGTGCATTTTAATGATCACGAGTGGGTATTGTTTGTTATTCATAGCACTGTGCGTTATGTTACTACACTGCAGTAATTCATTTATCAATAGTATTGCTTACAATCATTTATTAATCACGTACATGATCCTTTGTCTGATTATAACACTTATTTCTTGTTAATAGCATTGTTTATGATAATCATTTATTATCTCTGGTTTCTGAATACCATGATGCATTGCTATTGTTCTACCATTAGTCATTAATTAACGGTGTTGTGAAAAATAATGATGACTCTTGGCTGCTGTTAACACTTATTTATTCACTGTTAATAATAGTCACAACTGATGGTCTTGTTATGTTGTGGACCCTTCGCTGGGTGCTGAGTGTGTTTCGGTTTAGTTCTCAGTTGGTGGGTTAATGACTCCTGCTGAGTTGATGTTTCCCTCGGTTGTTTCCCCTGGCGGCACTGCAAGGATTCGGGCGCACATAAAGGGCAGTCTCCCCGGGGGGCGGGGATCTCCCCTCTGGTGCCTGTCTGGGTAGCGCTCACCTCTCCTTCCTTTCATCCCCTCAGAACAACTTCATCAACCTGAGCTTCCTGCGGCTCTTCCGCGCTGCCCGCCTCATCAAGCTCCTGCGCCAGGGTTACACCATCCGCATCCTCCTGTGGACCTTCGTCCAGTCCTTTAAGGTGACTGGGGGCAGGGGGCCGGGCCAGGGAACCAGGAACCGAATGACTGACTCACTGAATGACTGACCCGGACTGAATGGCCAAGCTTTAGTGCATATGGGCTGAAGCCTTGACTTTGAAGATCTAATGATTCCATATCTGTCTGTCCCCCTGTAACTTATCTGTCTGTCTGTCCCCATCCATCCATCTGAACTCTGTCTGTCCATCCCTCCCATACACACCCTTCCACCATACACCCATACACATCTGTCGATCGATCTCAAAGTGTCTCAGCAGGGTGGTATCCAAGTGAGGTTTGCACCCCAGCCGCGGACACACCTGCACCTGACCTGGTGCCCACTGAAGGCAACAGCGGCCTCCCCCTGATTTCAGTCAGTTGTGCATTGGTTCAGCATTCCTGTGGGGACAGATCTCTTTCCTGTCTGTGCCTTTGAGGTGCTGAGCACTGTGGGAAGTACGGGGGAGGAGAGATGCTCCCAGCCAGCCATGCACATGAGGTGTGTGAGCTGGAGTTGCTGCACTGAACAGAGAAGCAGCCGCTGGCACAGAAAAGGGGAGGTTATTAACCTGGCAGGCTGCAAGGTTGAAAGCCCCCAGAGAGTGATGTGCCCTGTTCTGCTTCTCTTCCTAGGCCCTTCCCTATGTCTGTCTCCTGATCGCCATGCTCTTCTTCATCTACGCCATCATCGGCATGCAGGTGAGTGTCAGGCATGCAGGATCCCTTCACAGGGCATTTCACCACATCGCACTGGGTGTGAATCCTCCACTGCGCTGGGCTCCGAGCCAGGCGCGTGATGCTCAGCCTGGATGCTGGCGTGGAGCTGGGAGTGGGCTGTTGGCAGGAAAGAGACGAGGCCCCTTCCCCATTGCTGTCTACGGATCCTCTGCCTTTCCAGGTGTTCGGTAACATAGGCATCGAAGATGAAGACGAGGATTCAGCTATCACAGAGCATAACAACTTCCGCACCTTCTTCCAGGCCCTCATGCTACTGTTTAGGTGAGACCCTGCTCTAATGCCTCAAGTAGCTGTGCTGTCCAGCTATTAATTGGCTCCCATGCCCCACCCCAGAGTTGGCTGCATCTCAGCACCAGGCAAGGAATCTCAGGATAAGCCCCCGGGCCCCACTCCAGAGGCAGCTGCATCTCAGTGCCACATGAGGGATCCCAGGATAAACAGCCCCCGGGGCCCACTCCAGGGGTGTGTCACTGATGAAAGAAACCATCCCTGTAGGTGCTTTGGGCTGAATGCTGCTGTAGAAGTGCCAAACATCTTCCCTGCACCCAGGTGTCTGTGGGGACTGGATGGAGCTACCTGGGTTGCTCCCTGGGCCCCGGCCTGCTCTGCCTTCCCAACGCACTTCCCCACTCCCTCTCTGTGCGGCTGCAGGAGCGCCACGGGCGAGGCGTGGCATGAGATCATGCTGTCCTGTCTGAGCGGGAGACCCTGCGACGAGAACTCGGGCATCAAGGAACACGAGTGTGGCAACGAATTTGCCTATTTTTATTTCGTCTCCTTCATTTTCCTCTGCTCTTTCCTGGTGAGTCTGTGTGGAGCTGGGTGGGCAGGCGCGGGGGGTTCACATGCGCTGCGTGAGTCACAAGTGTGTGGACATGTGTGCAAGGAGGCACGTGTGCCCTTTGCACATGCATTGCGTGAGTCATGAGTGTGCAGATGTGTGTGCAGCGAGGCATGTTCACTGTGCACGTGCTGCATGCGTGAGCGGTGCATGTGTGGCGTGTGTGTCTGTGTGCAGGTGGGCGTGCATGCCCCATGTCTGGGCTACAAGGGGAGTCACAGGTGTATGCACATTGGTGTGTGTGTGCTGCGTGTGCGCGGGGGGAGTTGTGTAGGTTTGTGTGCATACTGGCCCGTGCCCGAGTTGTGTGTGATGACTTGTCTGCGTGGGTTTGCAGGATGGCAGATGTGTGCATATCCATTGGCAGATGTGTACACGCATGGGTGAGTGTGTGTGCACATTGGCCTCTTGTGGTTTGTGAGCTGCATGTATGCCATGCACATATGGGGGGTGCCTGTGTGGGAATCACGTGAGTTGCCTGTTGTTGTGTGTGAACAGAGCGTGTGTCAATGCCTGTGTACGCATATCTACTTGTTGGTGTGCACGTGTGAATGGCACGTGTGTGAGCGTGTGTGTGTGGACAGATGTGTGCGTACGGACATCAGCGCACTACATGAGTAAAGGAAAGATGGGGAGTGGAAGAACGACCGAAAACATGGGCGAGGGGTGCACGGAACGACAGGCCAGCCGGGCCCTGCTCAGGCGACGCTTCCCCAGGCCACGGCCAGGACAGCAGGGCTCAGCCCTTGGCTTCATGTCTGCACTGGGCTGCTTGTTCAACCTGCCTCTGTCTCTGTCTGTCCTGCCCCCGCGCACCAACCCCTCCTGCTGCAGATGCTGAACCTATTTGTGGCCGTCATCATGGACAACTTTGAGTACCTGACCCGAGATTCCTCCATCCTGGGGCCCCACCACCTGGACGAGTATGTGCGTGTGTGGGCAGAGTACGACCCCGCTGCTTGGTAAGGCCCCCCCTCGTCCCACATCTCCTGCCCCGCACCCAGCAGCCTGGGCTCCCATCCTGCCCCCCCTTGAGGGGAAGCTTGGGGGGGTCTGATGTGTCCAAGTCTGCAGGGGAGCTAAGGGGGCCTCCTTGATCAGCAGAGACTGTCAATGGGGGGGAAGGGGGAGTGAGCAGAAAAATCCATGGCAAGGCAAAGGGGTCTAGTTGTCAGAGCAGGGCAGGAGGGGGGGTGAGGACTCCTGGCTTCTCTTGGGAAGGGGAGTGGATACTGGACCCAGGCGCCCTCGCTCTAATCCACTATTCCAGGAATGGGCAGTTACTTGGCTTGTTGGCCATGGATCTGATTCCGTGCCAGAGGGGTATCGGGCTAGCTGGCCTACTCCAGACAATCCAGCACAGCAATCGGCTCTGATTCCTGGCTTCTTGTAGGGTCTGACGTTTCCACGCCCAGCTGGAAGTTTCCAAGGCCAGGAGGCTGGCGGGGGGGTGCAGGGCACCCTAGAGTCCAAGCCCCATGGGAAGGAGCCATCAGCCAGGGTCTCCTGAGCTGAGACCCCTTTGCAGCTGGGGGGGAAGGGATTGGATCCTGGTCGATAGCCTGATTTGCTGGGCAGCTGGTGCCTTGGTTTAGTTGCTGGACAAAGATGGACAGAGCCTCCTAGAAGCAGCCCGTGCTAATCACACAGAACAGGAAGTTACCTGCCCTGCTCCCTCTCCGTCCCGGCAGGGCAGATCATCGTGTCCTCTGACTGGCCCGCACGGGGCTGTATTCCTCCCAGGGGGCATGGCACATGGGCGCCTCCCTCGCTGCTGAATGCCAGCCCTCCCAGGCAGGGCAGCTCGGTTGAGGTGGAGATTAGCGCAATGCAGGCCCTTCCCACACAGGTTGTCCTGGATTAGATTTAAGGCAGGCAGGACCAGTTCCCAGAGAACACCGACCCAGCTGTGCTCTCGCGAGAGTGGACCCCAAAACCAGGCCACCCCTCGTGGACTGGCTCTGTGTCCCCCTCGGCGCCCTCCACACGCAAACTCTGGGGAGAAACAGGCTTGGGTCTTGTTGCTGTTTAATGTTTCCTTTTTCAATTTTAGGTTTTTGCAGCTGGATTCTCTCCAACCCCCTTTCCCAAGCAAATCGAAGGGCCCTGCGGGTGTCCCTCTGCCATTCCATGGAGGGTGTCCCATGGTGCCCTGGGTTGCCCCATTGTTACTGCACATTGTGAAGTGGGTAACAGTTTGTAGTCAAGAGGGCTGGATGGAAAACCCAGGGCTGTTTCCCTCCTACGCCCTGATGAGGCCTGTGGTTCCCCATATGCTATGCAGTAACACGATCAGCACCACCAGGGAGGGGCGCTAGCGAGACACAGGGGACGTTCCCTTTACCCCAGCGCTGAGACATTCTGACTCCTCTGCCCCAGGGCACCCTTGGGAGCCGGGAAGTGCGCTGGGGTTGGGCTAGCGCTGCCCCCGCGGAGGACTTCTGGTGCACTGTGTTGAGTTCTGTGCCGTGGGGCCGCTGCCCCAGGCGTTGTGCTGCCCCACACCCTCCCTGTGCCCTGTTCCGTTTCCCGTGGCTGCTCGTTGTTCCAGGTTTAACGTGTTGGTTTACGCTGCCAACCCTAACTGGCAGGCCCTGCCAAGCCCAGCAGGAGGAGCTCCCGACCCGTCCCCAGTCCGATCCCATGCCGCTGGGGGGTAAACATAACCCTGCCCCCGCTGTGGCATGGGGTTCCTTTGCATATGAGTGACACCCCTCCTCAGTAAAAAGAAAGCAGAATGTTGGGTCCTGATGCCACATCCCTTGGAGTTGATGGTGCAGCCTTTACATTGACTTCACTGGGCTTTGCATCCGGACCCGTGAGAGGCCAATTCGTCTGAAAACAGCTGGGAGCCTGGACCCCTGGGTTCTGTCCCCAGCTGTGGGAGTGGGGTCTCAGAGCACAGAGCTGGGAGCCACGACGCTTCATTCTGTCCCCAGCTCTGCTGAACACTTCCTGTGTGAATAAGTCACTCTACCCTGCAGCTCTGTGCCTCGGTTTCCCCAGTAACAGACCCACCTCTGTGGTCTGCCAGCTGCTCTGCAGTATGAATTTAAACACAAGGCCACTACTCTGTAAAATTCAAGTGCCCTCAATGGGAGGCCATGGGAAAGCAGGTCCAAAAATCAATGTCTCCCACACCCCTCCCTCCAAGGTAAATCCAGGCAGAGTTCCCATAGTCGGCCTGGGTGCCCGTTGCTGGCAGCCCAGCGGTGATCTGTGTGTACATGACAGTTTGTGTGTTTCTCTCACCCTAGAGCATCTGCACTAACCCCCTGTATTCTTCTTGCAGTGGCCGAATTCATTATAAGGATATGTACAGTTTATTACGGGTTATATCTCCCCCACTGGGCTTAGGCAAGAAATGCCCTCATAGGGTTGCTTGCAAGGTTTGACTTACACTAAAACCTGCTAGCATCAACGGAATGAATGTTGCTTATGGTTTCTTTAATATATATATTTCATATATATATATACACACACATCTCGGTCTCCTGCACTTTTCAAGAAGTAACTTAGTCACGTCCTTAGCGACCAGAATGCATACGAGGATGCAGTCCGCCCAGTACCGCATGGAGCATATCGGTGATTTTGAACCCTTTCTGCTTGCTGTTAGCTGAAGCTAGGCATCGAAGATTTGTACCAGTAGATCTCTCTGTCTGTCCATCTGCACACATACACGCACCCCTCCCCCACCCTTCGCACATTGATATTTTTCATTTGGGGAGGACGGAAACTGCATTGACACCTCTGCCATTTATCCCTTCCCCCCCGCCCGTCCACCACCTTCTCCCCTGCCTGCCCTTCTTCTCCAGCATTGGCAAAGAGGCGCGCTCTGAGCTAAATCTCTCTCTTTCCTGTCCTTTGCTACAAAGGCCCTGAGCCTACAGGCCTCCCTCCCGCAATGCCAGGTGGAATTTTGCCTGAAGGACTCCAGGATCCCAGCACAGCAGTTAAGCATAAGCCTACATGCATTTCCCTTAAGTAAGGGCAGGACATGGTGCTCATTGAAAGCAATGGACAAACTGCCATTGATTTCATTGGGCAGTGGATCGATGGGAGCTTAAGTGCTGTGCTGAATCAATTCCCCTCACCTCCCACCCCGCCCCAAGCTGGTCAATTACACGTAGGAATGGAGGACGTGAGCTCTCCCTTTCCGCTGAGAAGCAGCGATGTAATCTTTGCATTTTTTTCTTCCATTTTTTTTCCGTCCTTTCTTTTTCAATTGGTTTAAAATATTTTTTTTCTTCTTTGCATCTCTCTCTTGTCTATTTTTTCGTGTTTTTTTTTCTTTCCGCTACCAGGGGCCGAATGACTTTCACGGATATGTATGAGATGCTGAGGCATATGTCTCCACCCCTTGGGTTAGGGAAGAAATGCCCACCCCGGGTTGCTTATAAGGTAGAATAAATTAAAAAGACAAAAATGCGCAAATCAAATTCACTTAATTTTTTTTTAATTATTTTTTTTAACCAAAACATTTTTTTAAAAAATCAGCCTATACAATATCTTTTTATACATTTCTTTGTGGTTTTTTTTTTCCTTGATCAAATCTCTTAAACAGTACGGTGTGTCCGTTTGAGTCCGTTAGCATTTCATGTTTCAGAGACTCCATTATGGCAAGTCAGCTGGGGTGGGTAAGAACTGAAGTCTAAGGTGCATGTTAATTCTCTACAATCCCCTGTTTAAGGATTCCTCCTACCCATCCTTTTTTTATTTGGTGGAAGAGACATTGCTCTAAAATGTTGAATTCTCCCACCCACCCTGTCGAACCCTTCTTGGTAGGATGACCCGTACAGCTCTGACAGACCTGGCACCTCTCAGTCATTAAAGATTTCCTCAATGAGTGAAAGACAGGTGGATGGAAATTGCCTTCACTGTCCAGCTGAAAGGTTCCAGCTCAAAGCTGGACCATGGGAAGAGGTGAGGGGTCATACATCCCATGTGAGCCTGATCTAGAATCCCTTGAAGCTTTCCACTGCGTTCACTCTCATTAGCATCAGAGTAGCTCGTAGAGATCTCGGCCAAGTTCAGGGACCACTGTGCTTGGAGCTGTATAAACATACGGCCCAGGCCTTTCAAAAGAGCTCAGCGGAACAGAAACCAGACAAAGGCACTCTTATTGCGGAATGAGAGGCCACTGGTGTGACACTAGCAGTATAAGTGTAGCAGTCGAGTTAAACTGGTACATTTCCCCAGGGAGACAAGCACTCAGGTACTGAAATAAGCAGCCAGGTTTTCAAACAATTTTAAAGCCTATCTGGGAGTGAGCTGCTGAGTTCTGGCCTCAGACGATCCAGGTACAGTTGTGAGTGCAGCACACTTGGGGAAACCTACACATTGGCCAGATTTCAAGTGCCCTTGGCCAAGCTAGGCCGACTAGAGGAGTCAATCACTTGAGTGTTGATAACTCAAGCTAATTGCAGGGAAGACCTATCCGAGGTCTAAAGGTGTGATTGGAAACATTTGGCTAAAGATATAATGAGATCCAGTGGCTGGAAGTTGAAGTTGGACAGGTGTGGGATTTAGGCATGAATTTTTAACCGGATAATTAACCATTGGCACAACTAACCAAGGGTTGTGATGCTAGGCTGAGGGAGTGGAAGTTGGAGTCTCCAGCACTGGTAATGTTTAAATCAAGATTGGATGTTTTTTTCTGAAAGGTGGGCTCTAGTTCAAACGAATTAATTCGGGGCTGGCCTGTGGGCTGCAGGAGATCAGACTAGATGAGTGCATTTGCAAGGGGCAATCTGTGATCTCAGTTCTATGGAAAAGCAGCAGAGAAGGCTGTGTGAAAACACCAATTTCTGTTTGAACCAGGCGTGGTTTTGTTTAGCTTAAGTTGGTGACTTGTCTGCAGAGGGACGTTCTTGTCGAGTAAGGCAGAGTGTAAATTTGACAGTGTTGCCTAGTGGGTAGAGCGACTGGCCTGGGACTCAGAAGACCTGGGGTCTGTGTGCAGTTCAGGACTGTCCTGCTGGGTGAGCTTGGGCAAGTCGCTTTCCCTCTCTGTGCTTCAGTGATAATGGCACCGACCTCGTGGGTTAAGTGCTTTTGAGATCTGATGCAATGCAGTGGATAAGAGCTCGGTGTTGTTAGTTTTATATTTATTATTTTAAAGCTGTTCTGGATTAGCTGCAGCGGAATGGTCATTCTGGAGTAGCTATGCCAGTTGGTCTCCCCATGCAGACAAGCTCCAAGGCCCCAATTCTGCAAGTGGATCCAAACGGGCAGACACGGAAGCAGTGAAATCGATGGGATTCCACATAGGGGCAGGATCAGTTCAGCGGGAGCTAAATTCATCCCTGGGATTAAGCAGGTGAAACTGCAGCAGCTTCGATTTCAGATGAGGTTGGGTCAGGGCTGAAAATGGTGCCAGTGTCACAGACGAATCTCTTGTGATCTCCAGGCTCCCTCACGAGGCCTAGGCTACAAGGCAGGGGACTTCTCAGACTGGCTCATCCAGCAGGTGTCTTAGCTCCAGCGAGTCCCTGACTTTGAAGGCCCCGGAAGCTGGTCCCCATCCGTAATCAGCCCTACAGGGAACTCCCTAATGCTGCTTTCAAAAACATCCTCCACCAGAAACAAAATTAACAGCTACTCACCTTTCTTGCTCGCCCTTTTTTTCTCCCTGCCCCTGCGCCCCCTTCTCTGTCAATGCAGTTCTAACCTGTCTAGCAGCTTCTCTCCTCTTCCCAGCGCATTCAGTCTTTCTCCATGGTTCTCCCCTCTCCTCCATTCCCTCTCCCTGCTTGGGAGCTAGAACCACCCTACAGAGCAGTTTTGGAGAGTTCCCATGTGTGACTGGGGATCTACAAATCACTGCTTCTCTTTCTCTCCTGCTGTCACAATCTCCCTCTTTACTCCTTTAGCCACCCCCAGACTCAGAGCTCTACGTAGTGTCCGTGTGTCTGTCTGGTTTGCCCTCATCGGCATAGTGCATTGTCCCTACACTGGACTTCTGCTACCGTCATCTGGGAGAGGTGCTGGGGCGCTTGCTCTCCAGGGTGGTGGGAAGGCTGATCCAGCGGCAAAGAGTTTGCTCCGACCCCCTCCCAGGCTGTCAGCTGGAATAGAACCTGGATCCTAGGGCACTCGATGGACAGGCTTCTCCTATCAGAGCTAAAGGAATAACTCCCCCTGTTCAATTGGGCCAGCCAGGAACTCACACAGCAGACTGGCTGCAAGGCAGGGGCTTCCACGGATTAAGTTGTGTTGGGTCCTGATTCTCGTGTAGATGTTAGGCTGGGTCTACACCCATAAGGATTTGCTGAACAGCTATACTGATACGGCCATCCTGGCAAACCCTTCTACTGGAGATGCACCAGATCCCCAAACAAAATCAGCTATATTAACAAAAGTCTTCTTTGCCAGTGTAACCATGTCTACACTAGGACTTTTGCCAGTATAGAAATAGCATTAAAAAATCACATCCCTAAGTAGCATTCCTGGACTGGCAACGTTTTCTAGTATAGGCCTGAGACTGGTTCCACACACTGCTTGATACCACGTCAGGGCCGTGGTTTATTTACAAGATACCAGTACGATTCCTAGTGTGAACATTGCTCGTTGATATAAAGGTGCCTTATAACTATTCCCATATGGGAAGAGGAATAAGTTGCACTATGTAAGGCACCTTTACATTGGTGTAATGGCACCATGGTAGGTGCTGTGCTCATGTAGTCCGTAAAAGTCACCCTTCAATGATATGGTATTACCAGGACAAATGCTGTGCAAACCAGGCCTAAATGTGAATCAGCCCTTAGTACCCTAGATCCCACAGGGATGGGCAGTGAAGAGAACCCAGTGAGCTCTGGGATGTAGAGAAGGAAGGGAGCTGTAGGTCTGAGTTCGGTGGGGCAGACAAGAGCAAGGGGAGCCACAGAAGCAGAAGGTGTTACCAATCTCAAGTGTTCAAAAATCATGAGATCGTCTTAAAAGTTATGAGACATTTAAAATGGACATTTTGGCCACATGAATATGAGGAGGGCTTTCCTGGTGCGGGAACAGTGGTACGCGGTATCGGCAAAGCACGCTCCATGCGGACGTGGTGGTGGTGATTATATCAGCAAAGCTCTGCTTTGTACTGGTATAACTTAGTCCAGAGACACCCCCAAAGTGCAGCCTTGCAGGAATAGCTGGCTCCGTACTAGGGGCCACAGTGTCCCTGTGTCCTGGGGGCACAGCTCTCGGCCAGGTTCACACCTCTTACATCCCTGACTGGCGGAGCTATGCAGGCAAAAGCTTGTAGCGTTGACCCGGCCTTGTCTTTGCCTCCTAATTTCTCAGCCTTTAGAGTTATGCCCAGATCACATTTTCCTCCTTTTTTCTTCACATGAAAGCCGAGGTTCTCCCATGATTTCAGGAGCTGGAGCTTTAAGAGAAACCCCACATATGGCATGTGACAGCAGCACAGGAAAGGGAAAGGTTCTACCCTGAGAATTCACGCTGGAAATCGACTGAGGTCTGCTCTGCACAAGGTGTTTGTCCTTGTGCAGCCATGTCAATGGGGGGTGTGAGTTTTAGCCCCTCTAGATAACAGTAGAACTCCTAGTGTGGGCACAGCTTTACTGGGGTAAAAGCGCCTTAAACCAGTATAACTTACTCCCTTTCCCATATGCGAATAGCTTTACTGGTATAAGCAGCTTTATACTGGGCGTCCACTGCAGAGGATTGTACTGCATTAACTGGACCTGTATAGTTAGATCAAAGATGGAGAATGGTGATGTATGAGGAGCCAGGGAGCTCTGGGGCTGAGGACTGCTTGTCTCTCTTCCTGCCTCTGGAAGGAGGGTGGGGTCTAGTGGTTGGAGCAGGACACTGGGACTAGGGACTCCTGGTTCTTTTCCTGGCTTGGGGAGGGACAGTGGTTAGAGGATGAGATCACATGTGAGGACTCCCAGGTTTTATTCCTAGCTCTGCCAAGTGCCTCAGTTTCCCCATTTTGCAGAGCTCCTCGGATGGGAGGTGCAATAGATTTGCACCATGTCATTCTTACTCCCCAGTCGCCTCTCCTCAGCCTGCCCATCTGTCATTGCTGCCCCGCTCCGCACTGTCTAAAGCCTGCTGGGTTCTCCATTCGCCCCACCGGGGTATCTGATACCCACAGAGTCTTTTCCGTGCCCTCCCGTCCCCCCCCTTCTCCCTTGGCTCATCCTTCCGTGACACCTGCTGTCCAGAAAACCATTGCGAGGGGAGCCCTGGTGCTGTGTAGAACAGCAGCCCTCCCAGAGGGGTCACGGCTGGTTGTGTTCTCCCCACCCTTGCTCCCAGGCCCCCCCGGCACACCGAGCTGCAGACCCAGGCAGCTCCATCGCAAACCCCACCCGATCCCTTCTCCCTCAAGAGAACCATGTTCTGGGCTGGTCGTGCCTGCTCCGATGGGAGAACCATTCTGCACCCAGCCTTGTGGGCGACCCGGCTCTTCCCGGTGCATTTAGCATGGTTCGGCCTGCCCATATTCTGCTCCCTGCAGAGCCAGGCGTGTGCCCGGGTGTTCTGGGGAAATCCAGGCACCTATCCTGTAACGCGTATATCGTGGGTGTTTTTTGCATGGTTCAATGCACTTTGGGAAGTCATCCTGCACAGTGCGCTGGAAGGCTGGGTATGTCCAGCTACCCCAGTCAGTCCAGGACATGGCCATCCTGGGTCATCACGCAGGGATCCCGTTTGCAGCTCTCTCAAGGGAATAAGCAACGACACAGCATCCCCATGGCAAGCGAGATTTGCACTTAGGTTAGGGAAGTGGCCAATATCCCCTGGTCTGAACCGCAGCACCATGATTGGGACCAGGTAACACTGTTGCTGGGGCCTTGGGGTGCCCGATCGCTGACAGGTTGAAAAAGCAGCATGGGTGAAAGTGTTCTGAGCCAGAAGGGGGAAGATGGTGCTACGTCCCCAAACTACGGAGCAACGCAGACCCATGCTCCCCCTCCCTCTAACCCCTGAAACACAGGACTTCCGCACTTAGTGCCCAGCTCTGCAGCTCCCAGGTTTCTGGACATCAGGCTCCAATGGATCTTCATGCTAATTTTCTCTTCATCCTCCCTGTCTGTCTCCCTCCCTTCTCCTCTCTCGCTGTCTTTTTCCCTTCTTGTTTTACTGTCCTTCCCCCAACTTTGTCAGTTACATCCCTTTAACGCCCAGAAGAGATCCCCTAACCCCCATCTCCATATGGTCCAAAGCTGGATCGTAGCGAATGCACTAACTGGGCGGCCACTGTCCAGTCCAGCCCTGAGCATCTTGTTGCCCAACTGCCTGAGCTCTGAGGAATGCCGAATCTCTGTCAATTTTTTCATTTCTTTCCTTCGCACCTTGAGGACCCACCCACCCATTCTTTGCACCGAGAGCACAAAACCTCCGGGCCTCTCACTCTAGAGCAGTCTATACCAGAGCTATGAATGAGTCTCAATGTGTTCTCTGAGCATGCTGCATGCCGCACGCCCTCTGCATGAGCCCTGTGTCATGCTGCCTTGCCGTGGCACTGGCAGGAAAGTGCTTTGTTGGGTGGTACTGGCTGCGTCTTGTGCAGTGAGCATTAACCATCACTCCCCTGTTTTCCTTTGCTGACACCAAGAGTGCTGCTGCCTTGCAAAGTGGATTTTGTTTTTCTTTCTTTACTCGTGTCTGTTGATTTCTTTATCTTAATTTTAATTGTTAAACGAAGTCAGTGAGCCCTTTGGAAAGAACTCTGGGGAAGGGGGGAGGGATGCAACCCGGAGAGGAGGGGTGGGGCCGAGGGGTTGGAGCAGGACTTCTGAGTTCGCGGCCCAGCTGTTGAAAGGGAGTGGTGTCTAGTGGTTAGAGAAGGGAGTTAGACATCAGGATTCCTGGGTTCTATTCCTGCCTCGAGTAGGGAATGCAGTCTAGTGGTTAGAGTGGGAAGTGAAACAGCCTGGGTTTTATACCCAGCTCTGGTCAGGAATATGGGGTGGGAGTGTTGAATAGTGGTTAAAGCCGGAGATTGAGCCAGGACTCCTGGGTCCTATTCCCAATTCTGTCACTGGCTCTCTGTATAACTTGGAGACAGTTACCTCAGTTTCCCCATCTCCAGAATGGGGACAATTCTGGCCTGTCCACAAGAGGCCGAGGTTTAATCTCCAAATGCCAGCAACATATCCTGAGATCCTCAGCTGGAAGGAGACAGGATTAGGCCAAGGCTGATTGCTGTAAAGGGAGCGCCCCATTCATTGGCGCTGGGCACCCACGTGGGCCCATCAGCGCCCTGAGGGGCTGGGGAGAGGGGTGTTGGTTAGCAAGAGCTGGGGATCCCCCAAGCACTGAACCCGGTAAGTCCCCAGAGTTCTCCCCAGGGCTCCCCTGTTTTGAAACTCATGCTGGCCTCTGGGGTGGGGGGACCGCGAGGGTGATGCGCTTCTTGCCCCTCTGCAGAGGCTGCTCCGCATGGACCTGCCTGTGGCTGATGACAACACTGTCCACTTCAACTCCACCCTCATGGCTCTGATCAGGACCGCGCTGGACATCAAGATTGCCAAAGGCAAGTGTGATGCTCTGGCACCTGGGGCAGGGAGGTGGGGGAGCTGGCTCCCCTGTGCGGGAGGGGGACTTACCGGCAGGGCGTTGCTCTGGGTCCCCGCCTTCCAGAGGAAACCCACAACTGCTCCAGTCCTGCCTCTCCCCGCAGGGGGTGCTGCAGGGAGCAGGGCAGGAGCCCTGGCTGGGCGGGGGGCAGCTGTCTATGCTCTTTCACTGGTGATCTGACGTGGGGGCCCGCGGGGGCCCAGCTGCTGACCTTCCTCCCCGGCTTGTGCCTTCCAGGAGGAGCCGACAAGCAGCAGATGGACGCTGAGCTGCGGAAGGAGATGATGGCCATCTGGCCAAACCTCTCCCACAAAAACCTGGACCTCCTGGTCACCCCGCACAAATGTGAGACCCTGCACGTCGCACGAGCTCGGCAGCCCACCTGGCTCCATCTCCAGGGCCAGCCCACACCAGCCCTGGCGTGGGAGACTCCACTGGCTGGACATAGCACCCATGGCCAGACAGCATCCCCACCCCCCATTAACCAGGCTGCAGGGCTAGGCACCCCATTGGCATCATGGCCCATCTGGTGCCTTTGGAGAGGGGTGTGTACTGGTTAGATTGGGGGGAGGGGCTGGGAGTCAGGACCTCTGAGGCTCTATCCGGGGATGTGTGACGGGAGTAGGGTCTAGTGGTTAGAGCATCAGGACCCCTGGGTTCTATCCCAATGTTCCATTGACTTGCTGGGTGACTTTTGGCATATCGAGCATTGGAGACTCCCAGCCACTCAGCACCGAGGCCGTCTGTCCATTCATCTGTCCCCAGGGATCTGTCAGGTCTGTAAAGCCCCTTATCTCCTGGCACCTCCACCTGTGCCCAGGGCCAAGACCTGTATGGACCCAGAGTCCAAGCCCCCATCTTCCCCACACCAAAAGGGGCTCTCGGCTTTGGAGACTAGAGGCTGAGAGGCTTGAAATCCTGAGGGGAGCTGGGCTCCTCCACGCTAGGCCCAGGAGTTGGCTTTCGGGTGACCCAGTGGGATTTTCTGCTTTGTTTGGGGGGGGGAAGGGGGAACTGCTGATAACGCTTAGCCTGTCTCCCTCTCTGCTTCCCCCAGCCACGGACCTGACGGTAGGGAAGATCTACGCCGCCATGATGATCATGGAGTACTACCGGCAAAGCAAAGCTAAGAAACTCCAGGCCATGAGGGAGGAGCAGGTACATCACCTGTTCATTTCCAGCCCCTTGGCCATGCTGTGCCTCAGTTTCCTCCCAGGGCCGGTCAGGCAGACTCACCCCCTGGGAGCAGGTAGAGTGGAGTGCAGTGAGACCCGCGGGTGAAAGCTGCTTCCACAGTGGAATCCTCCTCCCGGCTGGAGGTTTGAGCCCAGCCAGGAAGAAGAAGAAGAAGCCTGGCCCTGGCTTGGCTTGGGGGGCTCTTTTTCCTTCCCACAAGCTGGTCTGATGCCTCCTGTGTCCCCCACAG
Source organism: Mesoclemmys tuberculata (assembly GCA_007922155.1). Classification (NCBI taxonomy): domain Eukaryota; kingdom Metazoa; phylum Chordata; order Testudines; family Chelidae; genus Mesoclemmys; species Mesoclemmys tuberculata. The sequence goes on from ML675714.1 coordinate 2,440,266, forward strand.
AATCGAACACCGGTCATGTTCCAGCGTATGGAGCCACCGTCCCCCACCCAGGAGGGGGCCCCGGGGCAGAACGCTCTCCCGTCCTCCCAGCTGGACCCAGGGGGTGGCCTGTAAGTCCTGAGCATTCTCTGTCTGGTTGTCCTGCCCTGCTGGAAGGGGCAAGGACTGGAAGTCACTGCAGAGCTGCCAGAGACGCTGGGCGTTGCTGGCTTGACTCCATTAACAGCAGATGCCCAGCCTGTGCTGCTCTTAGCCCCTCTAGGGCAGCTCCCCAGCATGGGTGGCTATGGCCTGATATCCTGTCTGCCCTGACAGGAGTGCGCCTGAAGGGGGCATGAAGGAGAGCCAGTCCTGGGTCACCCAGCGAGCGCAGGAGATGTTCCAGAAGACGGGCACCTGGAGTCCAGAGCGAGGTCGCCCCGAAGACATGCCCAACAGCCGCCCCAATTCCCAGGTGATCGACTGATCAGTTTCCATACACACATGATCTATTCCCCCCGCCCCCACCACTCTCCTGTTGAGGGGTGGGGGGCACTTCTAACCCCTTAGGGCTGGGTTCTGTGGAGAGACTCATTCTGAGAGCCATCAGGCCTGGAGCTAGCCTGGTCCCCCAAGTGACCACTTAGGTGTCCTCCCGGTAGTCATGAGAAGGAGAGATTCCCCACCCCAGCAGCCCCCTGTCCCAGGCAATGCCAGAAACTCGGTCATAGGCAGCTGTGCAGAGCGACTCAGGTGATTTCAGACAGGTAGGGAATCCAGGGCACTGAGAGGAGGAACTGAGCCAGGGATCGTGATTTTCAGTAGCAGTGTTTTGAAATATCGTGTCTGTATTGACTAGAGCCAGGGACTAGGAGTCAGGCCTCCTGGGATCTACCCGCAGCTCTGGGAGGAGAGTAGGGTCTAGTGGTTAGAGCCTGGCAGCTGGGTTATGTTCCCTCGTCTGAGAGGGGAGTAGGTGGGAACCAGGATTCCTGGGTTCTATTCCCAGGGTGTCCCTGACTTGTTGTGAATGAATTTTGACAAATGCCTGCCCCTCTCTGTGCCTCGGTTTCCACACTTGTAAAATGGGAACGACCGTCCTTTACCAGCTAACCCTATTTTTGCCTTGCCCTCTGCAGTCTGTGGAGATGAGAGAGATGGGGAAGGATGGCTACTCAGACAGCGACCGCTACCTCCCTATGGAAGGTCACGGCCGGGCCGCCTCCATGCCACGACTGCCTGCTGAAAACCAGGTGAGGGGCTTTTATCCAGAACCATCCAGGGGGTTCCACTGACAAACGCACACGCACACACCCTGCTGGGAGCCTGGCAATGGGGAATTTCTCATTCAAGTGCAGTTTGGACGGTGAATCATGCCCAGACTGATACGAAGTGACACAATCCCTTGCGGGGACTCAGGGTTGGGCCAAGCTTACAAGAGACACGTTTCGAAATTCATCGAGCCCTAGAAGTTCCGGCCAGAAGAAACCATCGGATCATCACAGGGGAGAGAATTTCACCCAGTTACCCCTGCACTGAGCCCAGGAACTTGTGTGTGGCTAAGGCGTTGTGTTGCCCCTTTGGCCCGTGAGGCAGCCCATGATCACAGCTTTGCAGGGTTGTCTCCATTCAGAGGAGAAATTGAGGCTATGAGTCAGGGCTATTCTTCGGTGTGATCTGGCTTTAGCTACAAAACACATATACACACAGTCCTGTTTCCATGAACAATGGCAGGTGATTTCTTTGTTCAGGAATCTCCAGGACTGCAACTTCAGTGGACTCTTTACCCAGGAAGCCTTCTGGTGGCTTTCTGCCTCTTTGGGAATGTCTTCACTGCCCATTTAATTCTGGTTCTTACCTGGGTTTTAACCCAAACCCTCCTACCATCCACAAAGAAAAGCCTCCGACCTGGGTTTGGAAGTGCTTTAAGTCTAAGCTGTCTGACTCGGCTGGGGGTGCATTAGAACCCAGGCTCTGCTTTAACTCACTCTGGAACCTGCAGGACCTAAGCCGAGTCACCCAAGTGCTGCTAGTTCTCCAATGCCTTTCCCACAATTCCTCCCAAAGGACAGATAAATTCTCCTGCAATTGACTGGGAAAGAATCCCACAGCATCTCAGCAAACAGAGCCATGAGATGGGTTAACTGTGCAGTGAAGACAAACCAGCACACACAGGCTGCAAAACCAATATTCTAGTCCCTGTGTTTTGCAATCAGGAAACTCAGACCACAAAGGTTAGCTCTGACCTGCCTTTTGCCTTGGGCAGTCCCTCTATTGTCTGCAGCTCTCTCTACTCCACAGAGGGGCTTAATTGCTCCTTCCATTGAGTCTGAAGCCGGATGTTCAGCACACCCATTGCATGACCATTTTAAGATGGTCTGTGACTGCCATCGATGCAGAAATTCAGCTGCTGGCAACCAGGAGCACCTGTCAACATAGCAGTATCTTCCAGAAAGGCAGCCCAGTCTTGATCTGAAGACTTCACAGAGACACATGTGGGTCTTCTTTCTATTGGGAATGTCTGGCTTTCTCGTCCAGCCAGTGGTAGGTCTTCTGCCTTTCTCTGCTACAGTAAAGAAACTTTCAGGACCCAGGATTTTCTTCCCAAGCCCCTTAATCAAAACTCCTCTCAATCTTGTTGATAAGTTCTGTGAGTCTCTCCCTGTTAGGGAATTTCTGCAGCCCTTGAATCATTTTTGTGATCCTCTGCACCTTCTCCAATTTTTCAGCATCATTTTTTAATTTTAATTTTTATCATTTTCCAGTTTTTCAGCTTCGGTTTTACACTCTGGACCAGGACCCAGTGTTCCAGTATCAGTCTTACCAAGGCCTTAGATGGGGGAAAATCACCTCCCAGCTCCCACTCTGTAGAAGTGACTTCATACATTTGCTTTCATTGAGGTCTCCAGCAGCTCTGCTTCCCTGTCCTGAGAGGTGACTGCATGTCACTTTCTGGGCTGGGTCACCACCTGGAAGACGTCACAGGAGAACTGCGGCACGGCACAGCACATGTTGATTCGGCAGAGGATGTTCTTCCTCGCTGTCACCTATAGCAGTGCTGGAGTAGGTTCTGTGCCGCAGAAAGCGGAGTGGCTCAGTCAGTCGGGGTGCTCTCTTCTCTGAGTCAGCATGGTTGACAGTGTCTCTCTGCATAACATTAGGGGGTGCTGCAGGAAATGACACTTAAAGTCTCAGTCCATTGAGATGAGACTGTTAAAAAATCCCATTGCACTATTCCCAGAAGGTGGGACATTTGTCCCAGCCAGATTTCAGTTTCAGCTGCTTCCCTAAATGCCTCCCATGATTCTAGGTGGGTGCAGAATTCTTTCTTCATGTCTTTTCCTAAACTGTTGTGCAACTTTGCCCTGCACTACGCAGCTGCTGCGCTCCACCCCAGAGGTGGCTGCATTTCCCCAGTGGGTGAAATTGACCTTTCCTTTAGGAAAAGCTAGATTCTGGCCTTCATCTCCTAAGAGTGATCTCATGGAAGGTGCAGTCCACCTTAACCTCTGTAACCACGACAACCACATCTCCAGAGCCACATTGTTGTGGTCTCCATAACAGATCAAAGCCATGATCCGTGTTACCGTGACACGGCAATCTCCGTTACCATGACGTCGCAGTCTGTTGCTGGGACAAGTCAGTAACCCTGACACTGCAGTTTTCCCTCCAGAATATCGATGAGTGGCATGAGTCATTGTCTCACTTCGTATCAGTAACCAAAGCTGGCTAATAATATTTTAATGTCACTCTTCGCGTGCCCCCCTCTGGCGACCAAGGGAGCAGCATGGGTAGGCCCCAAAGGGCTCTGTTCCGCAGCCCGCACCAGAGGGGAGGTCATTGGACCCCAGGGGCGACTGAGGGAAATTAAAGGGGGAGCGGAGCCATTCCTCCTGAGGAAGATGAAAGGATTAAAGGCTCAAAAAAAAAAGAGGAATCTTGCAAAGACGCAAAATTCTTTCTTGAGAGCAGCAGCAAAACGGGAGGAGGATGTTGTCGTCAGGAGCCCAGTGCCAGGACCTGGGTTTTCGAGCTGATCCCAGCGTCGGAGGCTCTTTGACAGCAAGAAATATTAAGAGTCAGTATGATCTAGTGGACAAAGTGTGTGATTTTTTGAGTCATGTACTCCCGGCCTCTTTCCCTGGCTATGGGAGAGAGCTTCTCTAGTGGTCAGAGCAGAGAACTGGGAGCAGGCCTCCTGGGTGCTCATCCCTGTCTCACTGTGTGACCTGAGGCAAGTCACCTCCCCTCTTTGTGCCTTGGTTTCCCAATGTTTAAAACAAGGGATGATCCAACTTGCCTGCCCTGTGGGCGGGAGCATTGTGAGGTGTAACTGGATAACATTTCTCGGTTGCCTTGAAGTTCTTGGGTGGGATTCAGGTCTCAGTTCCACACGGGGCTGACAGCCAACCCCAGCCCATCCCTGCTAGCGTGTTACAGGCACGTCACTGACTAACATGACCCTCTCCCTCCACTGAAGGCAAAGCTCATACTGTCGCAATGCATCCGCGCGCAATGCAACTGCTGTCTGAGCAGCCCATTTACCACCGCTGGTTCCATCGAGCTTATAACATGAGCTTCCCATGTTGGCATGAAGCATGCTTCAGAGCAGCAGAAACCCCCAGCCCCCAGGGTGCGGTGACCCCAGGCACCTTCCCAATGCCGCAACCCTGAGAGCATGGGGGCGAGGGTTGATTAGCATGCCCAAAGCAGATGCTGTTCTTAGCATACGTAGCAGCACAGGAGCATTTACCTGGGCACCTGCCGTAGCAAAGAGCTAAATATACGTGTGTGCTTGTGGGTGTCTGTTTGTGTGTGCTGTGTGTTTGTGTGCGCGCACCAATAAGCTAAGCGTGTGTGTGAAAGCGTCAGCAACGACTCATAGCAACTCGAAGATGAAAAACTCTCATCACCTTCACAATTTCTTTAGCCTGCAAAGTTTGCATTATCACCTACCGAATTCTCCCGCAGTGTATGCCCCAGGAAACTGAGGTAGGACGTGGCCTGGGGGACACAAGTCCACATCGGAGCCCTTGTCTGGCAGGTGTGTCCACCCAGCTGGTGGCAAATCTGAGCTGTGGGGAGCTAGTCCCAAAACTGGCCTTACTTTAAGGGAATCAGGGCGGGCGGGGAGTCCTGCTGCCAGATAACGGGCAGGCTCAATTGCTGTGTAGCGAGAGTGACCCTGAGGGGCCACACTGCGACAGGATTGCCCGCTGGGCGCCTGGCGCAGCTCCCAGCTGAATGCCGACGGCTCTGCAGGTTGCGGGGGTGGCGATCAACTTACCTGCTGCGGGAGAGTCGCTCTGATTTTCAGTTCCTTTTTGCATGAGCTTTTTAGTGAGCTTCGTGGGCAACCATCGACCCTGGGGCCGGAGCAGGAGGAGGGTGAGACACTTGCTAAAGGCTGCACTGTTCCTGAAGGGCAGAAGGAAGGAGGGGAAGGGTCTTGGATCGCCCCCACCCCCAAGCTGTCACTTGGGCCCTACTTCCTTGAGGCTCCCAACCTGGCTCTGTTAGGAGAGCAGCCAGCACCCACCACGGGCTTACCAGGCCAGGCACCATCCTGCCACACAGCCAGGGGGACAGCAGGGGGCAGGGAGGCTGCTTCTGAAACATGAGCCGGGCCCCGATTCCCACAGGGCTGGTCTGGCCCATGACAACCCAGGGGCCTGGCTGGCAGGGCACCGAGAGAGCCTGGACTGATTAGTATTCGCTACACATCATGAGCTCTAGTGGTTAGAGCGGAGGGGGGCTGAGAGCCAGGATTCCTGGGTTCTTTCCCTGTCTGTGCCACTGACTCAGTAAGTGACGTGGGGCGAGTCTCTTCTCTCTGTCTCCATCTCCCCATCACTAAAACCCTCTCGTACCCCAGGGGGGCTCTGCCGGCTGGAGCTTGTGACAGCCCTGCTGAGCCCAGCACACATCAGCAGGGCACAGAGGTGGTGAATGAGAAAGGGCCACTTCCACCCTCCCTCCGCGGATGGGAATGGCTTTCAGGACAGTTAGCAACAGTGACCGGACACGGAGTCCTGCGCAGAGCCACCAGGGCGATGAGCGGAGATCGGGCAGCCAGCCTCACTTCCCGTAGCTCAGGTGCTGCATCCCATGGTCACCGTTGGGGGGGGACCAGGGACTTCCCCAAAGCCAACAGCACAGCTCTGTAGCTGTGACTGTGCAGCACCCACGCCCCTCACGCACTGGGTCGCGGCTGGGTGTCTGGGAATTTGAGGCTCCTGCCATGGCCCTAAGCTCCCCTGCACAGTCCCCCCCAGCTTCGTTTAATGCCCCTGTGCCAGTCGAGGGGGGGTCTTGCACTCCTGCCTGTCTGCAGACCCAGCCAGCTTCCTCCACAGCTGAGCGCGCTGGCCCCTGGCGGGATGCTCTCCTCTGACACCCGCCCCCCAGCTGCAGTGGGGCTAGGCCAGGGCACAGCACATCAACCCCCTGGCTGCCATGAACATCCACAGGGCTTTGGATCAGGCCCTGGGCAGAAGCCGGGGGGACTTTGGTGGGGGGGCTCATTAGGGCCAAGCGCGACGCTGACACTGCAGCCTGAGGCCCAGCGTGGACGCAGGGTGGCTGGAGCATGCACTGGGGTGGTGGTTGCTCCCACCCGCGCTTCTCTCATCCTCCGCTGCTCGCCTCCACGCGTCCCACTCCCCCTCCGTCCTCGGGGGCCTCTGCCTGCTTCCCCGCTTGGCTTGGGTGCTGGGCGCACGTGCGGCTGCCAGACGGAGCTCCTGGCTGGAACTGACGGATAACCGACTTTCTTCTCCCATGCCCGGTGTCCTCCCACCCCCCCCACGCACCCCTCCTTTGCCTTTATATTTATTTTCTTCTCTCTCTCTTTCCCTTTCTGTGTGCACCGTCTTGTCTGGCTCTGGCAGAGGAGGAAGGTGCGACCCAGAGGAAATAATCTCAGTGTATGTACCGTGGCGGGGGCTCTCCAGTGCCACTCACTCCATGCCCCCGATCCCCCACCCTTGCCTCCAGTTGTTCTCCCTCCCTTTGTCTATCCCCATACACATCTAGCTCCCTACCTGTCTGTCTATCCATCCCTTTCCCCTCCTCCACCTCTCTCTCTGATCTCCATCCTCTTCTGTCTGCCACGTCCCTTTCATGGCACACCACATAGTGTAGTGGCCCTGGAGCTGGGCTGCGTCACAGCCGAAAGAAGCTTCGTCTGCAGCCCCGGTGCACCAGGAGGGGACAGCCTTTCGGGAACGGCTCTGAGTTGATTTCGCCTTCTTTCTAGCTGCCTCTGTCCTGGCTTTGGCTCCCTCCCAGGGCTCTCTTGCCACCCCACCCCTGCTGGGGACCAGCTTCGCCCGTCACAGACCATCCTGCCACCCCCAGCGGGAATGGTGACGGACTGGTCCTCAGGGCCTGACCCTGCTGGATGCGGAGTCCCATCAGCTCCCATTGTCTGACCTACGCTGCCCTTCCACACCCTGCTCTCTGCTCCTGGGAGCCAGGCCCCTTTCCCCTCACGGGTCTCCTCCCCTCCCTCCAGCCCGGGCTTCTTCCTCAGCTGCACCACCTCTTCTCCACCTTATCCCAGAGTCAAGTGACTCCATTACCTCCCTTGGGGATCCTTCCACGCTGCCGTTGGCCACATGTGCTCAGGGAAGGAAGCACAGTCGAATGGCTAGAATAGTGGGAACCCGAACCTGGGTCTACTCCCAGCTCTGGAAGGAAGCGCTGCCTAGTGCTTAGCGCATGGTGGGCTGTGAGCGTGAGCGCTGGAGGAAAGGGCGCGCTAGGCTAGAGAATGGAGGATGCCAGCTAGGGGCGTTTCTGCACCTGGAGCTGTTCTACAACAGCTCTCACGTGATCAATCACACCCAGCTTAGTCCGGATCAACTTTCCAGTGTAGGCCAGCCCTAACACACTGGAACTAACATTTTTAGGCCTCATTCAGACATCAGTTTCACTACGGGCTGGTCTCCCTGGAGAAATTGACCAGCATCGCAGCTCTGGAATAGCCCCTGGCTGGACGCTATTCGCAGATCACTTTTATTTCAGACTACGATATCCGCACTGGGGTGGGGCTTGAGTCCAGAATAGCTACGTTTTTGCAGACGGGGCAGTTATTCTGCTTGAGCTATGCTGGGAAATCTCCCCCCGGAAGACAAGATGTGACGTCAGACACATTTGATTAAACCCCAGCAAGCTCTAGCAAGCTTCCAGAGACTGGTGTGGACAGCTGATAGCGCCTCTGGAATCACACGGGCTGGCTGGATTGGAACGCAGGATATGTCTACACTGCAGACGTAGCCCAGGCAGCTTCGATCAGGCAGCTCGGATCCTGGAGCCGTGAAGTTAAACCAGGACAACTACTGTAGACAAAGGCCAAGGCTGCAGGGCAGGCTTCTGCTGCCATTGCTCCGTCGGCTAGCTCGTTTCACGTGGTGGGGCTGGAATAAGGAGAGCTGCGCTGGGACGGGATCCTGCTTTAGGTACATATCAGGACGGTTCCTTAGCATCCCCAGCCCTGGCTGACCGTGGCCAGCTGGCGCATTTGGAAGCTCCATCTGCACGGCTGTTTCAAACCACGTCAGCTTAAAGGGGTTTGCTCTTGATCACCAGTCCCTCAGGGGGGCACGTACGCCTGGGCAAAGTGGCTGAGAGTCTGTGTTGTTTGGATTGCGGTGGGGCCTAGGAGCCCCAGGCATGGCCCAGGCCCCCATTGTGCTGGGCGCTGTACACTATTTATTAGATGTATTACGGTTGCTTCCACAAGCCCCAGCTGGGGCCCAGGCCCCCCTTTCCCATGCCAGGAGTTGTACAGACGCAGAACACAAAGACGGGCCCTGCCCCAAGTCTCTCACAGTCTGTTGTGGCTCCAGGGAGATGCAGCCTGGGGGAGGTGGAGGCACAATTGGCTCCCTGTCCTGGGCTGAAAGGCCCCCCGTGGGCTGGGGGAGTCCTCCCCTGGGAGCTGTGGGGCTTTGCCAACCGCTGGAGCAGTGAGTGCCAGGCAGCCATGAGTGGGAGTAGCAGGGTTCACTGCCCCCTTTGCCTCGCTTTCCACCGGGGTCCATGACACACACAGTGCAGGCAGTGGGGAGACAGGCAGCTGGGGTCTGTGCCTGGTGCTGGAAGGAGAGTGAGGCCTACTGGTTAGAGCATGGGCGAGGCTGCCTGGGTTCTATTCCTGGCTCTTGAGGCGAGTGATGTCTAGTGGTTAGAGCAAGGGGGGGCGTGGACTGTGTTCTATTCCTGATGCTGGGGGGGGAAGTGGGGTCTAGTGATTAGAGCAGGGAGAGCTGGGAATCAAGACTCCTGGGTCCATTACAGCTCTGGGACGAGGAGTGCAGTTTTTTGGCTAGATCAAAGGGTCTAGAACGCATGACTCCTGGATTCTACTCCCAGCTCACTCCCTGTACCTCAGTTTCCCCTCCAGTAACTGTGATCTCCCTCCCAGGGGATGTGTGTGAGGCTTAATCAGTGCTTGGAAGGTGCCTGCCTGTCTGCTGTGTAGTTTCTGCTCGGGGGGGGGGCAGCCAGTGCTCGTCTGGGGGGCAGTCTCGTTTGTGGTCCTGTAGCTCCTATGAAGGGAAATAACTGTCCTGCTTGTGTCTGGGAAAGGGGAAGGGTTGTGGGGAGGGGGGGAGGTGTCAGTGCTGGGGTTCCCCTTCGCACGCTGTGGCACTCACCCCCCCAGGGGTCAAACAGGTCAACCTTGGGACTGCGGTACAACAGGTCTGCGTCTCAGCTCCCTGCTCTAAGGACATGGTTCTCCCCTGTCATATCCCTGAGCTGCAGGGGCCCTTTGCCTGACCAGCTCCATCGAGCTTCTTCAGGTATAGATGATAACACCTCCTGGGTGTCACTGGGGCACTTGGCCCCTAGATCATGCCGCTGGGCACCCTGGCAGAGCAATGTGCCTGTGAGGAGGCTGATACACCCAGGAGGGTTGCGGTCAAAGTCAGTTCAACATCCCCTGTGGGTGGTGGAGCCCCCAGGATATCCTGTAGGCCACCAGGTCCCTTGGAGACACTCTGCAAGCCCGCTCCACCCCGTGCAAATAGCGCTGTGAACCCTGCTTGGCACATCAGCCAGCCATGTGTGGTGGCCTTGCCAGGCTCTCGCTTGCTGGAAATGCGGTGTTTCCGTGGGCCGCACTTCCCAGGCTCTCCACGTGACCACAAACCGTCTCATCACCCTAAGCCATTGCAAGACCACGAGAGCCGTTAAAACAACCTCCATTCCCTGCCATAGACAGGATGGGATCATCCTGGGGGAAAAATCCAGATAGCAGAAGACACAATCCTTCGGTTTACCTGGCTGTGGAGAGCATCCCCTGCATTGGGAACCCTAAAGAGCCGTAGCAGGCTGAGAAGAACAGAGCATCTAGTGGCTAGAGCTGAAGATTGGGAGCCAGGACTCCTGGGTTCTCTGTCTGGTTCAAGTGTGATTTTAGTGGGTAGAAGGGAGTGGGAGCCAGAACCCCTGGCTTGAGTGTGGTGTAGTGGTTAGACCCCCAGCCTCCTGGCTTCCATTCCCAGCTCTGCTACAGACTCACTGTTGGATGTTGGGTGAGTCTCTGCTTTTCCCTGTGCCTCAGTTTCCTCCTCCATACAATGAGGAGAACAATCCTTACCAACAGTGTGGGCTGGGGGCGTATCTGTGAGGTTTAATTCAGGAGTGGTCATTTGAAAGCCAAATCATTATCTCACAGCCCCGCAGTCTTGATCAAATCCCCCCCATCGCACTGCTGTGGGCCATGTAGACTCCAGCACTGGCAGGGAACTGAGCAGCATTCGCTCCCCCCAACCCTCCATAACCTCCTGGGGGGAGAGGGTTCATAGAGATAATAGAAGACCGTCTCTGAGGGCCCAAGGCACCAGCATGACAAGATCCTAGACCCCCAGAGGAAGGAACTGAGCAGTGCTGGCTCCCCATCTGACGTTCCCACTCCTCAGGGGTGAAGAGCCCCAGGAATCGGGAGCCAGGTGTTATAGGTCCTTTGGTGAGACCCACAACTAGCACACAAACCCTGGAGCTCATGGGCAGGTCCCTCCTGTGGTGAGGGCTGATCCCCCTGGGAGAGGGGCCAAGTCCAGCCCCACACAGCACCTGGCACGGAAGGGCATGGGTGGCCATCCCAGGCCGTGGGCCCAGGGCCGGGGCATACCTGAGCCCAGCACAGCAGGACCCCATGGCGGCAAGGCCCTCCGGTGCCACTTCACACATCCCAGCCCATCCATCCCACCAATGAGGCCTTTCGAAGGTGGGTTCATAGATCCCGAGGCCAGAAGAGACCCTTGTGATCATCTGGTCTGACCCCCTGCAGAGCCCAGGCCAGAGACCTGCCCCACGGAACCACCCTGGGGACATTGTTCCCAGGCTAATTACTCGCCCCATGAAAAATGTACGCCTTATTTCCTGTCTGAACTGGTCTAGCTTCAACTTCCAGCCATTGGATCATGTTAGGCCTTTTTCTGCTAATTTGAGGAGCTGTTATTAAATATTTGTTCGCCAGGCAGATACCTACAGACTGGGATCAAGTCACCCCTGTCATGGGCCGTGGCCCGGTGGCAAAGGAAGAGAGAGGCACAAGCAGGGCCAGTGCTGCCAAGGTCCAGGGAGAACCAAAATGGTTACTCCCCTGGTGCCGTGTGCTCTAGGCTGATAACGCTAGGGAGTTATGGGGGATGGCACGTGGCCCCCCTTTTATCAAAGTCCTGGCTGGGGCCGTTAGCAGGAGCCCACCCGTCCCCTAACCCGCCAGCTGTGACAATTTTGTGTATTGCAGGCCATGGATTCAGTCACTACATAAATTACCTCCCTGCAGCCCGGGCCTTTCAGCTCCAAAAGTGCAGGCCACTCTCTTGAGTGAAAGGAGAGCTCCCTTTGCTGGCAGTATTAGTAGATCCTTTATCCTCCCCCTGCCAGGGGCCTACCCTCAGCCCCAGGAGAATCAGCCCCTCTTCTGTCAGTAGCAAGGTGTTTCCATGGGTAGGTGGGTGGATCTGGTTCCGGACACGTGCCCTGGCTGGGATCAGCTGCCCCCAGGTGGTGGAGTTGTTGGGGACGGGTGGCAAGGAAGGAGCACCTCATTTGGAGGGTCCCATCCGAATGGCGTTACCAGGGATCCCCCAGATTTGCACAAATCAGCCCGGTCCCCCTTGCCCGTGTGCAACAGCGGGCTGAGGAAATGGACTCTGGAGCTAGACACAGGGTGGGGAGGGGGCTGTGACCAGAGCTGTGCAACAGCCATAGAGAAACCCCCTCTGGTCTGGGGTCATGTTGAGCCCGGCTGTGGCTGGGGTGGGATTTTGGGGTTGGGTCAGGGCTGGCTGGGTGGGCGCAGACAGGATCATCTCTTAGTTGTAGCTGCTAAATCTGGGGGCCTGGATGAGGGACCAGTCCTGCAAGGTGCGGAGCTCAATGGAAACGGAGGGGACTTGGCCTCCCTGAAGATGAAGGGGAGCCAGCGGTGAAATGTCGTCGATCTCTGGATGGCCAGACGGCTCCATAGACCCTTGGGCACGATGGACAGATGGCTCGATAGATGCAGGGCTCTCGATGGCTCTGTGGTTCCTGAGCGCCATGGTTGGAGGGCGCCAGAGTCATGGGGGTGGGTGGAAGGCCAGCTGGAGAGAGGCAAAGCTACTTCGACAGGATTAGGTTGGCATTTGTTTGTAACTCCATTCCCGTGCCCTTGCCCCCATCCCTCAGGCTTTCCCTTCCTCCTCCCGCCCCGCAGCGCCACATAAATCTATGGGTCTGGGTCTCTCGTTTCCTTTGCAGACGATCAGGGACGCCAGCCCCATGAAGCGCTCGGCCTCCATGCTGGGCCACTCGCGCTCCAGAGGCATCCGGCTGGACGACTACTCCCTGGAGCGGGTCATCCCCGAGGAGAACCAGCGACACCACCCGCGGCGGAGAGAGCAGAGCCACCGGGCTGCGGAGCGCTCGCTCGGCCGCTACGCCGACGTGGACACAGGTGGCGCAGCCAGGGGCGTGGGGGGGTCTGTCAGCAGTGTTAGTCCTGCCCCACGCTTGCCACTGGTCCCTGGGGGAGGGAGTCACCCGAGCCAAGCAGGTGACCAGGGTGGCCGTGGGCTGCAGAAGTGAAATCCATGGGGTTGCACAGTGTAAACGGGCTGTGAGTGAGATCAGGAGCTGGACCCTCTGCTAGTGTAAATCAGCTGTCACCCCCCTGAGCGGGGGAGGCTCCATATCTCACTCCCCTCCCCCCCAGGCCAGCCAGTCTGGCCCTATATCCTATTCACGGACTGCCCTGAGACAACCTGTCCAATCCTCAGCCTAGCTGGATTGAAGCCAGTGCACCCTAGATGGGGAGGTCCTCATGTCCCAGTTTCCTCCCCCCGAGCCAGCTAGTCCCCTGCCCTGGGGCTGGATTAGAGCCAGCACCTCCTCTAGTGGAAAGGCCCCGTGTCCCGTTCCCTGGGTTCCACCACCCAGAGCCATGACAAGTCTTAGCAGCTCCCAATAAGCCAACCAACAGCACCATTCCCAGCAGCTGAGGCCACGGCCCAGCCTGTCGGTTCTCCCAGCATAACTCTAGTGATTTCCAAGGAGGAGGGCCCCTGATTTCACGCAGGGGTAAGGAAGGAATTGGGTCCTAGGGAGACGACGGGAACTCGTGGGCCAGATGGGAGGGCTGGGATGATTGGTCGGGGGGGTCTCCCCAGACCCCCGACCAGCTCAGCACACCCAAGTTGTGAATAGCCAGGTCCTAAGGGCTGGTCTACACTGAAAACACTGTCCTCGGGGCCATGCTGTGGGCTGCCCCTGCTGTTAACTGCCTGTCCTGCTACCCCCCTGCCCCATTCAGTGTGCAATCGATTCACTGGGGTCAGAGTCTCTGCTCTCTGCTACTCTGGTGTAAACCTGGAGTATGTGCCATTGGGTCTGATCTCTGCTACTCTGGTGTAAACCTGGAGTATGCACCATTGGGTCTGATCTCTGCTACTCTGGTGTAAACCTGGAGTATGTGCCATTGGGTCTGATCTCTGCTACTCTGGTGTAAACCTGGAGTATGTGCCATTGGGTCTGATCTCTGCTACTCTGGTGTAAATCTGGAGTATGTGCCTCTGGGTCTGATCTCTGCTGCTCTGGTGTAAATCTGGAGTATGTGCCTCTGGGTCTGATCTCTGCTGCTCTGGTGTAAACCTGGAGTATGTGCCATTGGGTCTGATCTCTGTTACTCTGGTGTAAATCTGGAGTATGTGCCTCTGGGTCTGATCTCTGCTGCTCTGGTGTAAACCTGGAGTATGCGCCATTGGGTCTGATCTCTGTTACTCTGGTGCAAATCTGGAGTATGCGCCATTGGGTCTGATCTCTGCTAGTCTGGTGTAAATACCACTGAAATCAGATTTTTGTTCATATTTGTTCTCTCACTTACACCAGTGATACACCAGGGTCATCCCACAGACTGCACCGGAGTCACTCCTGATTTACAGCACTGTGACTGAGCGGAGGCCCTAACGCCAGGTGCTGAGCTATCATAGCACGGAGCCTGGTGTGAACGTCCAGGCAGGTCCAGGCCACGGGACTCCAGTGCCATTGCGTGCCACGTGCCACGGGACTGTTGTGTTTTCTCTCCGCAGATGCTAACCGGATTGATGCCAAACGGTTTCAAGGAGCGAAATAATCTCTGCCTCCCCCTCTCCCCCCACGGCAGGGCTGGGCATGGACCCGAGCGTGACCACGCAGTCAGGAGACCTCCCTCCCAAAGAAAGAGAGCAGGAGCGAGGACGGCCCAAGGACCGGAAGCATCGCCACCATCACCACCACCACCGCCATCACCACCCCTCCTCCGACAAGGAGCGCTACTCGCAGGAGAGACACGAGTACAGCCGGCCCCGCTCCAGAGACAGGCGCTGGTCCAGGTCCCCCAGCGAGGGCCGCGAGCACATGCCCCACAGGCAGGTGGGTCTGGTCTTCCGCTCCCCCCTTCACCTCTGGGGAGGGGCACAGGAGCCGGGCTGGGGGAAGCACCTCAGGGAGTCAGCTGGAATTGCCCAGCCCGCCAAGCAAACTTTCCTGGAGCTCAGTGGGGGCACTTCACACTAGCCACTGGAGGGAGACAGTGAGCCACAGTTAGCCACACCCCCTGGATGAGGAAGCTCCTCCCACACCTCAGCGGGCTGCAGAGAGTCAGATTCCCTGGACGGGCCACCACTTTGTAACCTCACCTGTGGCGGGGCCCACCGGGGATCGGACCTGGGGGCTTTGCATCTAGAAAGCAGGAGGCTAGGGGCCCAGAGACGCCCGTGGGTGAGGTGGCCACTAGAGGGGGACAAAGGGTGGGAGGAAGTTACGGGTCCATCCAGTTAACGAGGGTGTTATCATCTGCATTTATTGAGGGAAGGGGGGCCCAGCCGGATGCTGCATCCCCTGGGCCCCGGCTGGAGGGGATCCCACAATATCAGCCCCGCTGAATAACGCCCCAGCCTGCCAAGCCCGAGTGTCGGTCAGGGGGACGAGGGCCTGTCCCAGTCACAGACAGACCAAGCGACTCCCAGACCCAGAGGAAGGGCTAGACTGTGCGTGGCCCACAAGCGCTGCCTGCCTTTTTGTCCCCAGCAGCTGGTTAGCCCAAAGCCCCCATCCCCTCCTCTGCACTCCCTTCCTTAGAGATGCGGGGGGGGGTGAAGGACTGAGTCCAACAAGAGCCCCAGGAATCCAAAGAAGAAAGCCGAGGCCCAGGTGCCATGGGGGGATCAGAACTGGGGAAAGATCCCAGGAGATGATGGGGAGATTGGTGCCAGAGTAAGCTGCACTCGCCTCCGCACACAACCTTCTCCCGCCGCACAGCACTCCCCAGAGGAAAGGAGGGGACTGCAGGAGGGGGAAATCTTGCAGCTGGACTTTCCAGACTCAAGGTCCTGAGCGCTCCCCTGGGGTCTCAGATCCACATTCAGCGCAGCCGGGACAGGCCAGCCACCAGAGGGCACGCCGCCAAACGGGCAATAACCAGGGTAAACACATGAGCGGCTCGTCCAGCGCTGGGTAGGAGCCACTGCTGGGGATGTAACAGGACCATCCAGTGAAACCGCCCAGGGCCAGAAGTCAGTGGGCTTGATTCTGAGCAGTTACACCTGGGTAAATCCACTGAAGCTGGGTGGAATGAAGCCAGATTTACACTAGCAAACTCTAGCCTCTCACAGCCTCACGCTCCTGCCCCACAGGTGTGAAAAGCTGTTCAGGCAAGCGCGGGGGGCCTCGTCCATGCCCCTTACCCCGCTGGAATGCCAACACGCAGATTGGGATTGGGCCCCGCTCCTTTACACCCGTGTCTCCGCACCCCCACCCGAGTGAGAGAGGAGAAACACGGGGCCTCCAATTTCCATAACGAGCACCCGCAGCCAGGGGCCGGGGCGATGTTGCTCCGGGCCCCAGAGCCTGACCAGGGCTGAGTCCCGTCCCCTACCCCCTTGTCTGTGACTTGCTGCCACCACCATGCAGGGGTGGGGCGGGGGGGGTATGGAGGCTAGGGGTGGGGCTACTCAGGGGCGAGGGGATGCCCTGTCACTCAGCCGATGAGGAGGGCTTTGAACTTTCCCTTCAAACCCTTTATTTCGGTTATTTTCACACACGCCCGCCCCCACGACATTGGTCTTCCACATGTTGATTTCTGTAGCCATTGTGTTTGGCTCCAATGCAAGGGGCGGGCTCAGGTAACATGGTTGGTGAGCAGAAAACCAAAAACCGAACCGGGGCCGCCCCCACCCGGTGTCTGTGGTGTGACCCCTTCGTTGTTAACACAGGTGGCGCCGGTGTCTCAGGGTTTTGTGCCTCTGGAAAGTTTGGAAGGGCGCGGCTGCTAATCCAAGCCCTCCCACGTGGCACATGCCCCCGGAGAGACGAGCACGTGCCTGGCACAAGTACAGATGTGGGTACACGCAGGGATAGGGCCACGTCTGTCCCACACAGCAAGTTACAGGAACACACATAGCATGTGCAGATCTGTGGGCTCCAGGGTGTACAGAGATAGGCACATATGGGCACACGTAGCACAGATGCACCAACACACATGGCAGACATGTACAGATGGGCACAGGCATGGCACACGCTGACATGGATACAGGCACGTCCAGGACACACACGGCTGCATTGCTGTGCGTGGCACATACAGGTGTGGGCAGACACTGACACAGGTATGGGCACACGCATGGCAGGGCAGAGCACACAGGCCTATATAGACATGGGTCTGGCACGCTCAAGTGCAAACACGGACACAGGCAGCGTCCACCTAGAGGTGGGAACATACGTGGCACCTGGACGTGCGGGTGTGTGATCAGCACACAGACAATTCAGACCCATGCTCCTCGCATTCGCTACGCTGAGAGCAAACACAAGGCCCCGGGTGTTGTCTATGCCCCATGCCACTGTGGCAGCTGGACACCTCTGGAGCCCTTTGGCAGGCCTCGCTCTGCTGACACCAGAGGAGCTGCTATGGGGGGAGGCGAGATCCAGACCCCAGGCACCTCAGTTTTGCACATCAGAGCTCGGAGTGAAGGGAGGAACGTGCAGGGAGCAGGAGCATTGCGGGAGAGTGAGCAGGCACCCCCCCGACCGCATCATGCCTGGTATGGCCCACGGGATGGCAGGCTGTGCACACAGGTCCACGTGTGCCCTGGACATGGGCTGCACTTATGGGCCATGCACAACTCTAGAACCGGGCAAGCCTGTGGAGCCTCGTGGCTCAGAGGTGCCCACTTTGGGGGGCACAGGCCCAGAGCCGTCCCTACGGTAGGATGAATTGGGGCAACTGACCCAGGCCCCACGCCTTGGGGGGCCCCGAGTGGGGGGCCCACACAGTGTGGTTTGCCCTGGGCCCTGCACCCCGCTAGGGCCCATGGGCCTGCACCCTGCATGGGCCCATCCCCAGCTCCCTCTATCAAGCCAACCTTCATGTACCCTGCCAGGGACACGGCAGTGCCACCTGCTCCCAGTCCCCTCTGCGCCCGCCACATCGGATCATGGCCATTCCCCACCGGGCGCTGCAGCTGGCATGGATCAAGGCTTCCTGCCTGCTTCTCTCTTCCGTCCCAGGGTGCGGGTACAGAGACAGCTGACCACAGGGGCTAGCCAGAGGGATCCCCTTACAGCACTTCCCCCCGGGGCTAGCATGTGTGTGAACCATTGCCCCCTACTGGATGGCTGGAGCAGCTGAGCTGTGTGTCCCAGCCCCTATCTGGCTGAGGGGGGTCTCCTTTAGGAGCCTGGCTTTTGGAGCAAGAGGGCCCATGCTCTGCCCTCCCTAGAGCTGAGAACAACCCCAGAGGAAATCCTGGATCTGCTACAACCGCAACACAGCCGCCCCCCCCAGCTCTAGCCTCTGATGGCTCAGAGCTGCAGCTCACGCAAAGCACCGGAGCTGCCTCGGGGACTGAGCCCCACTCACGGAGGATGGAACAGCCAGAGCTGCTCAGGATATGGAGGAGCAGGTCCGACGCCGCGGACAGCGGATCCACAGGTCGGCAGCCGTACGACCAAGCTGCACCTGGCCTGGAGCCCTGCTCGGCGCAGGGAAGAGCAGACAGCAGGAGCCAGCCTCGCCTTGCACGGGGAGAGCTGGAGGGAAACCTGCCCCGATTCCCAGTGCCAGCTCGCCCGTGGCTGGAGAGTGGATGGCACGTCCAGCGACACAGCAGAGCTCAGGGCTGGGGGATGGGCCCCGAATGGGTGTCTGGCCCCACAAGAGCCGACAGGCAAGGATCTGCCTACGTGCAGGGGAGCCCTGACTGGTGACCGAGGGAGCCCTCGGGCTGTGTTGGCTAAGCAGGGTGTTGGGGTGAATCCTGCCATCCCAAAGGCTGGGGGGCTCTCCACCCCAAGGCAAGGGATGGGAGGGTCAGAATTAGCGATCAGCAGGGCAGCCCCCACCATGAGGGTGACCCCTTAGACAGATTCCTCGGCTTGGCACCGTTCAGGCCCAGGCTCAGTGTTTAACTCCACCCTCCGTGTAATCTGTTTACAAAGCAAAACTTCGCATGACCCCAAATGTGGAGCTGGGCCAACGGCAGCGGGGGAGCCAGGAGTCTGGCACAGCTGGGCACGGGGATCTCAGCAGCTGGTGAGGGCCTGAAAAGTAACGGCACCACCGGCTGCAATTCCCTGGGATGGGCCCGAGACAGAGCTAGGAGCTACAGACCCTGGAGGTGCTTGGCTCTTCGGCTGCTCCAGTCTAAAGAGGAGCTAGGGTTAAGCTCGGAGCCAGAGCCAAAGATGCTTAGGTGCTAGCCATGTGTGTGGTCTCTACGCAGAGATAAATAGAGCTACTGTCTCTGGATGGGCAGCCTCTCGCTGGATGAAGGAGGGATGAATGAACAAGCAGCGCTGGATGGATGAAGCCCTCGTTGGATGGAGGGATGGACAGATAAAAGGCTAGGCAGATCTCAATGGATGGATGAATTAGATAGATCGATTTCCTCTCATCAGGTGGAGGGATGGATAGATCCATGGCTAGCTGGCTCTACATGGACGGATAAACAGATGATAGATTTCTTCTCCCTGGCTGGATGAGTGGCTAGATGGCTGGATGGCTGAATCTAGACGGACGGATAGACAGATGGGAGATTTCCTCTCTGCGGGTGGATGGATAGGTTTCTCAGTGGGCGTTGGGATGGACCGATGTCTGATCTCTCGGTGGCTGTGCTCTCAGAGGATGGATGGGTTCTGATCTGAGACGTAGGTTGAGGGGAGACTTTTTGCCTCCATGCCAGAGGATCCTGGGACCCCCACACAGTCTCTGGAAAGAGCAGGGAGCATTTGTTCCTCCCGCCTGGTCGAAGGCTCCAGCAACCCAGCTCTGCGCAGTGTGGTAACGAAGCTTGGCTCTCAGGAGAAGCACTTCCATTTCCATAGCGTCTTTCATCTGAGCGGCTCCATCTCATGAACCGGGTCTCGCAGCTCCCCTGGGAGGTGAGTCTTGTGAGACCCATTTGACAGGCAGGGAAGCTGCAGCGTAAGGAGGGGAAGTGACTTGCTGAGGTCACACGGGCCATTGCCACACAGCCAGATGAAGAACCCAGGCGTCCCGGTGCCCAGTCCTATGAGCTTACCCCAACATACGCGATGCCAGGCCCTGACTTTCAGCCCCGCCCTGCTCTGACCCCTAGGCATGTGCCCAGCCAGAGCTGGGCAATAGAACCCAGGAGTCCGGACTGCCCGCCCCAACCGTTGTAATCTACTAGATCCCACCCCCGTCCCAGAGACGTGAATGGAACTTGGGCATCTCGGACCTCACGCTCGCACCCCATGGGAGCATGGTGTCCCCCAGAAATGGGAAAGGAACCCAGGCGTCCTGACCCCCACTCTGCAGTGCTGTCCTGGGATGGGGGCTGGGTTTCCAGGCCCTTTGAGGCAGAGTGGGTTTGCCGACCAGCACTAGGCCTGGGACAACCAACCGAGGACTTCCTATCAATCCTCAACAGCTGCCCACAGATTTGCCCCACATCACTTTGGCCATGACACCTGCGCAAGCCAAGCTCTTGTGTCCCGTCTTTTTGCAGCCAAGCTAGTTCTACAGCCTGTTGCCAGATCCCTTCCCCCAGCTGAGCTAGATTTCCAGCCTACTTCTCCCTGCTCTTCATGCTTCCCCTAAATAAATTCTCAGCCTCCTACATCAGCAGGGCAAGAGGCATCAGCACCAGCCGCCGTCCTTTTCTCTCCAGTGCAGACAAGGGCTGCCTATTTTTAAGCCAGGAGGGAGTTTGCCCCACTAATCTGTGGCTAAGATGCCTGCTGGTCGCTCAGAGAGTTGGAGGGACATGAACCAGATTTGAGCAGAAGATGCCTCATGCCTGTTGGAGCAGCAAGACTGTCATAGGACGGCATTAGTGTCTCGTCCACGGGACCATCCTTTTCTCTCCTTATAGACAGCATCAGAGGGGTCTGAGCATCATCAGCACGGAGGGTCCAGATCCAAACTTCCCCAAAGGCTGGAGGGGTTTCGGCATCCCGACGCAGCTTGGGCCAGGTCAGCGGGGCACGAATAAATAATAAGGACATGCACATTTAGGTTCCAGAGGCTGAAAGGTGCATGAGAGATAAAGGGCCTTCTGCTTCAGGGCGGGAGCCAGTCACTGACTGACGGGGCAAGTTATTCCACAGTTGTCCGCCACCAAAGGGTTTCTCGCATCTCCCTTGGAAGCAACTGCTTGTGGAGATGAGAGAGGGGCCCATGGCTCTGCGCCAGTGGGCCAGTCCTTCTAGCCCTCCTCCAGCAGGATTATAAGTAGCAGAGCTTCGATTCTGGGTAAGTAACGTCACTTTTCAGTGGGTAAGTATCCTCGCTGTCCAGTGGGTAGGTAACCCCGCCCGGGAGAACTTTCACCCAACAGAACAGGCACCCCACAGGCAAACATCTCTTGCGAGCAAAGCCCAGCGAGGTCAGCTCTGTTCCAGACTTATCCAGACCCAGTGCTCTCCCCTCATCTTTCCTTGCTGGACCCCTCCCTTTTACCCCCAGTTTCCCCACCCCAACCGTCCCTCACCCCGTTATTTTTTTCAACTGCAGCTGCTTGTTTTCTTTTGAGTTCCTTTCGGAATCACTTCTGATAACAGAATAATCCATGCTCCGCAGGCCTGCTGGTTCGTTCTTTCTTTCTTTCTTTCTTTCTTTCTTTTTCTTTCTTTCTTTTAACCCTTTTCTCTCTCTCTTTCTTTCAAAGCGTGTGAGTAATTTTTAGAAGTTTTTGCTACTTTTTTAAAAAACCCCAAAACTTACAAAAACTCCATTTCTCATTTCTCTTCACTTTTTTTCCCCCTTCTTCCTTTTGTTTTCCCTTTTGGTTTCTTTTCTTTTCCTCCGTTGGTCTCTTGACCCCCCTTTTCCCGTCCTCCCTTCCGTGGCTGTTGCTTTTTCTCCCCCCCCTCCATTATTCTCCCCCCTTCTTTGGTTCCTTCACCCTCAAACCCCCTGCCTTCTTTTCTGGTCCTCGTCTCTGTGTCGCCTTCCCCGTCCCTCCCAACCCGCCTTCCCTTCTTGTCTCTTCTTGGTTAATTTTCCTCGTATATTTTTTTTTTTGATTTCCTTTGTTTCAATTTTCGTGTAGGGTAGTAGTTCCGTAAGTGGCAGCCCAGTCCTTTCAACATCCGGCACCAGTACCCCAAGGCGAGGACGCCGCCAGCTCCCACAGACCCCTTCTACGCCCCGGCCACACGTGTCCTATTCCCCTGTGGTCCGTAAGGTCATCAGTACAGGCCCCCAGCCGCAGCAGTCAGTGCACCACTCCGGCAGGATGGCCACCCCCACGCCGAGACGCTACCCCTCATTCCCTGCCGACCCCCAGGCCATGGAGCGGCCCGGCCGATCGCCCGCCATGGAGAGACACACGGTCCCGCCGCGGAACGATTCACCCCGGGCCTACCGCCACGCCAGCAGCCGGTGGTCGGCACCCCACGTCTCTGAGCCACACCCAGGACCTCGGCATGGCGCTGGCGGTTATTACCGGAGCCCGGACTATGCCGCACCCCCCAGCGAGGAAGCCTTCTCCTACGAGACGACGCACGTCAGCAGCTCAGGACGTTCGCCCAGGACTTCCCGGGCGGGTGGCGGCTCCTCGCCATCCAGGCATGGGCGGCGACTTCCTAACGGATATTACCACTCCCATGGAGCAGCCAAACCCCACTCCCACCAAGGCCTGCACGAACCCTCTAGCGAAACTGATGAAGATGATTGCTGCTAACCTGGAAGCAGTTTGACACACACACTCGCAACACACACACACCCTGGAGAGAAAGCCCACGAAGAAGTGACCAGATGGGGGTGGGGGAGGAAAAGCACATCAAAATCACAACAATCTGCCCTGTGGGGAGGCATCTGGAGAGAGAGAGAGCGCTCAAATTGCTGAGAGGGGAGTAACTTTTGTCGAAGGGGGTTTTCTCGGGGTGGGGAGGGGACGAGGGTTTTGGGGTGGGGGAGGATGGGGGTCGAGGGGATCTAGGGACCAGAGCATGTTTATCTTTTACAGATCAAGTTGTGTGTGGTGGTTCGGGGTGGGGCGGGAGTGGGGGGGGGGAAACCAACCAGTTCTTCAGCATCAAAAGAAGATTTAAAAAGCACCCGGGGAAGAGACTATGCTCGCTACAAAATGCCCTCGGGTGGCCTATCCAACATGCAGCATCTATCCATGGCCCTGAGCCAACAGACCGGTTTTCCTCGGGTGCATGGCATGGGTTGGGGGGGTGGGGGGGCGCGGGGACTGCTGGGATGTGACCATCCACCCTCAACGAAGAAGTTGTGATGAAAATTCCACACCAAAACCAACAAATCTTGACAACAACAACAAAAATCAGTAAAAAGGAGGGGGAAAAAGACAAAAGTATTTTTTCTGAACTTCTATTGATGAGTTTTATCATCTCAATTTACCTGGTTAACTTCAAAACAAGTAATGTTTGTGGCCTGCTATTGTGAAGGACTTGTGCACAACCCTGACACCCACACACACAAAGGAGTGCTTGCTGGTTATACCAATCCCTAATTATTACTGCCTGCCGAGATAAACAAACAAAAAAAACCCCCCACACAAAGAACTAAATAAAACTAAACGGAAAGAAAAAAGACAAAACCAATCATTTGGGGGAAGCATTTTTTCTTCCAATATTTTGGTCCTGCTTGAAACAAAACACAAAAAACCCCTGAAAACGTGTCAAAAAAAAAGAAAACAGTCCTTTGCTTCTTTTCCTTTTTCCTACTTTGTTTGAGAAAAAAATGAAAAGAGAAAAAAAACTGTGGGATTGGGACTGTGAAATATTGCATGAGAAAACTAACAAAAAAAAGTTAAAAGAAACAAATGAGAAGAAAACACACACACAAAAAAACCCTAAAAAAAATTAAAAAAGGAATTTTTGATTGAAATGTTTTTAGTTCTTGGTGTGAAATGCTCTGAGAGTTTGCGCTGTTCCAGACAGGTCAGTGAAACGGCGCTTCGTTCCCCGCCCCACCCTCCGGAAGGGCCTGACAGTGAGGGTGTCACCTCTGAGCTGAGCTGCAGCTCAGCTTTCTGTTTAATGCAAAAAAAGCCTCCAGCTGTTGCAGAAAATCAGGACAAGGTGACCACTAAGTGTGGGCCTGAATCTGCGGAGAGCTTGAACCAACAGCTCTGAGCCGTAAACTGCCCGGCTTATTTCACGGGTGGTTGGTTCAGAGCCCAACCATGATACTTGATGTGTCAGTAGCATTAACTAGGTCACTGCCCATCAAATCCCTGAGTGAAGCTGCAGGAGGAGCATGCTGTGACAAGTGGCACAATCTGTTATTTGTATTGCAGGACCCCCTCGTGCCAGGTGCTGGACGTTATTGGTTAGATGTGTTATGGTGGCACCTAGGAGCCCCAATCATGGCCCAAGACGCCACATTGTGCTCGGTGCTGTACAAATAGAACAAACTGTCCCTGCATCCAAGGGCTTCCAATCTTAAGTCGGCTAGGAAGTCGGCCTCCCTGCGTGGCTGCTCGTGCAGGCAAGGCCTTTAGCGGCTGGTGGGGAACAGCTGTTTAAACAACAGGAACGTCCGGGCAGGGTGCTGTGCAAACCCAGCTCCCGAGGCTGGGCTTGATGCTTAGCAGGAGCTGGAATGTGGGCTGAAGCACTTGAAGTAGAAACTAGCAGATGAGAGTTGGGCTAGGTCCTCGTTTTGTTACTATCTGTTCCTCTCGTCACCCATCCCCACGCAGACCTGTCCACACATCTCTGTCTATCAGATCTCTCTACCCATCTCTGTCTACCCAGCTCTGTACAGATCTGTCCAGCCATCCCGCACAGATGTGGCCATCTCGCTTTGTACAGCTCTATCCGGCCCATCCCCACACAGATCTATTGAGCCATATACGGCTGTATCGGTGTCCACCCAGCCCCGCGCAGCGCTATCTCCCACTGGTGTGCAAGGTCCCGGTTTACCAAACCACTCGCGTGCATGCTGACCAGCTTTGCCAAGCAGGATCTGCCGCTGGGGGGCTCGCTTTCTCTGGCCTATCTTCTGCAGCAAGTCAGACTGATCCCGTCCAGCCTTCATCGTTATGAGTTCAGCCATTGCAAATCAGCAGGGATCCCATCTGAATCCGTTCATGCCAGTGTAAACATCAAGGCCAGGGAGACTGAGCCCTGCGTCTGCCCTGGTGGTGGAAGACCTGGCGGTTGGATCCAACCAGCCTCACCAGTAACCTCACTAGAGCAGGAACCGGATGGATCTGTCCACTGCAGCGATGCCCGGACGAAACAGTGCAGAGTCCACCCGGTCCCGCTGCTCTGGAAGGGGCTAAAGGAGACTGAGCTACACGGGCCCATCCCAGAGGGAAGGATCCACCAGCAGTGGAGGCAGTGCCAGTCCGTGGGAATGGATGGAGCTCCACCAAAGAAGTCACTGGAGATGGTCAAATGGCCCCTGTTCCCACCAGCGGGTGGCCCTGCATACGGCAGCGCTGGCCGGTGGCTGGTGCAGAATTCAGCCAGCATCTTAGGTGAGCACCCTCGGGCATTTATTTATTTCCCTGGCGGATCCAACTGTGCAGCTGGTTTGCTTAACCCAAGGGGCAGTGTCTGACAGTTCCCAGCACGCCAGGTTCTACCTTGATCCGGATCATTGACCTCTGCAACCTGGGGATACCCCAAAACTGCAGCCCCCGGCACGCTCTCCAGGCATTGCCTTCCGCTGCAACCAACTCCGTGCCGGGCTGGGTTCTCCACCCGGCCTCAGGCAGCTCTTGATGGTTCTCCACCCGCCATGGCAGGAAGGAGCCAGGCAGAGTCACTGGTGTAAATCTGGACTCACCTCTGACGCTGTCAGGACTTGTCCATGACCCGGATCCTCTTAACTGGCCCCCCGCTGTTTTCTTGTCCACCGGTGAATGCGGAGGGAACTGCAGTCTCCCGCTGCGGAGTAAGCTACCATCTCCTGCTCATTCACTCCCATCACCAGCCCCGGGGGGAGGGGGGACGACAGCATTGCTGATTTTGCTCCACGCATTTTCTGCCACGTGTGTCACTGGCGATTTGGACCAACAAAAGCCAAAGGAATCAGCAAACGTAGCCACCGAGAAACCCGCCAGCTGCTCCCGGGCCCGGCCAAAAGGCTCCAGGAACGTCAGGCAAACCAGATCGTGCTGGCAGCACCGAAGGGCAGTTTGAGCAGCAACGGGCATTGCGGGTGGTGCCCGGGCCTGGGAACAATTATGTCAGCACAGACCGATACATCTGTCACAGCCAGCTCGTGCATCTACCAGCTGCCAAGCTCAGGGCCACCCACCGCTGCCTGTCAGTCCAGAGCGAGTCCCTCAACATCAGTGCCTTTAAACTCGGCCCCGTAGTACGTGGCCTAGTGACCAGCCAGTGGGCAAATCTCCCTGTGCTTTCACAGGGCCGCGTGTTGCGCCCAGAGCCATGAGCTGTGCCATTGCAAGCCCTGCTGCTTGACAGCGGCGTGAGCGGAGCCTGGTAGTTCACCAGTGGCCCCGTACAGCAGGAAGGGGACGCGCCTTGTCCCCCATCTGCTCCCAGCCAGCCCGTGGCCTGGTGGTGACAATGTGGTGCTCACGGGTGTGGATGTGACGCACCCCAGAGGGAGTCAGTGTCGGCGTCAGAATTCAAAGGCCTTCCACACGCAGGCTGCTTCCGGGCCGGAGCCAGTGCTTTGTGGCCGAGCAATGTTTGGCCTGGGACAGAAGATGCCATGGTACCATGTGGTAAAAGCCTAGTGGGGCCAGGCTGTGCCGAGCTGAACGAGGTAACGCAGGCGGCGGGGTCACCGTGCCCAGTGAACCAACGGGAATGCTGCAGCTGGCCTTGGCTGCTCTGGGGTTTTGATCTAATGTGTTAACACTGGCCTGGCTTTGCTGGGCCACATGGCCTTTGTGGCATTGCGTATTAGAGCAAAGGAGGCTGGAGTCAGGACTCCTGGAGCCTAGTCCCAATTCGGGGAGAGGAGTGGCGTCTAGTGGGTAGAGCGGGCGGGGCCGGGGGGCAGGGGCGGGGTCTAGTAGCCAGGACATGCAGATTTTGTTCCCGGCTCTGCTGCTGACGTGGGGTAACAGGCGTTCCCCGCTGTGTGCATCAGGTGTCCCCAGCTGCAAAATGTGGTTAATAACAGCACCACTGGGAAGCTTTACCGCCTGCCTGCCTGCCGATGCTTTAACGCTGCAGCTCAGCCTGTGCAGGCCCGATTCCAGCACTGCAGTGACAGCCTCTGCCCCACATGCAGATGTTGGCTTCACTGGAGGTGGTGGCCGCCGGGGGGCTGGCGAGCAGCATGCACTGACGCCACGGCTGATGGCAATGCAGGCGTCACGCTAGTGTAAATGCAGGGGCTGCCTAAGGTATTTATACAGGCCCCGAAGCTGCAGTGACTGAGCACCTTACAGTCTTTAACACAGTTATCATCACAGATACCACTAGCCCCACTGCTCGGGTGGGGAAACTGAGGCACAGACCGGTTATGTAACTGCCCCAAGGTCACACAGCAAGTCTGTGGCAGAGCAGGGAATTGAACCCAGGTGTCTGCTAGTGCCTGAACCACTGTACCAGCCCACCGCTCATTCCACGGCCATCAGCACAGCAGGGCGGGCATGGCGCCCATGGTCCTTCGGCTGGCAGGCTGCCGGGGGCAAGACCCGAGGGGCACGG
The DNA here is from genome assembly GCA_007922155.1 of Mesoclemmys tuberculata. Classification (NCBI taxonomy): domain Eukaryota; kingdom Metazoa; phylum Chordata; order Testudines; family Chelidae; genus Mesoclemmys; species Mesoclemmys tuberculata. The sequence goes on from ML675714.1 coordinate 2,467,854, forward strand.
CATGGAGCCATGGCTCAGGAGGGGCTAGTCAGTGTGCAGGGTGGCCACAGGCGGGCGAACACGAGCTGCTGGGAACCCACTCTAACCACTAGAGCCCCCCGGCCAAAGGGCCAGTGTCTGGGAGGCAGGTGGTACAGTTGCTAGTGGAGCGTTTGTGGCTTTCCAGGGGCTGAGCCATGGGAATCGGGGCTGGGAGCGGGGGTTCCGCCAGGCCACTGACAGCCGAGGGCAGGCAGTGTGGGACACGAGACGCCTGGAGCTGGGCAGAGAACCCAGGAGTCCTGGCTCCGCGTTCCCGTCCTCCCATGGGTCTGGGCCTTACACCCCAGGGGTCCCACGCGTCACAGGATGCGAGGCCCATCACTGCTGCTAGGGGGCGCTGTCGGCTAGGGTACTGCAGAGACCAGCTGCGGCTCATAGTGTCCCCCCCACCCCAACCGCCTGCCCATGCTGGGCGCAGGCCAAGGACAATGAACTCCCCCCCCTCGCAGTCCCCACCCCCATCTTAGCGTCACAATGAGTCACTTCCAGTAGAACACACCCATCCACCCCCCCAGAGGAAGGGTGCCCAGGGCCGGGCTAGTCAGGGGCTGTGGGTCAGGGTGTGGCGCCTTGGTGGGAGGGAGGAAGCCGGGGCACGCTGGGGTGGCCCCATCAATCGCCAGCCACACGCGCCGCTTTGCTAGAAAGGCGCCGAAATGCTGCTCTTTGCACCCAGCGCTTGTCAGTAGGGAGGCGCCAGACACGTGTTACAGGGCCGGGCGCGTGTTAGCGCCAGCACCGGGGGGGCCAGGACAAAATAACTCACCCAAGGTTACACAGACAAGTAGCGTCAGAGCCGAGGACAGAACCCAGGAGTCCTGGCTTCCAACACCCATACCAGTTCCACCCACTAGACCCCACTTCCCCTCCCGCAGGCCCAAGCGTCCTGGCGCCCAGCCCCCGGCTCTCATCACAGCTCAGCCCCCCCCAGACCCGCCAACCGCTGCGGTTCACTCTCAAAAACCCCAGCAGGAGGAAACGGAACCAGAGTCACAGGTTTTCCCAGCACCGGCCCACACACTTCCTGAGTGGGGACCCCCAACCCATGGGAGGGGGAATGGACTGGGTGGTGTGTTACCAGGAGGAAGCAGCAGCTGCTTCCCTCCCAGGCCAGCATTGGGGACCACCCCACCAACTCCCGGCTCTGCTAGAAACTAGCCCCCTTGGGAGACACCCTGCTACTGGGGCATCAGGCATAAAGGCCCTCATAGGCGACCTGAGTGTGAGGGGGGTTGGGGGCACAGTAGGGGAGGGCACAACAGGGCCAGGATTTTGGGGGTGGGCATGTACTAGAGCACCGAGCCCCCCCCATGGGGCTCACCCCCCAGCACCCATACTACAGAGCCTCCCCCCATGGGGACATGGGCTGGGGGGGGTGAAATGCCTCCCCGTGTTAGTTCTGGGGGGCCGGCGGTGCCAAGATTCCGCTCAGAGCTCAGGGTGGGGGGGCACCGTGGGAGGGAGGCTGTGCCTTTAAGAGAGTGCACCCCTCCACCCCACCCCCACACACATGCCAGAGTCTATTTTACTGCTCCTGGCCCTGGCTTCACTTCCGCCTTCTGTCCGGGCTGGGTGCTGGGAACTTCCCCCTCGCCCCCACCCTGCCACCCACCACCTGCCGGGGAGCTAGGCTGGGAGCATGGGGTGGAGGCTGTGTAGCCAGCTGGAATGTGGTTGGGGGGGTGACAGGCACCAACACGCCCCCCCACTGCATCTTGGCTCCCAGCTCCCAACGCCCTGTGGCACGGGCCTAGCCAGCCCCACGCTGACCTAGATTCGCCTCCCGCCACATGTCAGCCGCTGCCCAGTCGGAGCCAGGGAGGCTGGGAGCCAGGACTCCTGGGTTCTTTCTCAGGCTCTCGACAGGCAGTGGAGTCTAGTGGTTGGAGCTGGGAGGCTGGGAGCCACGCTGGCTCCCTCAGAGCTGGGGCGCAGACCGGAATGGCTGGTTCAGTCCCTGCCCGTTTCAGCCTGGAGCAGCCTCGATCTGGGGCGCGTGGGAGTGTTCCCCCATGCCAAGATGGGGAGCTGGCAGCCTGGCCACGACACAGCAGCACCTGTCAGAGCCAAGCTGGTGATGCCCCCCCCCCCGCCGCACACTGGCCAGAGGAGGAGGGGAGATGTGGGGGGGCGAGAGAGACGTGAGCTTTGGGGTGGCAGAGGTGGGGAGGTAAAGCGCCCCCACGCCATTGCCACTGTCAGAACCCAGGCGTCCTGGCTCCTGCCCTCCCCCCAACTCCTAGACCCCACTCCCCACCCAGAGCCGGGATAGAGCCCAGGCTCACAGCACACACACACCCCGCAGTAACCAGGCGCCCACCCCGTGCCAGCTGATAGATGCCTTCGCTGCCACCACCGGGCTGTGAGCCCCCTCTTTTTCCCCAAGGCCCCCCAGCTCTGCAGTGGTCTAGCTCCTTCCACTGAAGGCGCTGAAGAGCAGCAGGGATAGGGTTAATCAGGAGGGGGGCATCCCTCCCCCGTGTTCTGCTCCCCGCCCCTTGGCGCCCTTCCTGTCTGCACACGCTGGGCCTCCAGAGGAAAAGGAAGCAGCCGGCTGCCCTGGGGCCAGCCCGGATCCAGGCCCAGCTGCTGCTCAGAAAGATTGGAGGGTCTGAGCCCCTTGTGTCCCGCCCCCGGGGAGAGAACCCAGGAGTCCTGGCTCCCCGACCCCCACCCCCATTCTAACCCCTAGGCCCCACCCCCCTCCCAGAGCAGGGGAGAGAACCCAGGAGTCCTGGCTCCCAGCCCCCCCCTCAAAAATAGCACCTGCCTGCCCCCAAAAGGCATCAGCCTCTGCCCCATATATCACGTCCCACCTCCCCCCATGCGCCCCACCTGCCCCTCAGTACCCTAGAGCATGTGCTCCCCTGTGCCCCCCTCTCCAGACCCTAGAAGCTCCCTTTCAAACCACTGCTCTCTAAGAGCCGCTCTGAGCTCCCCCCACCCCCCTGCCCCTTTAGGAAACCCTCAGAAAGCTCTTTGGAGCACATGGCAGCTGCCCCGTCCCCAGCCTGGCACCGCACGCTGCGTGGGAACCAGCTCGCTAGGGCGGGAGAGGGGAACGGCTGGGAGGGGCTCACCATTTTCCCAGGACGCCTCCCTAAGCCGGGGGCATGTGAGAGAGCCTGTGGAGCAAGGGCAGAGCTGGGGGGGCCGTCTGGGGGGTTATTAACCCCTCCCTTTGCAAGGCAGTCCCTGCCCTGGGACCCCCACAGGCGAGGCAGCCCCCCCCAAGTTCCCACTGGGGAAGACTCTCCGCCAACATGGGCGGGGCCACACACCCCGAACCCCCGGGAACAGAGGGGTGGGTGCGTGTGCACACACAACACACACGGTACCCGCCAGGATTGGGCAACAGAAAAGCAATTTATTGTCACCTGGCCTAGCCCGGGACTTTTACATGAACCTACAAGAGGCTCCTCAAGGGGGAAACCACAGACCTGCTGGAGAGCGAGGCTGATAAAGACTGTGTGTTTACCACACTCACACACACCTGTCCTGTCGTCCCGCCCCAGCCAGAGCCGAACCCAGGAGTCCTGCCTCCCAGCCCCCTGCTTTCACTACTAGACACCTCCCTTCCCAAGCTGGGGAATAGAACCCAGCCAGCCTCCTGGCCTAACTGCTAGCCCCCATGCCCCCCCGCCAGGCCCAGGGCCAGAACCCAGGAGTCAGGGCCCTGCCTCCCCAGCCCCAGGCGGGAAAGCTGCGTGAGCAGCACGTGTAACTGAACCTGCAGCACAGCTCAGCTCCCAGCAGACTCCTCTTTCCTCCTGGCTGATGGGAAGCTCTCGGTCTCGACTGCACCCTCCCCACATTCCTGGGGCACCCAGGGCTCCCACGTTCCCTGCACACGTCCCAGCACAGGGAAGGAGGGGGCCAGAAGGCTTATTACAGAGACCTAGGCTGAGCAATTACAGGGCGCGCCTGAGACTCGCTTAGCACCCCGGGGCCCCACCGCCCAGGGAGGGAGTGTGGTCTGGTGGTTAGAGCAGGTGATGCTGGGAATCAGGACTCCTGTTCTAGGTTTAGGAGGGGAGTGGCGATCCAGCAATTAGCGTGGGGCAGGGTGGGAGGGCCTGGGAATCAGGCCAAGCTCTAGGAGAGGAGTGGGGGAATCTAGCAATTGGAGTGACTTGCTGGGTAAATCACAGTGGTGCCCCCTGCCTCAGTTCCCCCCACCCTGTGGAACAAGGATAACCCTACATGGGGTGGGGGTGGGGGGGGAGAGAATTGTGCCATCCCCATCCCTTGGGATCGCACTCTGGAGGCTGGACTTGAAGCTCAACTCAACTCTTTTGGGGTTTTAACCACTAGCCCCCACTCCCTAGCCAGAGCTGGGGCTAGAACCCAGGAGTCCTGCACCCAGCGCCCCCCCCCACTCTAACCCTTGGACCCCGCTGCCTCCCGGGTGTCAGTTCCCGGGTTGAGCAGCAGTGTTTGTACAGCAGTGCACCTCCAGGCCCTGCCGTAATAACCCAGCTCAATAATAAAATCACCCTCTTTGCCTCGCCCCTGGCTCATGGGCAACCGAGATGCCCGGCCCCCGGTGAGAACACCGGAACCTGGCCTGTGGCCTGGGAACCGGAGAAGCAGAACGGGCCCATCCGCCCCAGCATCCTGTCTCCGAGAGGCGACTGCTAGAGAGGAAGCAACGGGCCCCCTCCCCGCCCACTGCACCTCATTGTTTAGTACCACGGCATCAGGGGGCTGGATTTACCAAAACCACCCCTTGTCCTGTCCCGCTGCGGCTGCATGGTGGGGGGAAAGGGCTGGATTCTGCAAGACCCCCTCCCCCTCCCCCTCCAGTCAGCTCTCAACTTTATCCTGTCCCATTGCAGCGGCTTTCCCCGCCCTCTCTTTGCCACTCTGCTTCCTGCCCACCCCTCCTTTCCGGTCCTGCCAGGGAGGGCATCTTTCCCCCCCACAAACCTCCTCTGCATTTCCCAGCATGCAGGGAGCTGCCATCAGAACAGAGGGGCCCGGGACAGGTCGGCTAAGCTGGGGGGTGAGGATTGCTCATAGGAAAGCATTATGATCCTGGCACACTCGCAGAGAAGCTAGAAAAAAACTCTCGCTGGAAGGTTGCGAGGGGCCACAAGGTTTATTCTTAGACTCCATCCTGAGAACACACAAGGACCCAAAACCAGAGAGAGACAAATTCAGGCTGCTCCCTAAGGCAGAGAGACGTCATTTACCCACTTGACTTGAGGCTGGCTGCTTGGCCCAGCTCACACTTCCCTGCAGAGCCCCCCCGTGAAGCTGCACCCAAAGGCCAAGACACCCCTGCGAACATAAAGCAGCAGTGTACCTTTCCACCACCGTTTCCAACACACCACAGAAAGCGATTGTAAAACCACAGAATTTGGCTGCTTTCAACACATCATTTTAAAAAATCAGCCATGAATTTCCAGGCAGTACAGCCATCGCCACTCATGCCGCACACCAGAATTGCACAGCAGCAGCTGGGATCAAACCTGAGACCCTCCTGCTCCCAGGCCCCCCTTCTTGCTTGAACTGCAGGAGACTCTCCCCCCTTGCACTACAGGGACTATGACACACCAACGAGAAGTTCTGATTCCAGCCACCAGAGGGGAGCTTCACAGACACAATATAGCCAGCACTTTATGCTGGCTACAATAGAAGCCATGGGGGCTTTATTCTGTGGTAACTAAAAAAAAAAACTTCCTGGTTAAAATGCTCGTTAAAGGGTGACAACCCCCAGGCACTTCATTTAATTGGACTTTGCCTCTGCGAAGAGAGGCAGGACAGCCCAGGCAGCTAAGCATTAGCCGGGGACAAGGCTTCAATTCCCTATCCTGCCACCTGCTTGCCATGTGACCTTGGGCAAGTCATTAGCCTCTCTATGGCTCAGTTTCCCACTTGTACAATGGAGATAGCATTGCCCTGCCTGCCAGCACGCTTGTGAGGCACTCGGATGTTACAGGAATGGGGGCCAGGTGCCAACCGTAGACAGAAACTGCCCCAGACATCTTTTATGCTCGCTTTGCAACCACAGCACCACAGGGCTCAAAGCACATGGCAATGGGGCTTCCACACATCTAGGCAACTGATTGGAAACGCACCCTTGTCTGGAAATAGCGAGAAAGCTGGACGCCTGGGTTCTGTGCCCTACTTCGCCAGTGACCTGAGACAAGTCCTCAGCCCCGCTCGGTGTGTTTTCCGTCCCGCCACTCGTCAGTGTAGACTGAGCGCTTGGGAACACAAACAGGGCCACCAGGAACTGCTCCTGTACAAACAAGGAGCCTTATCAGTTGGCAGCTGCGTCATGGACTGATCTGCACTAAACACCTTCAATTTTAACAGGCCTTGGGAGGCCAGAGGTTGTGTGGGCTATGGAGACTGTCCACCTGGGGTGGGGTGTGTTTGGGGGAAGGCTACGGCCGCACACTCCATGGGAACATGCACACGCGCGCACACGTGCACACACACACACACACACACACACACACACAGAGTAAATCCTGTGGTGGTGTAAACTCACAAGGTACTGGGAGACAAAGACAAAGTGCAAATTTCTAGCCCCTGTAACCCTGGTAAGCTCTATAAAAAAGGGAAAAAAACAGGCCTGGCTCAAATTCGGAGCCAGCCGTGCTTTAAAATACAGGGGTCCATCATTAGCTCCCCCATCAGGGCTGGATCGCCAGGACACAGGTCACACTTTAAATGACCTAGCAGCAGCAATCCTGAACCTTTCCCCCATACCTTGACCTCACCCCCATTCCACACTCCCCTCTCCCACCTACCAAGGGCAGCGAGAGCCAAACCGCCCTTCCCCCCAAAAGCAGCCGAACTCCGGAGCACGCTCACCCCCGTTTTTATACTGCTCCATTATTGTGTAGGGGGATCATTGCCCGAGTCCAGAGACTCGGTCCTGTTGAGAGCTCATTGCACCTCTAGCCTGCCATGCCAATAAAAGATTTATCTTCTCTAGTCTGTTATAATCCCCTGGCTACGCGCCCCCTTGCTAGTCTACCCCCATAGAAGCTGCACCAGCTGGTTATGGGGACACACAGAAACAACCCCTCCCCCAACCGGAACAGTTTTAACCTCTCCCTCCCCCCAGCTTGCAAAATTCCCGTGTTTATAAGGGAGTATTTCCAGGCCTGGGCCCTGAAACCTCCTGTTTACATCCCCCCTCCCGCATTGTTTCACAACTTGATACTTGTCACCCCGCAACCGGGTCACCCAACAGCCCAGCCTGGGCAAAGATCACAAAGGGTTTTAAAGGCCGAGCCTTGGGAGAAAGGAGTGGGTGGATGCTGGCTGGACCAATAATATGAATCACTCTCCTTCCACGCCCTATCCTCTGCTGTTTGGGTAGGACCTAGGTTTATTACCCCAGTAATAAACATCATGAAGAGCCAGCCCCATTCAGGATGGATTCAGTGCCCACAGAGTTTCTGCTCAAGACCTAACATGAGTCGCAGCTGAGGCTGTCCAGCTTGGAAAAGGCCAAATAAAAAAAAATAAAAAAAGCCCGCCACTAAATCTAGCTCAGCCTTTAAATTTTTTTTTCCATTTCCCCTTTTGATGACAAACGCAGAGGGCCACAACTTTGCCAGTTTCACAAATGGTCTTTATTTAATAAACAAAAAAATGAACGACACAACAGAGGAGGAAACCTCAGTCCAGCATGCCGTTTTTCCCAAGACAATAAAAAAATGGAACCACAGATATAAATTACAAGCATTCAAGACACATGGGTAACATGTAAAAAATAATTGGTCAACGGTGTAGGGTTTTTTCTTGTTTGTTTTCATCCATTCACTAGTTTCCTCTGCAGACACCTAGGAAACTCACAAACCAAAGACTGATTTTTTTTCCTTACATACATAGAAAGCCATCATGACATTCACAAAGACAGGCTGATACGTCTCTCCCCCAAGAGAAATTGTGGGGCACGGAATGTGAAACAAGACTGCCGTTGGGGGGGGGGTGTCAGATCTTCAGCCCCCTAACCATGAAAATCTAAAGAGATGGCCAATTCTCAGCGCGCTACCATGGGATTTGAACATCTAATAATTCTTCAAACATTCCCGGGTGGTGGTCACCGTCTTCTCTTCCTTTCTAAAACATCCTGTTCTTGATCTCCAGCGATTCAGACCAAGAAGTTTAACCCCAGACTGAAGAAGAAGTAAAACCCCCCCTGATTCTATGGGGCTTTTGTCATTTTTATTACTTTTATTGTATTTGTAAGAGCCTCTTCTCAGTTCCCCTTTAGGGGGTTAAATGAGTCAGGCTTGACACACGCACACCCACACCTTGAAAAACCAGCTCCACACACAAAAAATCTAAGGGCGGTCTGAACAGGAAATTCCCTGCTGCCCTTCTAGAGCCAGTGTGATGCAATTAACTGGTCATATGAGTGGTGTCTCATAACTGGTAGGACTGGTTGGAAGTGGGGGGAGAGGGCTTCCTTCCTCCCAATGAATCCTGGCTGAGAGATTTTCTGTTGTTTAAACAAACAAACAAAAAAAGGCCCCTTGGGAGAAATTAAAAAGAAAAAAAAAAAAGCTTGAACCCCTGAGAAAAAAAACCAGAGTAAGTAGGACACTGACCTCCCACCATTACCCACTTCCTGGGGTGGAGGAGAGTGAAGCGTGGGAGGAGGGCTTGGAAAAACCAGCCCTCCCTTGACACAAAAGACCCCTTCGGGAATATTTCTCAGCCCGCTTGGCTTTTTTTGTTTTTAACCCTTTAAGCTCTCCCCCCACCCGGTCCACAGCCCCTTTCCTCCAAGCCCAGCAGCAAACATTTGATACCACAAGGACACACAGAAGGACGATAAGAAGCAGGGCGAAGTTTCAAGTCCAAAGCAAACCCACAGACGAGTGGTTGGGTTCTTCAATAGCACCGATGGATTGATCCCAGGTCCGGAGAGCGTTTTCCGGCCACCACAAACCCCCTGTCAGTTCGGATCGGGCTGGCGAAGTGAGTCTCATCCCAGCCCCAAGTCCCGGCCGCAGCCAAACCCCCCCTTCTCCGTCCACACAAAGCGGCGCAGGGTCTCGCCCGGCGCCCGAGCTCGTCTCTCCGAACGATCCTTTTGTCTCGCCCCCCACTTGCCCCGGGGGGGAGGGGAAAGTGCAGTCTGTCTCCCGGCGGCCCCTCCCTCTCCAGCCGCCTCGTGTCTCTCCCGGCCCCGGGGGGGCCGGCTGGTGTGGGTCGGGTCCCCCCCGGGAGAGCGCGACACGCCCCAGGTCTCCTGCTAGGAGCCGGGCCCGCCGCGGCGGGGCGATGCCCCAGCCCGAAGTCCCCCCCCCAGCGGCGGGGGCAGGGCGTTTAAAAGGCCACCACGGCCCGCACCAATATGCTGAGCACCCCGTCCCCGGGCCGGCAGCCCGGCGTGGGATCGGGGCCCTTGGGCGGGCCGCTGAGCAGGACGCCGGAGAAGCGGCTCTGCAGGACCTTGGCCAGGCTGGGGAACGGGCCCTCCTGGCCCTGCGGCTGCGGCGGCTCCCCCGCCTCGTCCAGCCGGGCCTTCTTGGTGGGCGCCAGCCCCGCCTCCGCCGCGCCCGGCTTGTCCAAGCTGCTGCTCCGCCGCTTCCTGCTGCCCTTGGCGGCCGGGGCCGGGGCCGGGGCCGGCGGCCGGGCCAAGCCCGCGCCGCCCTCCTGCGTCTCCA
>ML675714.1:2492569-2542146 GCA_007922155.1 Mesoclemmys tuberculata
GATCCTTGAGGGACTCCGCTAGTAACCTCCTTCCAGCCTGACAGTCCCTCGAGTCCAACTGTTCTTCTGGGCCTGGGGCTACTGTCACTGATCACCCCCAGCCAGGAGGACCCTGCTCCTGAAGGAGGGCTGGGGAATGGTGCAAAACAAACACAGGGTCCTCAGTTAATGGCTCTAGGGGACATCTCCTGGAGCCGGGTTAGTCTTTCAGGGTGGCTGCAGCCCCCAATCTGTTCCTTGCCAGCTGCATCCCTTTCTCCTTGGGGGATGAGCCCCCATTAACAAAGCCTTCCTGGTCTTTTATCGGGGCTCAGCGCTCGTTAGCCAATTAACAGCCCTTCCTTTGGCAGTAGCGCTTCAGGGACAACCCAGGCCCGGCCTCTCCTTAAAAGGGCCGGCCAGTCCCTGACAGGGACTGGATCCCAGTCTATAAGTACCGACGTGGGGAACAAATAGTTGATACTAGAGGATAACAGCTGTTTAACCTAGTAGCCAACGGGTCTAACATGATCCCAGGGCTGGAGGTTGAAGGTAGCCCAATGCCGACTGGAAACCAGGTGTGGATTTTTTTTTCCACAGTGAGAGTATTTACCCAGGAACAACTTCACAAGGGTCCTGGTTGATTCACTGACACTTTTTGTATCACGATTGGATGTTTTTCTAAGTGCTCTGCTCTTCCTTCAAAGAGGAATTAATTGAGGGCAGTTCTATGGCCCGTGGAATGCAGGAAGGCTGACGAATGGTCACACAGAGTCCTTCGGAGCTATAGCCCTTGTTTGTGCCACGGTCTTACAATCTAAATAGACACAGGGAATATAACAATCCCCTCTTTCACATGGGGAAACAGACATAGGCCTGGCCATGACTTGGCCACAGGACCCAAACTCAGATCTTTCAAGGGCCTTACACACAAAGTCCATCCCTTGGCAACGTCTTGTGGGGGTGGGGAGGGGAATCAGGATAGAAAATAACCAACCCAATGCACAAATTTGTTACAAACCTTTTTTTTTTTTATTAACATTTCTGAATTCCTTTTTTTTTTTTAAATCTTTACAGTAGTTAATGTGCAATTGTTGATATTCTCAGGTCACAGGAATGAGGGAGTCACAAAAATTTCTTGGCACTTATAACACAGAACAAATACTGGCATCATTGGGGGACGGGGCAGGTTTAGAGTAACAGCAGGGGGCGCTGGGGAGCAAAGAGTCAGTTGCATTAATTTTTTTTTTTAAAGGTTTTTTGTTTTGTTTTCCTCTTTGTAAGTATGTTATGACAGGGCGGCAGAGACGGAGGGATCGGGAGGCGGGGTGAGGAAGGAAAATGCTTGATATTATAGAAGCTACTTGCATCAACTGAAAGCACTTGGAAGGCGTCCATGCTGCATCTGCACGCGCTTTTAACAATCAGGCGTTAGTGCTTTTTAAATTGTAAATTATATATTGTTTTCTTTTTCCTCAGTTCATTCATCTATTTTTTATTGACAAAGAAACAAAAATTGGGCCGATGGGAAAGAAAGGGAAACCAAACAAACATACCAAAAAAAGAGAAAAAAATGCTGTTAAAAACCCAAGTTTTGCTTCCCAACTCAAATGCTTCAAGTAAAGTCCGGATTTGAAAGAAAATCATAAACGATCACGTGAATAAATTTGCCAGCTCAGAAAAAAAATCCCATTGCCGGGGGAGGTGGGGGGTAGGGCACAGGACTTCCCACACAACCCTGGCGCTGGAGGAGGGGGGCAGATTGCAGGGTTTCCAGTGCAAATAATTTGGGGTGAAGGGAAGCGCAGCTAACAGACCGTGACATGGGGCTAATGGAAACCATCCCATTTCCAGGCACGGATCTATCCAAGTAGCACGGGGGGGAGGCGGGAGTCCCTTGGATCCTGGGATAGAGCCCAGCACATTGGAGGGCAGGGGCACCTGGGACTGATGGCACATTGCGTAAGGCACAGCCTCCCTCTCCCCCACCCCCCACAAATCTTTGGGACTCCTGAGTGAGTGTCAATGAAGCTGGGGCGTAGGCGCCACGCTGCATGAAGAGGTCAAGCACATCTCAGTCCTCGCCGGGCAGGGAGGTGGAGACGGGCAAGGAAGACACCCCCATCCTCGCCTGAAAACAAAATTCTAGCCAGCTGCAGAAAATGAGACCTACTCCCATCTCAGTTCCAGTGTCAATCCAGAGTCACTCCACCGAGCTCAGGACAATCCAGTCACTCCATTACAACCAAAGCATCAGCTGCGGACTTGCACTGTACCCCAGCTCAGCTAAACGGGGCTGCGGCAAACCCATTTCCACTGCTCCCCCCTGGCCAGCTGCCCCTACATTATAAACGAAAGCCCAGATCCTGAAAGGCATTTAGGCGTCTAACTCCCCTGGATCTGGGTCTGAAATCTTTTCTCCCTTTTACAATATAGAATCAAAAGACCAGTTACTGGAAGGGTGGGGGGACAAGCAGAACCAGCCCCAACACCCCAGAGTCCTTATTGCTAAGCTACTTTCTCCTCTGATCCCACAGCTTTCTGTCAGGCCAGCCACCCACCCACCTGGGAGGTTCTAGGTCTGGTGCGCGCCACCCTGGCCTCCAACAGGAGGTGCCCGGGCATCAGCGAGAGGTGAACAGGGCTAATGCCTGCGGGGCAGGGGTGGGGTGGAGGGAAGGCTGCTCCTCCACTGTCCAACCCCATCGCTCTAATCCCCTCCCCTTCCCCATTAAATCTTCCCCATTACCCTTGCTCATTAAAGGCCCAGATGCTTTGATCTCTAGGTTCCCCCCAAGGCAGAATAAAACCCTTCGGGGGTTTCACTGCAAAAAGACATCCCCCCCCCATACACACAGCCCCCCATGCTGATGCAGACAGCATCCGTGCCACCAAGTGGCCAATCTGGGGAATAGCAGCATTCAAAATCTCCCCCGCCCCCCAATATAGCCATTTGCCATCGCCTGGCCTCCCCTCTCTCTCTCCAACCCTTTGTGCACCCCCAGGGTAAACGCTGGGGGGATTGAAGATTGTGCCATGGCTCTGCACTAGCTCAGGGCAGCGGCCAAATCGATCCACTGGATTAGAGGCAAGTCTTGCCCCAATGTCTAAGCACATGGGGGCGGGGGAGTTAAAGGGTTAAACGGAGGTCAGTTGGGAAGGGTTCAAGGTCAGGCATGGGGAGGAGCCCAGCCCTCCTTAGCGAAGCAGAGACCTGTTCAACTTGTCACATGCAACGGTGCTGACCCCTCCTCCCAGCCCAACACCAGGAGCCAAAGGGGAAAGCTAGGAGCTGAATCTCCGGGGAGACTGTAAATCGGAGACACGCCCCTGCCCGAAGCGCACACAGACACCAGCCACGCATCCAAATCTCTCCTCTGGGCCCCAAAAATCACACCAGATTGCAGGGATCCCTGCTGTGCAAGAACAAGAATCGGGGGATCCTAGATGCAACCGCCCCCGGGGATCTTTCAAAGGACCTGCCCCCTACACTGCTAACCCCCAGATCTGGCTGCCTCCCTCTGACCCTCATCACACCACGTGTCCCATTGCAGGCTCACCACAAACGCTGGTGGTTTGTGCAGCCTTTGCCCGTTGGTCACCAAGTTGGTCACCAGGCTGGGTCGGAGCTCAAGGGGGGGGGGGAAGGAGGGAGACGACGACTGAGGCACAGAGAGGAAAGGGACTCTGCCCGGTCCCGGAGCTGGGAAGAAAACCCAGGAGTCCTGGTATGAGGGCCCCTGACACACCTCTGGAGCTAAAAGCAGGACAAGCTAAAGCTTGACGTCGTAACAGACGTGGGATCAGGCTCGGGGCTGCAGGGCGCATGCGACACACTCAGATCCGCAGCACTCACTGGTCCCCCTCTCCCAGCCCGCCCTGCCCCGATCGGCTCCCGGAACAGCTCACATTCCGCCTGTGTGGCGCGGATCCCATCCCGGCACGGAACCAGCACCTGTGCGGGCCAGTTTAATCAGTGCCACGAGAAAGCGACAGAGCTTCACGTCTCTAGCCAGCCCCATGGGCCTAGTGCCAAAGGCGCTGGCCGAACCGAACCGTCCATGGGGGCGCGGCAGCTGCACTATTCCAGGCTCCAAGTCAGGAAAGTCAGATCCGGCCCCGCGTCCTGTTCACGGGGACATGGGGAGTGGAAGAAGATTTACATCCTTGCCCGAGGAATCTGTCCCAGTCAGTGTAAATGAATGAAGCATCGCAGATTAACACCCAGCCAGGCAGCGTGGAGCAGCGGATAAGGCACTTGGCAAAGTCAGAAAAGCTGGGTTCTCAACGGGAGTGTGGTGTAGTGGCTACCGCTGAGGGAAGTGGGAGCCAGGACTCCTGGGTTCTATCCTGGCTCTGGGCAGGGAGTGGGTCTAATGGGATAGAGCAGGGGAGGGCTGGGAGCCAGGACTCCTGGGTTCTATCCCCAGCATCTCCACTGATTCCTCTGGGTCCTGGGGTAACACACCTGGGTGCCTCCATTTCTCCATTGTTGTAAAATGAGAAGGATTCTCCCCCCCAACCCACTGGGAGATGGCTGGACCCCAAGCTCCTGCTCATAAGCATTGCAGGAAGGCTCTGGAGAAGTGCGCCTCCGGGGGCCCGTCTGCACCACCCAGGACTCCTACGCCAGCTGAACGCAGGGCTCTAGGTCAAATGTGGGACAACCTAGAAAACCTTGGGGGAAGGATTTGCCCCCCTTGGCCCCTGGCTTGACTGTCCCCTGCCGGCTAGCTCACTCCACGTCTCCTCCTGGACTCCCAGCCCCACCCCTCACCTAGAGACATGACAGCTTGCAAGTGAATTTTGCACAGCAGCTAAGCTCAAAGGGCTGGACTGAGCTAGGCAGAGGCTGGGAAAGTCCTACGCTCGCCATGCCGGTGCCCCACAGCCCCCTGCTATCCCAGCCCTCGGTTCCCCCCACCCCCAGCTACACCACTGCCCCTCCACCCCCGCCCTCAGGGCCCCTTGGTCAGAACGCCAGTGTGTGCATCAGATTAGCTGTATGCCGTTCAGGGCTGTATCAGCGAGGGGCAGGAGATGGCAAAGATGAGCCATGTCTGAGAAACATCACAGCATTAGGCGCCAACAGGGGCAGTCGCTATGTAACAACACAGGGAGAGCTCAGAGCGAGCCAGGAAATTCCTTCCTCCTCCAGAGGGGTGAATTCACAAGACCCGACTCAAAGCCCGACACCCTACCCACAGAACTACAGGCCTCCAGAGCTAAAAGCCAGAGCTGCTGTCACTTGCCAGCTAGGCCACTACCAGACTCTGCTCTTCCGCTCACCCCACAGAGGGGGAGCTGACACACAGATCAGCCCTAGGTACAGAGAGCAACTTACACTCTTTGTGGGAGAAGACAGAATGGAGAGCTATAGGGAGAGCTAGCTATTTCCCATCAGAAGGAGCTCACCCCTGCTGGACAAAGGCTGCAGGGACCATCGAACGACGTAGGCCAAGCTGAAAAGCTTTTGGTTTAAAAAATAATGAATTCTCACACTTTTTTAATGGATTTTTTTACCCCAGCTCTAACCTGCATGTTTTCTAGACGATTTTAATCACTCTGGAAAAGAGGATTTTTGTGGATCTGGTTTCAATATTTGAATCCTAACGCCTCCCTACCCTGATCCATTTCATCGCAGGGGGACTCAGTGAACCTGCCTGGAGAACAGACATTTTCAAAGTGACCAAGAGTGAAAGGCAAGAAGTGAATGAAACAGCCTGGCTGGGACAGCCCTTTTAAAATCCTCTCCGGTCCCAGCATCCCCGGGGCTTATAAGTAAAACAGCTAAAGACTTTGTGAAAATAGGTTGTAACAAATCTATCACCTCGCTGGGGATTTAACCATTGTCAGTTGCACTTTCACAGCGACAGCAGGATTAGAACTCAGATCCTCCTGCTCTACAGGATACCCCCGCCAGACCTCTGTGCTACAGGTCAATCAGGCACCAAGGCTAGCTTTTGTCCCCCAGCTGAGCAGTTCAGATTTCAGCCAGCAGGGCAGGCTGCTCCTAGCACTTTGCAACCGAAGGCGCCCCTCAAACTTTACAGAACATGCTTACCTTAACTACAGAAGTAATCCCCTTGCATTCAGTGCCTAGAGCTGAGCATACAGAACCAGGGCCCTAACAACGCCCTGCCAGCATCCTTTCTGAAAGTAAAACAAAGTGAAGTTATAGTTTCACTGGGAAGCCAATTATTTCCCCACCCCCCTTCATATTTTTTTTTAAATCAGGGAGGGGGGAACAGTAAAATCAGTAAAAAGATGCACCAAAAAAAAAAAAAAAGTGTTCATACACCACAACATTTAACAAACACGTGTTAAAACAAAGGACCAATTTAAAAAAAAAGCTTGTTTCAAATAATTAACAACCAGACGCTCGTTTTTGATTTCTAGTAAGTTACCACGATCCAAAAAAACTCAAGAGTCTCTGCTTTTAATTTCTTCATGAGCCAAGCTAACCACTGATGCTGATCTAAGGGAATGGGTGTGATGAGCTTAACAATACAAGCCACCAGCAGCCAGGCAAACGGGCAACTGGCCTAGAAATCTCGCCAAACAACTTGTGACAAAATAGAGTTGGGAGGAGAACGCTGGGGCGGGGGGAGGAGGGAGAGAGAGGAAGGAAGCAGCATTTGGTCCAAATCTGGAGCTCCATCCAAGCTTCAAATGTGATGTTTTGTTCAAATACGAACCATTTAAGATGAGCTCTTTGAAGCTGATAAAAAGTCTAGAAAGAACAGAGGAAATGAAAAAAACCATCAAACCCCTTTTCTCCCAAACTTGAAATTTTGCGAGTGGGTGGTGAAGTTTTCTGAATTGTAGAAAAATTGCAGCCAGGCTCAGGGCTCGGTCCCATGCCCTAGGACCTGATTGAGCAAAAAGCACCCGCATAACTTTAAACACGTGAGTTGTGTCCCACTTGACTACAACAGAACTTCTGGCATGCTTAAAGTGAAGCAAGCGCTATGGGGCTTAACGGGATCCGATTGCAGCGCTCAGCGTTCCTCAGGCCTGCATATCCTATTCCTTAGCACAGCTGCTGCTGCTGCTCTGTCTAAGGTCAGTAGTTGTCCTCAGATAATGCACGAGTGGGAGGAGTCTGATTTTCCAGTGACAAGTTGGCACACCTGGGAGAAGCCTGTTCTTACAGCACAATGGTCCTGAGCCTCACCTCATGTGAACTGGCAGACTCGACCCGTGCTCCGTCGGAGTCACACAAGCTAAGCATCCGGCCCCACTGAGGTGGAATTCACACCAGAAACGCCTTCTTTGCCACATTACATTCTATTGCAAGGGTCTGGAGCCAGCCTGCTGAAAGGGGGTGAATTGTACATATTCGGATTGAGTGGAAGTTGGGTTTTTGTTCTGTTTTTTTGTAAACAGGATTATACTTTGCTATGACGCTCTTAAAAAAAAAGTGATGAAAATATGTTCACTAGAAAGAGTTTTGTGGGAGGTGTCTCAAGCCCACCACAGCTGGTGGTTTAAAAAAAATATGAATAAAGAGGATTTCTTGTCTGTTTATGGAAGCGCAATTTTTGCAGGCAACCACTTTCCAAACATGCAAGATTGATTCATTTTTTCCCTCCCCATGCCTCTTTTCATTAAAGAAATCAACCGGTCAGATGCTCCATGGCAAGGAGGAGGAAACAGATTTTAATAATAAAAAAAAATTTAAAAAAATCTAAACGAACAAAAACTCACGATTTCTTCCTTCTGCAGCTGGGTGCGAGAGAGAGGGGGAATGTCTTTCCGTTTAAAAGAAATCACAACTAATAAAGATTGTAAACAGCTCTGAGATCTAGTGATGAAAAACACTAATTATTAATAGTATCACCTAGCTCTCACAAGCAGCAGGAAGATCTGGGAAACTACAAATGTGATACGATACGATACACAGCTGCCACAGTGTGATCTCCCCACAACTCTGCAGAGTGGGCGGAACGGTTTTCTAGCCACTCCCACTCAGCATGTCATATTCAGCAAAGCATTTAAATAGGAAAGAAAGCACATAGAATCGTAGAAATGTGGGGCTGGAAGGGACCTCTTGAGAGGTTCCCACTTCTGGTCCCCACATCCAGGCAGAACCAAGTAACCCTAGACCATCCCCAACAGGTGTTTGTCCAGCCTGTCCTTAAAACCCTGCACTGATGGAGATTCCACAATCTCTCTTGGAAGGCCTAACCCCCCTTATAGTTAGAAAGTTTTCCCTAACATCTAACCTAGATCTACCCGGTTCTTCCCCATTTTCTAGTTGTGCATTTGATTTTTCCTTCTCCAGTGAAGTACTCTGCCTTGTCTTTATTGAATTTCACCTTGTTGATTTCAGACCAATTCTCTAATTTGTCCCAATCATTTTGAATTCTAACCCTGGTCTCCAAAGTGCCAGCATCCCCATCCCACTCAGACATCCACACATTTCAGAAGTGCACTCTCCACTCCATTCTCCAAGTCATTAATGAAAATATTGACTAGTACCAGACCCAGGTCTGACCACTAGATACATCCTCCCTGTTCCACAGCAGTAACTCCTCTTTGAGTATGGTCTTTCAGCCAGTTGTCCACCCATCTTATAACAATTTCATCCAAACCACATTTACCTAGTTTGCTTAGAAGAATGTCATGTGGGACTGTGTCAAAAGCCTGACGAAAATCAAGATACTTCATGTCTCCTGCTCGCCACCCATCCGTGAGGCCAGTAACTCCACCAAAGAAGGAGATAAGGTTGGTTTGCACGATTTATTCTTGATCAGTCCACACTGGCTATTCCTTATAACCCTATTGTCATCTGGGGGTTACAAATTGAGTGTTTAATCATTTGTTCCGCCGTCCTTCCAGATCTCAAAGTTAGGCTGACTGGTCTGAAATGCCCCGGGGCCTCTTTGCTCCCCTTTTAAAAGATTGGCACCATTTTTGCCCTTCTCCAGTCCCCTGGGCTTATCTACACTACAGAGCCTTTGCTGGTATGGTGCTACTGGAAGAGACAGCTGTGCTAGCAACGCGGAGACGAGGCTGGTACTGACAAAGGAAGTTGGCATCGCTCCATCACCTCCCCGAACATCATTAACCGCGCATCTAAAGTGGGCCTTTTGGTGGTAGAGCTATGCTGGTGGGAGGCTGTGCCTATTTCACGCTCCCAGATCACCCAACTATAAGCAAAGCCTGCGCTACGGCGTTACATCCTCCACACTGATGTTGCACCAGTTTAAGGTCACTCGGTTTGGTTGTGTGTGGACATTCTTATATGGGTTTCAGACCAGCTTAGCTTGTAAGCCTGTAATTTTACAGGCATGAGCCGGGTTTAAAGTCGCATAGGAATGTCCACACACACACACGGTGGGTCTAGGTTAACGACACTGGTATGAAAATCACACTGTCGATACAGCAGTACAAGTGGGGATGTAGACTGGGTTTGAGAGTGGGTAAGCTGTTCTAGCTTCAATCTTCACAGTAGTTTTGACTTGGGTTCAGCTGCTGGCTTCCCCTGCCGCACGTTTCACATTCAGACGCCGCTATCTGAGCCACACGGCGCAACCACCATCACGCTCCAAGGCACAGGGCAGACGCCAAGTTAGCAATATGAGGAATAAGCCAATTGCAGTCACAGCTATCAACAATCCCTTCCCACAAGCCCCCTCGGTGGCCCATACTGTGTACGCTCTAGCTGTCTGGCCCAGGGCCAGACATGATCTGACGTCACGTGCCTCTGCTTAGCTTCCTCAGGTCCACACCACTGTAGCTTCCCCCTTGCTGCCATTAGGGCCCCCAACGGGCTAACACGGCCAGTGTTTGACCCCTGCCATCGGGTGAAGCATGGTGGGTTTGAACTGCACAGGGGACAGGGCAGCAATGGTTTTGATTTTCTGTCTTTCTACCAATCCCCTCCCCATCTATCATTACACGCACAAAATGACCCGACTTGCTACAGAAACTAGAGAAACTGTCCGCATGGCCTTATGCCTCATTCCTTAAACTCGAGCAGCTGATTACCCGTCTGAAACACTGCTGTTCTGGCCTGATTCACAATGAAGTAAACGGCTATGCAAGGGGCAGAGCAGAGGGGGATCGGATCCCAACAAAATTACCATTCACAGCCCCCAAACCCTGAAATGCAGATTACTTTTCAAATTACATTTCAAATGGCTCCCCCCGCCACGATTATAGAGAAAATTTTGTTTGTTCCAAGAGGCACTGACTCCTGGGGTAGAGCTTTGGCTTAAAAAGAAAACAGAAGGTTGCAAAAAAAAAAAATTCTAAGAGGTATAATGATGTTTTCATGTCGGCATTTTAATTCCCAATGTGGGGCGGAGGGGGAAAGTGTGGTTGTGTTTTTTAATTTTTAAATGTTCCCAGATGCAACAACCATATAACAATGACAGCAACAATAGTAATAATACTTAGCAGCTTTTCAAAGGCAAGTATTGTTATCCCCATTTCACAGATGGGGAAACTGAGGCACAGAGCAGGGAAATGAGTTGCCCAAGGCCATGGGGTAAGGCGGTAGCAGAGCTGAGAAAAGAACCCAGGAGTCCTGACTCCCAGTCCCCTGTGATAACCACCAGTTCACACCCCCTTCGCAGAGCTGGGAACAGAATCCAGGCAGGAGTCTTGACTCCCAGTTTGGGAGTTTTGCAACTGCAAAGTGAAACTGACTACAAAGAGAAGATGAAATTAACCAGTGTCATTTCAAGAAAACATACAGCATCAATTCCAGGAATGGAATCAAGGCTTAGAGTGTAACAAGCAGCATGTGACTAGGCCAATGAACACACACCCGTGCGCACACACACATTAATCCTAGGCATGTTTGCAGGATCAGGATCTCTGTTTTTAAAATCACAACCTGGGATGCTGCCCTTACCCAGAAGGGATTCAAAGAGTTTACTCTTTTTTTGCCTCCATGATGCCCCTTGCTATTTAAAGACAAACGTGGACTTAGATGTCGCATTCAGGGTCTCCTTTATCCTGGATTTTGCTTTTACATCAGTGGAGCTATAGTGACGTCAGCATCAAATCCAAATGTTTTTCTGATTTTTTTTTGTATCCGGTTGAACAAAACCACTTGTTTGACTTGAAACAACAGGTTTTGTTTCTGAGCATTTTTTAACCTTTTAGAATTGGGTATTTTGAAAATTAAACTGAAGGACAGTTTCTAAAGAAAACGTCATTAGGAAACATTTAAATATTTTGAAAATATCAGAACAAAACACTTCGGGGGGGGAAGGGGTCGGCCAAAACAATTCAGTGAAACTGCCTCATTTTAGCATCGGTGAATCTGCCTCTCTCATCAGCAAGAAATCTCAGCCAACATTTTTCACCCAGCTCTGCTGC
This sequence comes from Mesoclemmys tuberculata, assembly GCA_007922155.1. Lineage (NCBI taxonomy): Eukaryota > Metazoa > Chordata > Testudines > Chelidae > Mesoclemmys > Mesoclemmys tuberculata. The sequence continues at coordinate 2,503,886 of ML675714.1, forward strand.
TGATCTTGGATTTCAAGTTAGTGTAACAAGACACCCCTTGGCTGCGGTCTGAATCTCAGATTTGTGGCCCTAAGACTTTTTATCCTGTGAGGGCCCCCCCATACCTCAGATGGGGCTGGAAGTGAGGCCACAGTTGGGACCAGGGTCTGCTGACCCAGGCCTGACCATGCCCCCCAAACATTCCTGGGCGTGTCCCACAGTTTGGGGACCTCTGCTCTAAGAGCTAAAGGTACTGCCAGTTAAAAGAGGCAACCCATTACCTCGGTGCAGTGGCTGACTCAAACCTCTACTTGCTTGGCCACTCGAGGGAGACAAAGCAACAGGGAATTATACTGGCTCTGCCCAGAGTTCAAATCCCCCCATAGGTCACTTGTGAGTCACTGCACTAGAATTTTACACTACATCGCTGGAGGGGGAAGAAAAAAAAAAATCCAGTGTAGACGCACTGTGAAAAGACATCACAGCCAGGAGGGGTTGCTCTGTCCCTTTTTTTAAAGCCCCCAATCAGAGCAGCACGCTCTTAAGACCCATCCTTATTCTATCGTATACAGGTTCTTACACCACTCCTGTCACCCCAGCACGTGAACGCATGGACGTCAAAGGGTGTTAGCACTTATGAAGGTCAAAGGCCCATTTTGACTGAATTCAAGAGGAACTTAAACAGTTGCTTAAAAGTCAAGCGCCTGCTTATGGGCCCTCCTGAACTAGGCTTTCTGGAAATCAGGGATTCTTTTTAGGGTTGTACTTGGTATGAAGGCTTCATTCATAAGCAGTTTGCACAGGGTTTATAAATGGTTAACGGCTGCTTGAATAAATGGTAAGTCAGTTATCAGAGATGGTCTCAAAGGACAGGAGCTGAGACCCAGCTTCTGTCTTTGATATGCTTGTGACATCAGTCCATCGGGTATTAACCCTTTGCAAACCATGTATAAACAGAACCTTCCTACAAAGCGTAATCAGTTATATATATATATAAAGATATATATCCTTAAAAGCACGGATCCTGCACAACGTGAAGGTGGGGGGAGGGTGAATTTCCTGCTTCGACTCACGAGACAACAAAAGAAAACATCTGCCCGACGAAGAACAGCCTGGGATCGAAACCGCCCACGCCACCCACGCCTCGCTCGTTACCCACAATGCATTAGGAACCAAGGAGGGTTTTGCTTTTAAAGAGACGGTGCAACATTTTTTTTTCCCCTGGCAAACCCGAAAAAAAAAATTTAAAACCAAATATAAGTGGGACACTAAAAATAATCAAATGAAGAAATTAAAATAAAATAAATCAGTGAACGGGGAGGGTTAAAGGGAGGAAGCGGTGTTTACTGGAGGCCCTCGGCCGAGGTCCCTGCATCCCCATCGTGGCTGCTTGTCTCAAAGTTGTGCTCCACTCCCATGATGTCCGGCTCCATCTTCCCGGTGTCGTTGATGAACGTGGTGTAGGTGTCACCTTCTGCCATCAGCAGCTTGAGTTTGGGAATCCAGCTCTTCCGGACCACGCGCCGGGCGTTCGTGCACATGTCGGCCGCGATGGCGTTCATCTCGCTCTCCTTGAAGTTAGGGGCGAAATTCTGGCAGTAGACTGGACAGCAGGGCAGAGAGAGAGACCCTTACTAGTCCGGCAACCCCGCCAGCACCCTCTTCCTGGTAGGACAACTCCACTGGCGAGTGTGTTGCAAGCCCACCCCTCCCTGCACCAAATCACAGAGGGCAGGAGACTCTTACAAGCCAAGCTGGGGAGCACAGCATAACCCCAGGATGGGGAAGCGGAACTTGGCAAAACAGTGTATGGGTAGGGTTTTGTGGCCTGCCTTGTGCAGGAGGTCAGACTAGATGATCATATTGGTCCCTTCTGACCTATGAGTCTATGAGTTTGTTTTTCCCCACCAAAAGATGCAGGTCCAGTGACACCAATGTGTTTTGCAAATTCATGCCTGTTTCGCCTACTTCATCACTTCGGGCAAAAGCCAAAAACAAGTTCTGAGAAAAAATAAATGATTTTTTTGGCCTGAAACAACTTTTCGTTCCAATGTTTACTTCAAAGTTCAGAAAGAATTTCAAACCGGCCAACAAAAACATGGCCGTTTCGACAAACGAAAACGTTGCATTCCACCTAAAACTATTCTTTTCCCAATCTTTTAATTCAATTTCTGAAGTTTTCGTTTTCGCTCCAACCCGAAACTAAATTCTTTGGTTCAACCCACAATATTTTTTGTTTCTTTTTACTTTTTGAGTCACCAAAACTTTTTGAAACTCCTCCCCCCCAAAACAACCACTGCTCTTCTAAACTGCCAACAAACCGAAATCTGTTCTTCACTCAGTGCTAGTGCTAGGGACCAACTATCAAAAACCAACCATCCACAAACAAACTCGGTTTTGCAGAGTGATTCAAATAGTCTAAGAACTGCTGAGATTAGACCAAAGATAAAAACGGTGGGAATTATGATTATTTTAAAAACCAATACGCTTTTTAGTTTGGGCCTACATTTTTTGCCAGCCTCTCTGCAGCCGATGGCCAGCTGGGGGCATGATCTCAGTGATATGAAATACCTGTCTCTTCCTTTAGATCTGCATTCTCTAAACCCCACACAAGGAGTGTAATTCTCCCTCTGTGCATCCGGCAAATGTGTTCTGCAGGTCTTGCCCTGTGCTGATCTGCAGAGGAGATGCTATTATCGCGCCAGTTAAAGAGCCTGGCTCTTTGGCTCAATCTGTAGCAACTCAGGCTTTTAGCTTTGGTTCAATCCCCTGGTATAATTTTACACCCGTATCCTAAAGGCAGGACCAGAGATCAAGGAACGGGCATTATAGGCTATGTCACAAGGTGAGCTGGCCCTTTAAAGGGGGCGGAGCCAAGATAAGCCCGCCCCTTCCCCCAGCTGGTGCGTATAAGGGTCATGTGATGGAGGAGCACTGTGGCTCAGAATAGACACGCCCCCTGCAAAGATCAGAAGCAGACTAAGCAGAGCTCCTGGAGGAATTCAGACCCAGACCTTGGTTTTGCATCTGGGTCTGATTCCTGCACTGGTGGTCCCCGTAGCACAGCCCGGTTCTACGCCAGCTTGGTCTCTGGGTCTGCTCCAGTCCGCTTCCCCTTCCAGGCTGCTGGAGTGGAGATCCTGGTCAGGGCGCAGGGCATGGGAGGCTGATGCAAAGCGTATGAAGGTCAATGGAGAGGATGTAACGGGCTTTGCGCCAGGCCCCAAGACACAAGGTCTCTGAGCCCTGCAGATCCCTCACACTCCTGGGAGGATGGGGACGTGTGACGGTCCTGGGCCCAGGGGACTCACCCCCACCCTCTGCCCCATACACTCACACTTCACGGCATGCAGCACCCTGCTGTCCAGTGGCTTCCGGCTGGGGTCGTTGGTGGAAGAGCGGATGCCGGTGCCACAGCTGTTTGCCAGAGTGTTCCTGGCGAGGGCAAAAAACAGAATGAGAATTTCAGACCCTCCTGCTGCTACCCTGCCCTGACCTCTGGACCCCCATCCCTGACTCAAATGTGGGGGAAAAAACTAAGCGCCCTGATTCCCAGCCCCCCGTTCCATCCCACTAGACCCTCCTCTCCTCCTCCCCCTCCCTCCTACCCCCTCCCACACACACACACAATCCCTTCCCACAGCTGGAAGAGGAAAAAAATCCAAAAGCTCTGATTCCTGGTCCCTTGTGCCCTAACCACTAGACCCCACTCCCTTCCCAGAGCTGGGGATAGAACCCCCGACTCCCAGCGTTGTGTCAAATCAGGACTCTCATGGGGCCAGAAGCACCTGCCAGGGCAGTGTAGGGGTCAGGAAGAGAGAGATGCAAATCCCCCCCCAGTACAGAAAGACAAAATTCACCGGTCGAAGAAGGACGCCAGAAGCCGCCTGAGCAGCACTTTGTGCCGCGTCCCTGCACTGACGTGGCAATTCATCAGCTGTGCCCGGGTGATGTACACGTTCGTACCTAGGCAGCAGGGCAAGAAAACCTGTCTTACCCAGGCTTGTCGAGAGACGGCCTCCATTCCCGCCTCGGTGCCAAGCCTGCTGCTGCGACACGGGGGGTTACTGATGATTGGAGCCCCACCGCTGGGCTGAGCACCCCAGGACCAAATTTGGGGTCTCCTGCTGTGCTGGGTGCCCCAGACACCCACTGGCTGAGATCGGCAACCCCTGCTGTGCCACATGCTCCGTGGACATCCCCCCATACTCCCACTATGATTTAGATCCCCTGCTGTAACAGGCTCCACACAGACCACCTCCAAACAAGATCAGGTTCCCCTGCTTTGCTGAACACCCCAAAGACACTGCCCCCAACCCAGCCACAGAGCCCCCCAGCCGAGATCAGGTTCCCCTGTTGTGCCAGGCGCCTCACAGGCACCCCCAAGCCAAGACTGGGGTCCCCCATCGTTCAGAGCACTGCATAGACAACTCCTGCCCCTGACTGGGTCCCCATCAGTCCAGGCCCTGCACAGACCAAAGGTGGGCTGGGAAACTGAGGCCCAGGGATGGGGAGAAGGACTTGCCCAAGGTCCCCCAGAAGGGCAGTGGCAGAGCTGGGAATAGAACCCAGGTCGCCTGAGTTCCCGCCCACTGGCCCTCACTGCCTCCCCTATCGCTGGCTCCCATTTGCCAACCCAAGGGAGCTCGGCTCCCAGGAATCTGAATCTGGATGGGGCCTAAAATAGGGGCAGCTCATTCACACGCTGCAATGTAAATCAGGCCCCTGCACCACAGACTGGTCTCTGTCTTCTGGGGTTCTCCCCAGCCTCCCACACCCGCCTCCATACCTGTCACGAGCTCCAGTTTCTCAGCAGGGTCACCCTCGTCGTACAGCTTGGGGTGACACCGGTTCCCAATCTGGTTGATGAGCTCGGCCGGCAGCGACGCCAGGTCCTGCCGCACCCGTATCCGATTGCGAGACTCCGAAGCCACCTGGTCAGGCAGGGCTTCCACCTTCTCCGCGGCGGCTGCTGCTGGGGTGGAGGCGAGGAGACAGTGAGCAGACAGAACGCAGCCGCTAGGCCTCAACGTTCAGCCTAGTGAGGTTGGAGGGGGTGGAGGGAGGTCAGGAATCTTGGCTTCTGTCCATGGCTCTGAGAGGGGAGTGGGGTCTAGTGGTTAGAGCAAGGCAGCTGGGGGTCAGGATTGCCGGGTTCTACTCTCAAGTTTGCCACTGACTCACCGTGATTCCTCCGGCACAGAGGGGACATGGGGGGCGAGGGCTTTGTCGCTCCAGCTGGAGAAGAGCCAACTCTCCATTACAACGAGGGACCACCGGACTGGGCAATGGTTTTAGCCCAGCTGAACCCACTCCCTTCTCCCACCATGGGTCACTGGGAATTTATCCCTGGGTAAACGTCCCCTTGCATCCCTTCTCTACCCACTGAGTGGGATGAGTTCCTCAACCCTGCTTCACCTCAGGGTGTCCCTCAGCCTCACCACTGAGCCCTGCTTTGACAGCAACTTGGACACCTGGCCTGAGACCCAGCGAAACTTAGGGCATGGAGGCTGACACTGGATTCAGTGAGAAGCCTGGAACAGCTCTGCAGGGTCAGCTGGAGAAACCCCATGAAAACCAGCTTCTCCATGCCTTGCCCACAGAGCTGGTTTAAGGTTTTAAACCCAGACATTGCTGTGCGCATCTCGTCCTACTCCCCCCTCCAGGGGATCTAGGCACCTCTTTAATGCATTTCTCCTCACCAGACCCCTGGGAGGCAGGGCTGGGCCATTATCCCCATTGTACAGATGGGAAACTGAGGCCCAGACAGACTAAGCCGCATGGCCACAGTCACACTGCGAACCTGAGGCAGGGCTGGCAATTGAACCTGGGTCTCCAAGTCACAGGGTAACACCCTAACCCCTGGGCCACCCTTCCTCTCTGGAATTCGCTAGGTACGCTCTTTCAGGCCAGCGCAACTGAATTCACCTTCCAAGAAAAACTATTCATTGCCCTCGCCCACCCACGACCCCAACCCTGACACCCTCACATCAAACGTAACACACCCAGCAGCAGAGCAGAAGCCCCTCCCCATCTCCCAGCCCCTCCCCTAGGAAGAGACAGTATAAGCTCCTCCCCTTCCCAAGTCACTCCCACAAGAGCACTACGGTCCCTCCCATCTCCCTGTGCCACACCCCCTGCAGGGGGCAGAGCTCTACAGCCCCTCCCCTTTCTCAAGACCCTCCCCCAAGGGGCGGAGCATCAAAGGCCCCTCCCCAGCCTCACCTGTCTGCCCTACATTCATCATGCTGTACATAGTGTACATGTTGCAGATCTGCCGGTACTGCTCGTCGGAGCCTTCCTCGGCAGCGTCCTCCTCCTCATCCTCCTCGTTGTGATAGGAGCTGGGGCTGTCGCTCGTGTAGGCACTGGATGTGCCAGGGCTGGTCTGGTCGGACGCGCTGGGCCCGCTAACCACGCCCGACCCTCCCCCTCCTCCTCCTTGCGCCCCCGGCTGCGGCTGCGGCGGTTGCTGCCGGTTGCCTCCGAGGTCCTGCGTGGAGAACTTGGCCATTTTGCGGCTGCCGTTATTGCCTCCTCCTCCCCCGCCTCCGCCTCCCTCTTTCTGGCCACTGTCCCAGAGCCGCTTAACCACGAAAGTGCACTGGACAGAGTCCGACTCCTGCTGTTCCGTCTTGACCCGGGACACCAGGGGCAAAGGGGTGTTACAGGAGGGCCAGGTGGAGGTCTGGGCCACGGGGCTCTGGGGCTCGGAGGAAGGGGCCTCCTCGGCGTGGAGGCCCTGCGAGTCGCAGCTGGGGGAGCTGACCTTCAGGAAGAACTCAGTCCCCTTCTCCATGATCTCCTGGATCTGGAGGAAGCCGGCCGTGTACATCAGCAGGAACTGGTCTCCCACGTTCATGCTCAGCCGCCCAGTGTAGCAGAAGCTGAGGATCTGCTGGAAGGACTGGGGCTGCACGGCCGCCGGCAGCTCCACCACCGCACTCTTGCTGTTGTTGAAAAGGTCCCGGAAGTAGGAGCTGCTGGCCGCCAGGACGGCCCGGTGAGCCTTGAAGGCGTGGCCTTTCACCACCACCGAGACGTCGCAGTACAGGCCCTGCAAGCGCTGCTCGTTCAGGCACTCCAGGATGCTGTTGCCAAAGTTGGGGATCTCCATCTGCAGGGTCTGAGCCATTGTCGCCTGCTCCTGGCTGGGGACGGGGAGGCGCCAGGGGGTCTGCTGGAGACAGGGAAGAGGGGGGAGCCATGGGGTGGGAGGGGAGATGGAGGGGTGAGGTACGGGTGGATGGATGGATGTGACCATGAGTGCATATGCACCGCGAGGGATGGATGGACATGGATGCCCAAGAATTGATACATGAATGGAGATACATGATGATGGACAGATAGGTACGGACGATGACAGATGGAGAGGCATCCAGATGGGTAGGTGGATGAGCAGAGAGAGGTAAAAAAGGAGAGGGGACATGAGAAGATAAGGTTAAGGGGGAGAAAGAGAGAGAGAGGAAAAAAAAGTATGAACAGGGGAAGAGAAAAAGAGGTGGGTCCATGTGCGGAGATGCAGGCAAGACACAGAAGCAGGGGGGGAAATAAGAAGGGAGTGGGTGGAGAAATAAAAAGAAAAGTGCATTAGCTATTTTCCTGGCCTGAGCGGAGCTGCCCCGTGACCGCAGTTCCATCAGGCATGTGCCCATTAAGGTCTGTAGGGTGCCACAGCTTGGGGCCCATGCTGTATTTAAATGTTGGGGAATGACACCCCCAGTGGGGTCCAGCGGAGGGGACTGAACCTGACACTCCTGGATCCGACAACTGGAGTCCCTCCTGACCGAGCTACAAAAGCGAAGCCCATTAGCTCAGAGGCAAGAGCAGGCCAACAAAACTCTCCACATATCTGTAGGACTCGTTCATCGATCCCAAGGCCAGAAGGGGATCATTAGGATCGTCTCTCGCCTGACCCCTGCATCACACAGGCCAGAGAACGGCTCCAAAGTAACTCTGAGGGCTTTTAGCAAAATATCCAACCCTGATGTTAAAACGGGCGGTGCTGGAGATGCCCCCACCCACAATCCTGGTAAACTGTTCCAACGGGGACACTCGCCATGACAAATTTACGCCATGTTTCCCAACTGAATTTGTCTAGCTTCAACTTCCAGCCATAGGATTGTGTCCGACTTTTCTCTGCTTGGACGGAAGAGCCCATTAGTAAATATTTGTTCCCTGCGCAGATACTCGGGCTGTGATCAAGTCACCCCGAACCCTCTCTTTGACAGGCTCAAGGAGCTCCATCTATTTAGCTTCTCTCTATGAGGCAGGTTTTCTAACCCTTTAATCATTCCTGTGGCTCTTCTCTGACCCCTCCCCCATTTATCAACATCCTTCTTGAATTGGGGGGCACCAGAACCGGATACCGGGGTTTCAGCAGTGGTCACGCCAGCGTCAAATACGGAGTAAAATAACCTCTCTGCTCCTACTCAAGATTCCTCCGTTTATACGGACCAGGATCTCACTAGCTCTTTTGGTCAACGCGTCACAGCCCGCTTGGCTGATTATCCACCACACCCCCCAATCTTTTTCAGAGTCTCTGCTTCCCAGGAGAGAGTCCCCCCTCCCATCCTGGAAGAACGTCTGACACTCTTTGCTCCTAGTCAGATACATTTCTAGCTGGCTGTAATAACACACATGGTTTGCTTGCGCCCCATTCACCAAACTGCCCATGTTGCCAGGGCTCAGTGCTTTGTCATCTTCCTTATTTACCACTCCCCCAATCTGTGACAACTGCAAACTCCCTTACACTGTGGTACCTGACCCCTCCCAAATGACAATGGATTTACCCTCATAACCCCCCCATGAGGTAGGGCAGTGCTATTATGCCCACTGTACAGATGGAAAAACTGAGGTACAAAGCAGCCCAAGGTCACACAGAGAGTCTGTGGCAGAGCAGGGATTCGAACCCAGACCTCCCAAGTCCCAGGCGAGTGCCCTAACCACAGGGGAATCCAGACACATCCATACTGGGCTACTAACAGCTCGGGGGAACAATCCCAGCTTCCCCACCCATCTGACACGGAAGACAGAAACTGCCAGACTGTACCAAAATTGCTGTCCATCTAGTCCAGTAGCCCCAGCCTATGCCAGAGATTGGCTTAAGCCCTGAAGCCTGCGGTTTTATCTTCCTTCCCACGTTTGTCAGCAGTAACTGCTCTACCTTCTTGACATCCACATAAACACCTGGGTGGGCGTCATCGGCAGCGGGGCTCGAATCTGGGGCCTGCATGAGCCTTCGCTGCCTCTGCTAGAAGACCCGGCTCTGTCAGCAAGGCTGGTCTGGACTCATCAATCTCCAAGTGGCCCAGTCACCACGATGGGGGGGAGTGGGCAGAGCCCCACACCTAGTGGGCGTGGCTCACACAGCCGGTCTTGCCGAGTTTTTCGTCTCAACACCATCCTGTGGCAGTGAGTTCCACCAGCTAATGACGTGTTGCAGGGACATGTATTTTCCTTTGATTCGGTTACAAAGACACAGCCCATCTCTTCTCCAAGCCCTTGTTAACGAGGCAGGAAATCAGAGCCACTGTCTCTGAGACTTTCCCAGACGATCAAATTGCCGTGGAATGAAGACGAGGGTGGGGTTGTTAATTTATACCTGATTAGCAGAGCAATTTGCTATACCTTTTTTCTTAAACTAATTGATTTTTAAAAAAAATCCCAGGAGAAAGTGAGAGACTCCACGTGCCTCTGACCCTCTGAAAGAGGCTCACAGGGCTCCCCAGCCTGGGGCTGGATCAGAGCCAGCACCCCAGACAGGAAAGAGGCCACATCCCATTTCCTGGCCCCAAGCCAGCCAGTCCCCTAACCAGGGCTGCCTCCCTAGAGGGCGAAAACCCCCTTCCCCTTCTTCTAGCTGGCCAGTGCATAGCATTTCTTTTCTGGGCATGGGGCAGGCGAAATGCTGGGAGCAGCACAGGGTGTCTCCCTGGCAGACACGAAGGCAGGGGACAAAATAAATAAAGGGAGGGCGCCCGAGCAAAGACGGGCTGAAATAGCCACGCAGGGATGCAAAGCAGGAGCGGGAAAGGTAACCAAGTGAACACAGTATTGACTTATCCACCACGTGGTGCTCTGCTCTCCAAAGACACTGCAGCTGGGAGCCAGGGACAGAGCATCCCCTCACCATCTCCCCTAGCCCAGGGGCGGGAGGGAACGGAGGCCCCATGGCTTTGTTTTCTCAACAATCCAAGCCCTGATGAGCCGGTTTTTCCTATAGCTCTCACCGTCTCTCCAGCCCAGCCCCTCTGCGTACTGCTACCCTGCGTGCGGGTTAATCCTCACAGCCAGGGGCGTGGGGGGTCTCGCCCCCAATTTTACATGGAGGCCGAGGTTCAGACAGGAGAAGGGATTTGCCGCAAGCTGCAGAAGGAATCAGTGGAGCTGTGGAGAGAACCCAGGAGTCCTGGCTTCCACCAGACACTAGACACCACTGCCCCTCAGAGCTGGGGAAAGAACCCAGAAGTCCTGGCCTCCCATGCCTCCTCCCCCACTTGGCTTCTTGTTCATGTCATTTAAAGTTTATTTCTCTCTCTGCTCTTTTAAAAAGCCTTCAAAATACTGGGAGGATCAAGTCTCTTCTTTCTAACGGGGGCAGAACAGGAGTCGGTGCTCGCTGAGAAGCCTCAGAGCAAGGGAGAAGCCAGGTGCTGAAACTTTTAACAAGGAGCATTTTCCTCCCAGCTCTTTGGTAGGTGTGAGCTATGCGGGCCTTACGGATGGAATTCCATTTAGTCGGTAGCACTTCGTAATAAATACACAATTATAATCCATAGCTCTTGTCTCACACTTTTCGTTAACAGATCTCAGAGGAGATCATTGTCATTTTACTTCATTTTACTGATGGGGAAACTGAGGCACAGAGCGGGGACGTGTCTTGCCTGATGTCACCCAGCAGGCCAATGGCATGGCCAGGATAGAACCCAGGTCTCCCAAATCCACTGGATCACACTGCCTCTCCAGAAGGAACACTGTGCAAGGCATGTAGAAATACAGAACAAGAGGACAGTCCTTCCCTCAAGGAGCTTACACCTCGTCAGAAACTTACTAAATTGCCTGGTCCTCCCAGGAAACACAGGACCTGAGCTCCTAACACACACCTTTTGGGGCAAAGGTGGCATCATTAAAAAATAGGGGCAATTTCCTCTCACTTTATTCTGCAGGCTACTTATAAGATTCCTTCTAAAAAAAAAAAGAGAGGAGAAAGTGAGATCTGCTGGTTAAGATAATGGACTGAAACTTGGGGGCCTGGCTCAATTCCTGGCATCATTCAGGACTTGTCTACTTGGAAAAGCTGAACCGGTTTAACTAATTTTTTTTTTTAAAAGACCCAGATAACCCCTGTCCAGACAACCTGATTTTGGCTGAGTTAAAATCTGCTTGAACCAAAAGCCCATAAAACGCTTTTAAACCACAACCGGATCACCTCCTGGCACCACTTTCCCTCCAGTTGGTTTACTTTCACACCGGAACTTAAAAACCAGTGCAGCTTTTCCAGACAGACAAGTCACGTCACATTTCTGGCCACAGTCCCCTCAGCTATAAAACATGGGAACAATCCCTCCTTTCTCCCTTTCTTTACAGAGCAGCAGGGCTTCCGATCAGAAAGCACCATTAGATCCTCTAGTCCAGTGGTTCTGAACTGGGGGTACCCAGTGGTCTTTGAGAGGATACATCAACTCATTTAGATCTTTGCCTAGTTTTACAACAGGCTACATAAAAAGCACCAGCGAAGTTAATACAAACTACAATTCCATACAGACAAAATGAGAAAGTCAGCCATTTGTCAGTAACTGTCTGCTGACACATTTGTGTTTTTAGCTCTGATTTGGTAAGCCAGTAGTTTTTAAGGGAGGTGAAAGTTGAGGTAATCAGTAACAAATCAGCCTCCTGGAAGGGGTATGGTTGAGAATCCTGGAGATCCAAACGCCTTTAGTTTTGCCCCAAAACGCATTTGGCTAAAGCAAAGGCACCAGGCTGAACCGTGAGACTTTGTGAGATGGAGAATCCACCACCTGGCCTGGCAGTTTGTTCCAACACCGGTAATCGCCCTGAGCATTAAAAACGGGTGCCTTGTTTCCGATCTGAACCTGTCTGGCTAGACTGAGCTCATTGGGGCAGGGCCAGACATTCACTGTGTGTGTGGGAGGGCAGGATGGTGCCTCCATCCATGGCTGTGGGGGGATGAGGGGGATGGTGCAACACAACCAGGCCTCCCATCTCACTCAACATAAGAATCCCACAGATCAGATCTTTAGGTGAAATCCCAGCCCTGTGGGAGTTCTCCTATAGCCCAACCTCCACTAAGCAAAGAAAAAAAAGACCCAGGTTGTCTTAGCGCTGTTTCTCTGAGCATCATCTTACCCAGCTGTCAGTACCTACTGATCAGAGCTGGCTGTGACCCTCCGCCCTGATACCACACATAACCCCAACTCTGGGCCAAACCAGCTAAGAACAATGGTCCTTCTAGCCCCGGATCTTGTCTTCCGACAGCGGCCAAGGCCAGGTGCATCAGAGGGAATGAACAGAGCAGGTCATCACCAAGTGATCCATCCTGTCGCCCGTTCCCAGCCTCTGGCAAAGTTCTTAGCTTTGGAGACCTCTGCTGAGTGTGGCTGGGCCCAGCTCCCACTCATCTCACAGTGAGTCTGGTGCTGGATCAGCTGTCTCTAAAGACTGCATGCAGCCCCAGCGCAGGGCTGGCAACCTAACATGTCTCTGTCTTAGCCCCGTGAAGGAGAGACCCGCCTCTGAGGGGGAAGGAAATTCACTCAGTGGAGTCCATTCAATCCTGCCAACGCCAGCAGTGGAGGAAGGAACTAGGCTGAGACCCGACAACTCGTTCCACTGAAGGGGCCACCTGCCAGATCGGGCTGGCGCCCAGCCTTCCCCAGTGCAGGGAAGATGAATAACTCCAGCCCAACTAGCACGCCGCTATTCCAACATCGCTCTCCACCCACCCCTGCGCGCTCACCACCTGGCTCTGACACCTGATACCACCTGCAGCTCCCAAATGTTAGATCAGAGAGAGCTTTTCACATAGAACTCAGGGTCACTGACAGATGGGCTGGGAGAGCAGAGACAGAGGCTCCCTTGAGAAAACGTCCCAGCACTTGTTACTGATTTGCATTGGAGGCCCTGACGCGTCTGGCCCTGACCCAAAGGTTTTTTAGTCTCAATACACGAAGCATAGACACTATGACACGCTACCATCTCTGCCTCTCCTGGCAGGGAGAGGGTTGCCACAGCCTCTCTAGTGGGGGAAGCCCTCTGCCAACCCCACACCGAGGGCCATGGATTCCTGGGGAAACTGAGGCACAGAGATGAGGTGTTTTGCTCAAGGCCGCAGAGGGAATAGACCCAAAGTCTCACCAAAGGGCAATGGCTTTGCCACAAGGCTGCCTCTGTACCTTGGGTGCTGGGAACCTGGATGATGTTGCATTTTTAAAGTCACAGCAGCCACTCTTTTTACTCGCAATCCACCAGAGAAGCCAACTGACATGACCTATTTGCAAGTGAGAGAGAGGAGGGCTGCAGAGGAGCCGTGGCTTTCCCAGCAGCTGCTGTATATCAGAACAAGACACTGTCAGGTTCGAGCATTTAACAAAGCCTCAGATCCTCCAGAAAAGAAAATCCGTTTAAAGGCGCAGATCTACCGTACGCGCAGCAGGGTCCGGCTGGATCTCAGGACACCAGGGTACTGTTCACCATACACCTGTAGCAAGTCACCCTCTGATCTCAGTTCCCCCTTCCACCACTTGTTTGCTTAGACTCTAAGTCTGTTGGGGCAGCGACTATCTCTTATAACATACTGTGCAGCACCTGGTACAACAGGGGCTCTACCTCAACTTGGGCCTCTGGGTGCTATGCTAATAAACATTAGTGGGGGTTGAATCCTGCACTACTGGAGTCAGTGGAGAGGCCATTTTTACACCATCGTTGTTATTATTTCTTAGGTGTGTTATGGAGCTCCAGTCACACAACTGTAGAAAGGTGGGGCTGGAAGGGACCTTGAAAAAGCATCAAGTCCAGCACCCAGCGCTGAGGCAGGACCAAGTAACCCTAGACCAACCCCAACAGCTGTTTGTCCAACCTGATCTTAAAAAACTCCAGTGACGGGGACTCCCCCCAACCTCCCTTGGAAGCCTGTTCCAGAGCTGAACTCCCCTTGGAGCTAGACGGGTTTTCCTAATATCTAACCTAGCTCCCCCTTGCTGCAGATTAAGCCCATTGCTTCTTGTCCTACCTCTAGTGTACATGGAGAACAATGGGTCCCCGTCCTCCTTATAACAGCCCTTCACATATTTGAAGATTTATCAGATTCCCTCTCAGTCTTTTCTCACGACCAGATATGCCCAGGTTTTTTTTAAACCTGTCCTCACTGGTTAGATTTTCTAAGCCTTTGGTCATTTTGTTCTCCTCTCGACTCTCTCCAGTTTGTCCCCCTCCTTCCTTCCTTAAGCATGACGCCCAGATCTAGTTTCCGCCTGTTTTACACACACCCCAGAATGAGATTAGCTTTTTTCGCAACTGCATCTCATTGTCACAGGCCAGGGCCCCATTGTGCGGGGCACTGTACATTATTTAAGTGCATTACCAGTGGTATCTGGGAGTCCCAGTCATGGCCCAGGATCTCACCATGCTGGGAGCTGTACAAGCACAGATCAAAAAGGCACCCCTACCCTGAGGAGCCTCCATGCTCTCCTTTACTTTTGACATTTATCGCAGCAGGGCAGGAATAAAGTTCTCAGTCAATTTCATCTTCCAGGTCTCCTGAAATTAACCAGGTTTATGATTTTCTTTTTTAAGATTTCTATTTAAATTTGTTTTCACAATTAAAAGATTTTCTGCCCATAAGTTTTGTAAAACAATTGCAAAACCTAAATTCTGGTCCAGGAGCTCAGTCTCTGTACTTTAACAGAGCAAAGGTTAAGAGGTGACTCGACCAGTCTTTAAGTACCTACATTGGGGAAAAAAAATAAATCACAGAAGGCTCTTCACTCTAACAGGCAAAGCTCTAACAAGAGCCAATGGCTGAGAATTGAAGCTAGACAAATAAGACAGAAACTTTTAACAGAGGGTCATTAACCATTGGAACAATTTCCTAATTTCCTTCTCCCTCACCGGCAATTTTTAAATCAAGTTTGGATGTTTTTCAAAGAGATCTGCTCTTCATCAAACAGGAATTAATTCTGGGAAGTCCCATGGCCTCGGTGATACAGGAGATCACATTAAATAACCAAAGTGGTCCCTTCTGGCTTTATAATCGATGAAGAAAATGTAATGATTCTAGCATTAATTTGACTCTCAATAACAAACACTTTACGCTTATTTCTGTCAAGGGTTTCAAAGTCCTATGCCCATGATCATTAACTAGCCTCCATACTCCTTCACCTGAGGACGAGCCAGTATCATTATCCTCATTTCATGGATGGGGGAAACTGAGGCACAGAAAGGTGAGGCAATTTGCCAGAGGTCATCCAGCCAATCAGTGGCAGAGCTTGGAATCTAGACGTGCTGGTTTCCAGCGTCTCCAGCTCTCACCTCCTGACCACAATCTGTGCCAAAGCCAGAAATAAGAAGCCAGGGAATCCTGGATTCCATCCTCCTATCCTAACCACCTGGTTGTAGAGACTAGACCCGCTCACCACCCAGAGCTGGGAACAGAATCTAGGGGTCCTGATTGTCAGTCCTCCAGCCTAACATCGATTTAGGCTATTGATCCACCAGGAGTACAAAACGGGGGTGTCGCCAACCTCATCACCAGCTAATTAGAACAGCTGCCCCTGGTATGAGATTCAGGAAGTTTGGTGGGTGTCAGGACTCCTGGATTCTATTTCCAACTCTGCCATTGACCCGCTGGATGACCGTCGGCAAGCCCTCCCCCGCTCGGTGATTCCATTTCCCCTCCCACCTGTCTGTGCTGCACCTGGCACAAAGGGGCCCCCCAAATCTTACCAGAGGGCAGCTGTGCGGTGTCCAGCACAGTGGAAACCCCTGATCTTGGGCAGGGGGCAAGAGTGGGGCTGTGCAGGGCCTAGTCCAGTGGGGGTCCCTGATCTCAGCTGCGGGCAGGGCTGTGCAGGGCCTGGTGCGGTGGGGGCACACCGAGCGCAGCTGGGGTCTTTATGTGCTACCACAATACAAGTGACAGCCAGCCAGCGGGAGAAAAAAGAATGGCTTTGCCTTATCTGCAGCCCTCTTGGATATTTGGGGGGCCCCCCAGATACAAGACAGGGGTACACCATGGAGCCTATTTTATCCAGGCCACAAGAATAAGTCCTGCCTCTAGCTTTCCTCGGCTGTTTTCAGACCTACCCACACAGCCACCCACTACTGCATATTTAATATCAAGTACCCAGCTCCCAGCCTGTCAGGGGAATCATTTGCCCATCAGCTGGTAGGAGAAGCCTCCCCACCTGATACAGCACCTACGCATGGATCAGACTCCTTCACTGCCCTGGACCCAGAAAGCCATGGGCCCTGCCGGTGCTGGAACCTCCAGCCCCACAGCTCTGTTCACACAAACTCGGCACTCCCCAGTATGAAACGTCGGCGCTTGTCAGGCGCCTTCTCGCCGAGTATCCCAACCACAACCCCATCAGGGCCAGGGGCAGGACCTGGGAACCCTAGCCCTTAGATCCCTTCTATGGCTGTAACCACTACAACCCCCTGTCCTCCCAGAGCTGGGAGTAAATCGAGGAGAGGCCTGACCCCCAGCCCCTCTGCTCTGTCCACTAGACCCCACTCTGCGCCAGGACTGGGAAGAGAACACAGCAGCCACAGCTTCCAGCGCTGTGCTCAAACTACTAGACCATACTGCCTCCCCTGCACCGTGACACAGCCCTGAGTGGCCTCGTGTTTGTAGCATAGATTGGACACTCCGAGGTGGCCCTCAGACCTAGCTCCCATTCTAACGCTGGGCGAGGCAGCGTGGCTCAGGTACTGGACTGGGAACCAGGAGACCTGTGTTCCAGTCTCACCTCTGCCCCCGACCTGCTGGGTGACACTGGGCAACCCACTTCCCTGCTCTGTGCCTCAGTTTCCCCTCCAACGTTAGGTCTATTTAGATGGCAAGCTACTTGGGGCAGGGTCTCTCTCTCTCAGCCTGTTTCAGTGCAGCAGCCAGTACATATCAGTTTTAGGTACTTGCATGGCTTCCCATTGCCATAGCATTTGAGCACTTCACAATCCTTACATATTTATTCTCATCCCTGTGAGGCAAGGCAGGGCTATTATTCCCATTTTACCACTGGGAAAACTGAGGCCCAGAGAAAGTCCGGGACTTGGGAGTCTTGCAGGAAGTCTGTAGCAGAGCAGGGAATTGAATCCAGCTTTCCCAAGTCCTAACCTAGAAGGGGCCAGAGTCTGTGTTTCTCAGCAGTAGCATATATACAGTTCTGCCTGCTACAATCCGTTTCAACACAGTTATAGCTAACTGGGTGCTGATACTGCCAGGACCATGGGCTGAGATACACACACCACAGCCAGTCATCCCAGAAAAGATCATCTTAAAATGCAGACCCAACAGGGATGAGTTCAACGTTAAAAAACAGGATTTATGCCCAAAACAGAAATACTTCAGTCTTCCCTCGAACTAAATACAGAACTGCAAGCCCAAAATTGCAACCCAGTCAAAAAAATATATTGAAAAATATATATATAATCCCAAAATAGAAACAGCAACACAAATAAAACAATGCGTTAAAATATATACAATACATAATCCCAACCTGAAAACTGCAACCAAAATAAATGGAACAACAGTGAAAGCCAACTCAAACGAAACAATGCATTTACACACACCCCCAACCTGAAAATTGCAAGCCAGAGACATGGAAAAAGGTAAAACAATGTGTGTGTGTCGTTACACATTCCCTACATAATCCCAACCAGAAAACTGCAGCGCAAACACACAGCAATAAAAACTAAATTAAATGCACCCCAAACCAGCCAAAATTGCCCCCCAGCCCCTCCAAAAAAAGGTAAATAAATAAAAAATCAACAATGTGCCACAGAAACCAATTGTAAAGCTGGTTTGGGAAAGTGCAGAAACACTTGCTACACTGTAAATTCAACCCACTCGGGGCTTGTTCAAGTTGCACAAGCCACAATCGAGTTTTTTCCAGGGAAAACTTCCTGGTTTTTGTGGGTTTGTTTTTTAATTTTTTCAGGGGCGGGGGGAGGGCAGATTACCCCTTTATCCCTCCCCCTTTGCAAAACACCACCAACTTCCAACACACATGGCAAGGAGAGAAGTGGTCTGACCACACACACGCTCCCGGCCTTGCTACCCTCAAACTCCCAAGTAGCTGAAGTTTACTTTAGGCTGATGGCTTTCGGCCCTTCCCTTGTGGCTGGGTGTGCAAGAAGCGAGATAACAAAACAAAAGCCCATCTAGGCACAGGGAGCTACTAGGATGGAAAAACCCCAATTACTGACAGGAGAGGACCCCCAGCCTGGTGGGCAGCCCCCCCATAAGGACTACAATAGAAGATAATTTCTCCACCCAGGAGCCTGATCCATTGAGGGACCCTCTACACACTCTCACCTCCACCAAGAAGGGGATGTAGAGGAGGAGGCCTGACCAGGGGTATCGCTACGGGAAGGAAGGGGATTCTCTTTCCATGGAGTGGAAGGGAAGGTCCCCCCATGTGAAGGGGATTGGGAGGGTCTAGGAGGAAAGGGTTTTGGGAGGGGAGCTAGGGAACTCCCCTGAGGGCAGAAAGTTTCCTGAAGGTGCTGTGGGGTGGGCAGGAGCTGAGATGGGATGGGCCAGATCAGGGAGATCTCTTGGGGAGGGAGGGAGAAACGCCTAGCTCCCCTCCCACCTACCCGAAGCCACCTAAGGGAAGGGGTGCAGCTGCTTTCACTGCGGAGGGGATGCCCTGGGACAGGGCAGAAGGCCTAGCTGCAAAGAGAAGAAAGTTTCCCCTTCTTCACCCACAGGGGTTGCAGTGGGGGGAGGGAGGCAGATGGGGGACTGCAGCAGAGTGGGGTAGAGCAGGTCCCCCAGAATCAAGGTGTGCAGTGGGGGGGGCCAGGTGGGGGGCTGCAGAAGGGGGCCAAAGCAGATCCCCCCAGGATCAGGGGGTACAGTGGGGGGCCAGTTGGGAGGCTGCAGTGGGGGGCACGGCAAGTCCCCTCAGGATCAGAGACAGCACTCGGGGGCCATGTGGGGAGGCTGCAGAAAAGGGAGGCAGAGCAGGTCACCCCAGGATCAGGGGGTACAGTGGGGGGCCAGTTGGGGGTGCTGCAGCAGAAGGGGGCAGATCAGGTCCTCCCAGGATCAGGGGGTGCAGTGGGGGGCCAGTTGGGGGTGCTGCAGCAGAGGTGACAGAGCAAGTTCCCCTGGGATCTGGGGGTGCAATGGGGGACCAGGTGGGGGGCTGCAGCAGAGGGGGCAGAGCAAGTTCCTCTTGGGATCAGGCTATGCAGAGGGGGGCCAGGTGGGGGGCTGCAGCACAGGGGGGCAGAGCAGGTCCCCCCCAGATCAGGGGGTGCAGTAGAGAGTCAGGCAGGGGGTGCAGCAGAGGGGGGCAGAGCAGGTCCCCCCAGATCAGGGGGTACAGTGGGGGGCCAGGTGGGGGGTGCAGCAGAGGGGACAGAGCAGGTCCCCCCAGATCAGGGGGTGCAGTGAGGGACAGGCAGGGGGTGCAGCAGAGGGGGGCAGAGCGGGTCCCCCCGGATCAGGGGGGCAATGGGGGGCAGGCGGGGTGAGCGCAGGGGGCGGGGCAGGGCCCGGCGGGGGGCCCGCCCCGCGGCGCAGGACGGCTCCCACCTGTGCACAGGGGCGGTCTCCGCGCAGGGCTCAGCTCGCCCTCGCCTCGCAGCAGCAGCCATTCATTGCCAGCCAGGCCGGCTCAGCCGAGGGCCGAGCGCTCCGATGCGGCAGCGGCCGCCGCCAGCCGGGCCTCCCCTTGCATCAGGCGCGCACCCGCCCAGGCGCGGCTAGCCGAGCCCTGAGCCGGCTGCCGCCTGCTGGGCCCGCGAGGGCACGGCCCCGCCCGTCCTCTCCCCTCCCCCACGCCTGAGAGCTGGGGGAACTGGCCAGCCAGGCCTGGGGCTTGTCTGGGCGGGAGGGAGCGATGGGGGGCTGGGGGTGGATGCACGCGCCTGGGGAAATGGGGCTGGCTAGCTAGAGGGTGTCTATGGAGATAGATGGGCTGCAGGGGACAGAGAAGAGTAAGAGACTCCTCTGATTCCATTAGAGTACACATGGAGCAATCAGAGCCCAGAATGATATTATTCCAGCTTTTCTGCACAATTCTGTAAAGCCATGCACGTATGCAACATTTCCTATCCAAGCACTGAGCGAAGGGGTACATTCGTGAACCTCTGTATAAAGTCACAATATGATCGTATTATAATGGTTATATAATTTTAACGAGGCAAAAATATATTAAGTTTAGTGCAGAAAAATCGTGTGTGTATATAGAGATAAAAAGAATAGCATTGTGATTCTGTTATACATAAATAATTTTTCTGCACTAAATTTATTCCTTCCATATTTATATATGCATGCTAAATTTAATATCCTAGCGCTAAACGTATTATATATAAAGTCATAATCTGATTATTTAAAATATAATTATGTTTTAGTGCAGCAATATATGTAAAGTTTAGTACACAAATAATATATATAGCTATATCAGAAGAATAGAATAATATTTTTATATAATTTCTCTGCACTAAATTTATAGATACACATCTTTGCATCAAACTCTTTCCTTCCCTTTATATATATAAACTTATATATAGTACGTTTAGTATTCTAGCATTAAACTTATATATCTAAGTTTTATAAACTAACATATGTAAAGTAATTATATTATAAACATATATATATATATGTTCAATATATTATAATTGCATATAATTTTTAACACAGATAAATATATATTTACATTTTGGTGCAGATAAATCAAATATAAAGGAAGGGTCAGGCTAAAAAAATATATAGGAGAAGCAGGTACCATGCTCAGGAAGTTTGTTGGATCCAGAAACAAAATCCATCTGCTTCCCTGCAAAAAAAAAAAAAAAGGAAAGAAAGAAAGAAAAAAGTTTGGGGGTACTTGTTATGGGAGGAACGGATTAGAAGGAGACCCTCCCACCTCTGAGTTTGAACCCAGAGGGGAAATACAGTTGGGAGCATGTGCATATGCACAGACTAGTTTGGGGGGGTTGGAGTAGGAGGAGGTCATCCCCAGGTTTGGATTTAGAATTGACTCCCAAAACCTACATTTTGGGGGTTGGATTGGAGGAAGTTTCCTCAATTTTGGATCCAGAATTGACCTAAAAAAACACAAATATGTGGGGGATGGAGTAAAAGGAGAATTAATCCCTGAAACCATAATTTTTGGAGGCAGATTAGAAGGAGGAATCCCCCAAATTTTGGACCCAGAACTGCCCCCTTAGAAAAAAAATTGGGGTGGTTGGATTAGGGGAATTTTTCCCTGTATTTGGCTCCAGAAATTACTCCTTTAAAATCTTGAGGGGGAGGGAGGTGGATAAAGGGAAAGTTTTCTCTAAATTGAGATTTTCCAGATGCGGTCTGGATTATTCCTCCCCCCCTTCCCTTAAACCGCATTTTTATGGCCCTGATCCTGCCAGGTGCACCCCTACACAGCAGGAGGAGTTGGGGGTGTGTGTGGGTCTTTTAGGAGAGGGATTGGATTTTCCATCTGGGGTGTGGACACTCCCTTTTATGGCTCTGGCTCTGCTGGAGGTGCCCCAGAGTTTCAGAGTGTCCAGATCTGGGTTGCTGAGAGGGCATGTGGACCCTCTCTGCAGTTTGAGGGGTGTGTTAATATCTGGGGTTCTGGCCCCGCATGCCAATCTGTAATTCAAGCCCAGCCAGGAGGAAGAGACGAACAGTCTTGAGTATGGGGAGAAGGGCTAAAATGGGCCAATAGACCTTATCTGGCTGTGGAGTCTGCAGACCTGGCCTGCAGCTGGGGAACCCTGTGGACAGGGAATCAGCTTCTTCTGCAGCACCCCCATCCATTCCTGGGACCCTGCTCCTGAGTGCTCCAGGAGGGGTTCATGAGCCTCATGGGGGATGAGGCGGGAGACGAGTTGGGTGGGGTTACACACATTGTCCCCGTCCCTCCACCAGGCCTGTGCAGAAAATGAGGGACTGGGAATACAGATCTATCCCCATTGAGCCCCTCTGCTCGTTTAAGAAGTTTCACAGACTGCCGGGGGAGGCCAGCTATGGATCCCAACCCCACAGGGTACGTGCAGACCGCAGGGAGCCTGCTAGATCTTGGAGGGACGGGGGTGGGGTGGGGAACATAGCTCAGTCTGCAAAGAGGCACCTCCAGCCAGTGGCACGTTTCGCGCCCAGGCGGCTTTCTTGGCAGAGCTGCATTTTGGGGGGTCCCTTATGCCACGCCCTGGGCTGTGCCATGGGGATTTCTATCACCGGCCGCCTGAGGAGCAGTCATGATGCAGCCACATTGAGGGGGGAGGGGACAGCCTGGCAGTGATCCCCAAAGGAGGGACATGCCCCCCACCTGGCAGGAGTCCTCTTTAACCCAGGCCCTAGCGACTCCCCCCTCTACCCATTCTCAATGGCATTGATTTTCCGGTCGCGTTTTGCTCACAGCCGCCAAGCTGTTTGTCCCTCTAGCCGCTCTGTATGCGGCCTCTCCCATTGGCCGGATGGAGGTCAGCTGATCGCTCCCCGCAGGATACAATATGGCGCCGTCCCGGAACCACTGCTGCGAGTGAGGAGGGGAGGCTGAGCGCCCTGGGTGAGTGGCGCCTGCGATGGGGAAAGAGCCCCAGGATTCATTCAGCTGTTTGGGGGCACCTCGGATTTCAGCTCTCAAATCCTCTGTCTGCGGCGATTGGGGATTAGCCCCCTTCTTTCCCGTCTCTGGCGTCAGCCCCTTAAACAGTCATTCCCCCAGTCTTCCCCGCTTTAATTTTGTGGGGTGGAGGCGCCCCGGTCCTTCACGCAGTTTGAATTGGCTCCCAGAAAACGACAGGCTGGTGGAGTCGGTGGGGAGGATGTCAAATTATCAGTGTTGTCAGCTCTTGTGGTTTCACTGGCTTATGCTACGTGGGGGGGGTGGTTGGTCATCCCCCCACGAAAACCTTGGCTCATGGGGTCATGTGAATACATGAGAATCTCAAGCTTTTGTGTAAGAAAAAAATATAAGCATCTAGTCTTTATCAGGACCGCTGTTTCTGAGGCACCAAAAAATCCCCTGGGATAGCAGGGGAAAGGTACTGCAGAAAAGAGATGATCCTGGGGAAAACTTAGACAGGTGACAAGCATGTAATACAAAGCTTGAAGATGTGAACCCCCGTGGCACCAAATAAATAAATCAAATGAAAAGAACCCACCTTCCATTTTAAAGAAAACTGATGATTTTAAGCCAATCATAAGTTTGTTTGTTTCTTTTTTCATGGGATGCTTGTGGCAGTCAATGCTATTGTATTGCAGTAACACCTAGGAGTCCAAACCGTGGAGCAGGGCCCCTGTTGTGTGAAGTGCTGCATGGACACACAACAAAAAGATGACTTGTCACATAGAGCTCATGAGCTAAGGGTTTGTCTCTACACAGGTTTTGTCCTGATTTTCTTTTCTATGCGTGTAGTTAAATCACTGCCCTGCCTTAGTGTGGATGCGCTTATAGCGGTATAAAGGTGTGTTGGTAAACTTACCAAAACAAGCTCTGCTGATAGCAACAATCTTATGGAGTAGGGCTGCGTCCACACCAGGTTGTTGCAGCAATTTAACTAAATCCGTTTTGCCACCAAATGCAGATGACAGCAGTTCTGTACCGCACAGAGGTGTTGAGTAGAAGGACGTTCGAGATTGTGCAGGGCTCGGATGCCATGGTAATGACAGCCACGGAAGCAGTGCTCACATGCTCCTCTGCAAAGCCACTTCATTGTCCTCATTCAGATCCTTCCATAGTTTGCCGTTGGCATGATGGCTACAAAAAACTCAGCAATGGCTGGTTCACCGAGACCGCTGTTGATCATGCTGATTGATGAGGTTTCCTTTTGCTTCCAGGTCTCTAGCCAGCTGTAGCCTCTTCTCTATTTAAATGGCAAGTGCTTTGGGCAGCGACTGCCTTTTTGTTCTGTGTCTGAACAACGTCTAGCACAATGGGTTTGTGGCTCGGGCTCTTAGGTGCTACTGTAATAAACCACATGCTGTGTCTAGTGCACTACCACAGTACAGACAAACAGTAGTAAGAGCATTGGTTATAAATTTGATGATTCTTCTGGGATTATCTCTCTCTTGTAGTCTGGAGGCAGCTATGACGTAAGATGTTGTGATGAAGGCTAAATTCACTCTGCTGGATTGGTTTATTAGACACTGCATCCTGCTGCCAGGTGGGACTGTAACAAATCAGCTAGCTGGAAGGGCCCGAAGGTTCCTGCCACCTGTAGATCTGCCAGCCAGAAAACTCTGTACTTCCAAAGACATGGAGGGGGAATGCTCACAAGAAGCCAATGGCTCCTATCCAAAGCTGTGTGAGGAGCAGCCGCCTACATCTGACCTAGCAACGGACACTGAGAGCTGCATTGACCATGTAAAACCTGAGGAGACTGTGATCACGGAAGGGAAAGCAAAGATCATCTTCCCCAATGCCAATGAAGTGTTCTACAACCCTGTGCAGGAATTTAACCGAGACCTGACGTAAGTACAACCGCAAGGTGGGCCTGGAGCTGTCTATTTTACATACTTATTTGGCCCCTAACATGGCAGTATCTGAACACCTCGAAATCCTCCTGGAAGGCTGGGCAGGGCTATTATCCCATTGTACAGATGGAGAAACTGAGGCACACAGGCCAACTGACATGCCCAGTTTCACACAGGCAGTCTGTGGCAGAGCAGAGAATTGAAACCAGATCTCCTAAACATCACTGTTCCTTTCCTGTTTAGACCATCCTTCTCTAGTGCCAAGCACCTGCCCTTGGGGCACCCCTTTAAGGTGTCTCCAGTCAGGGCCCCCCAAATCCAGTCACTGTTGAAAAATCACAGCTAACAAGTCAGAGAGAGTTGCTTGGAAAAACTGTGTAGAGTGTGAGTCTGCCAGGGGATGTGGCCTAGAGCTGAGCCATAATATGCACTAAGGCCTGTGTGTGTGTCTCCCTCTCTCCGACCTTCTGCCTCAGGTGTGCTGTGATCACAGAATTCATTCGCCTTCAGCTTTCGGCAAAGGGGATTCAAAGTAAGTTGAAAGAAATAACTCTCAATCTTTCAAGGAAAATCTCCCCCTCCCCGCCACAAAGCCCCAGTGCAATGAACGGGTTGGTTAAATTAGCCCAACCATCACTGACATGCTAGCTTTCAAGCCAGATGCGCCTGTGACCCTCTCGCATGTTGTCTCAGCCTGAGATGCCTGCCTTGAGCCCCGTGCATCAGGACAAGGGAATGCCAGGAGCTCAGCTCTGATTCTCAGTTCCTCCCTTTTTGCGGTGCTTGCAGGTGGGAATTTAAGCTGCTTCTGCGCTCTCCATAGTTTGGTTTTCACAGGGGCCTCCTTAGCCCCCAGGAGAAGCTAGTTCTCCCTATGGTCCCTGAGATGCAGGCAATGGCCAGAGTATAGGAAACTAGCCTAGGGGGCAGATCACGGGTGTGGCCAGAGGGCTGGTGCAGAGTTTTCATGTTAGCTTCTCAGCCTGTGAGGGCCATCTGCGCAGACGGGCACCCCCTCACACACGCACACTTTAAGCTCTCTTTGTGCACCAGAGCAATCTAGGGTCAGACCCTCTGAGGTTTGAACCCAGAGGTGCTGCCCAGTCCCCTTAAAGCCCGGATCTGTCGCGGTGCTGGGGTGGGCAGGGGTGACGCTTACACTCACGTCGGTCCCCACCGCTCATTGCAGTTGCCGTCCCAGGAGAGGAGAAGGTTGAGAAGGTGGTCGTGGATCTTTCTGAAGGGGAGGAGGCTGGGCCGGAACCAGTGCCTGACGGGGAAGGGACGCAGCCAGCATCAGTGGTGGGAGAAGTGTGTAAGGTGCGTACGAAGCTAGCACTAGCTTTTCCGTAGTGCCAAGGGCCCCCATCTCGCCAGGCACTGCTCAGAGTGAGAGAGTCCCCGCCGCGAGGAATTCACAGGCTAAAGAGACAGGCCGATCTCTTTTTGGGTAGGGTAGGTGGGTTCCCCTAAATTGCTTCAGCCCAGCTCTGGACCTCTCCTCTGGGTCAGATGCAGGGTGTGGAGAGGGGAGAGTCTCCTTTGACCCTCCCCCTCCAATTCTGGGGAAGGGGGCCAAATCC
Source organism: Mesoclemmys tuberculata (assembly GCA_007922155.1). Classification (NCBI taxonomy): domain Eukaryota; kingdom Metazoa; phylum Chordata; order Testudines; family Chelidae; genus Mesoclemmys; species Mesoclemmys tuberculata. The sequence continues at coordinate 2,530,121 of ML675714.1, forward strand.
CATTTATCCACTGCACTGCAAGCTCTTCCTTGCAGTGGGCAAGCTCAGGGCAGATCTCCAGAGGCTGCTCCAGCTCGGTGACCATGCAGGGTGTCGTTAAGCTTCCCCATGGATTGAAGTTGGGCCTTCAGGGGGCTGGAGCAGCTTCCTAATCCAGAGCTGACCACTGGGTGCCTGGCATCTGGGTGGAAGTCTCTAATGCTCGAACACACGTGATGTGGACAGCCATGGCGAACAGACCTCTTAGCTCTGGAGGTCCCAGGTTTGATTCCCTGCTGATCACCGTCCCAGGGGCATGTGGGCTTTCGCTGAGATGTGTCTCTTCTCCCTGCAGGATGGGGTGTGGATCCTGGAGGGCTTGGCCGCCTCTGGACTCCGCTCCATCCGCTTTGCCAAGGAGGTGCCAGGCCTCCGGGCCGTGGTGGCCAATGATTTCTCCTCCAAAGCCGTCGAGCTCATGGCGAGGAACGTCCAGTTCAATGGAGTTGGGCACCTGGTGAGACCGAGCTTAGCTGATGCCAGGTAAAGTGGGAGTGGCCCTTTCTGGCATTGTGCGCACCGAACGGACCGTTCTCAGCCACTCACTGGGTTGGCCTGAGCTTCCCAAGCCAGCTGGTTCAGAAACAGGAGGGTGAAAGGCCCAGTACCTGGAGGATTTTGAGAGCCAGGGGAGGGGGGTGGCAGGCTAGACTGGTCCACTCTGGGGATGGGATCTGGAGCCGTGCCCAGCCAAGTCATTGGCTGGCGTTTATTGACCCCTGTGTATAATGCACTGGGCAGATTCTCAGACCAGATCCCCAGGACAAGAGTCCAACAGCCGTGATCACTGTTTACTATCTCCCCCTGTTGGCAGGGAGGTGGATCGGAAGCTAGTTGGGGCAGAGATCATCTTTGTACAGCGCCTTGCACCATGACTGGAGCACTCAGATGCTACCATAATATACTTAAGAAATATGCTGGGAAGCCTGAGGCCACTCTGTGCCCTATGGGGTGTCTCCAGGGCGGGGGCTGTGTAAGTGGGAGGCTGGGCTAGTCCTGATTGGCAGATGGAGACCTCGTGTCTCCTGCTAACAGGGCCCCCTGGCTCTGCACTCAGGACCCTTGTGCCCCCTGCTCAGTGCCTGTCCATGTCCTGCCCACAGGATGCTGATGTATCAGCAGAAGGCGAAGAAGAACCTGTTTGACATCATTGACTTGGACCCGTACGGCAGCCCTGCCACCTTCCTGGACGCTGCCGTGCAGGCAGTGAGCGAAGGCGGTGAGTGAGGGGCAGGCCCCCCATTACGGCTTCTCCCGGGCTGCGGGGGATGTGGCGCAGCGAGCTTCCTTGCAGCAGTGACTTGCCACAGTTGCAAGCTTCTGCTGATCCCTGTTGATAGGGGCTGCTCAGAGATCAGTGTGGATACCGGACACGCCGCACGCCCGACTTGCAGCTCGATAAGGTTTAATGTGTAAGGTTTTCTATAGACATTAAATACAAAGCCTGACATCCACGGCAGTATCTCCTACTCACTAAACCTGGAGAGCCAAGCAGTCACTCAGAAGGCTGCCTATGGGAACGGCTTCCTTCAGGGGCCAGGAAGTCAGTGGATCCTCTGTTCCCACTGGCAGCTCCTCCCGGGGAATCAGCGCCCCCCTTTGTCTGAGTGGTGATTTTTATACCTCTCTCTACACAGCGTTCACCTCGTTACCGATCTATTCTTTATTATGTATTCTATCACCTACATGGGGCTCTCACTCTTAACTACATTCCATTCTCACTGGAGTCGTCAAAACAACATCTGGTGAGAGGAGGGGCGGTAAACAACACTGCCCTTTGGCAGGGAAAAAGCATTCCCCCAGACATTCAAGGATAACTTGTTATTCCCATCGCCCTTATCTATGTGCAGCTGCAAGCGCACACATGCTGTATTTCGTCTCACGCTGGGCCGTGGTCTGCCGAAACGGAGACATCTGCAAGGTTACTCAGCATTCCCGTTTGGCTCTGCCAACCGGAAGACGTCAGGCTGCTGAGGCCAGAACAGTCAAGCAAGCAACTTAAGCTGTGCTAGTCCCCAAAAGAGCCGTCTAGCGACTCAAATTGCCCTGGGCCCCCCACAGTCCCTTGGATGTAGGGCGTAGGGTGTAGTGGGTGGGAGCAGGGTGGCTGGGTTCTACCCCTAGCTTTCCCGGGGGTGGGGTGGGGAGACTGACCCACTGACCGCACACCCCGTTCTCTGGGGGGCGACCCTTTGCAGGGCTGCTCTGTGTCACCTGCACGGACATGGCGGTGATGGCCGGGAACAGCGGCGGGACGTGTTACAGCAAGTACGGAGCCATGTCTCTCAAGGGCAAGTTCTGCCATGAGATGGTGAGTGGAGGTGGGGTGTCCCGGGGGGATGGGTGGAGCCCCTGCCTCCATGCCCCACCCCATCCCCCTACCTCTGCCATGCCTGCTAGAGGGAAGGGGAGCTCAACCTCTTCCCTGGCCCGTTTACTCCTGGGGCCTTGATTGCGCTGTGAATGCTGGTCCTACTCGGGCTAGGCTGAGACCTGATGCACTCATGTCAGCCTGGTTCCCACGCTGCACCCCACTTCTCCCTGAGCGCCTGCTCTAGACCCCGTCTTCCCCCTGCAGGCCCTGCGGCTCATCTTGCACAGCCTGGACCTGCGCGCCAACTGCTACCAGCGCTACATCGTGCCGCTGCTGTCGGTCAGCGTCGACTTCTACATCCGGGTCTTCGTGCGCGTCTTCACCGGCCAGTCCACGGTGAAAGCCTCCGCCAGGTGAGGGGGGCACGGGCGCGGGAGGCTGTTGTTAGCCTGACCCCCATTCCTGGACCCCTCGTCACAGACTCTCCTGTCTCTGCAGCAAACAGGCCCTGGTGTATCACTGCGTGGGCTGCGGGACACATCACCTGCAGAGGCTCGGCAAGATAACCAGCAACGGGAACAAGTAGGGGGGCTCTGGGTTACTTCCTCCTCTTCCTCTCTCCCCGCCCCCCCCAAGCGACAGCCCCGCTGTCTCCGCCCCAGGACGGGGACTGGCCTGGCAGAGCACTGGGAGGGGACCTGTTCCTGGAGCTAGTGACTGGAGAGTGCTTGTCAGCTGGCTGGTGGGAGAATCCAATGCTGGCCAGGATAGATGGGGGGTGTGAAGAGGGGAAGGCTGGTCCCTGTGGGGGGGAGCAGCTGGAGGGAGGCCTGGCCTGGGAAATCTCAGGCTGGGGAAGAGGCTGGATGGGGGGCTGGAGGGGCGTGACGGGGGAGGGGCTCTGCCCCATTCTTTAATCACCAGTTTACTTGCTCTGACTGATTTCAGTTTTAGATACTCGGCTGCCTCTGGCCCCCCAGTGGGCCCCTCCTGTGAGTACTGCCACCAGCAGCACCAGGTGAGCTCCCCCCCCTTCTCCCTCCACTCCCCTACGGCCGGGCATGCTGCCTTGACCAGCTGTCCTGACCTCTGTGTTCTCTCCACCAGCTGGGTGGCCCCATGTGGGCGGAGCCCCTCCACGACCTGGCTTTTGTCCAGAGGGTCCTGTTGGCCGTGGGGAGCAACCCGGGGCGGTTTGGGACCCAGGATCGGATCCAGGGGGTGCTCAGCATGGTGACTGAGGTGAGGGGCGGGGCCTGTTGAGTTTCTGGGCCCTGGGGACGGGGCCTGTGCATCAGGGGCGGGGCCAATTGAGTTTCTGGGTCCTGGGGTGGGGCCAGTAGGGGTGGGGCCAGTTGGGTTTCTGGGGGCAGGGCCCCTCTTACCTGCTCGTCTTTGGGCAGGAGCTGAGCGACGTCCCGCTGTACTACACCCTCGACAGGCTCAGCAGCACCATCCATTGCAACACGCCCTCCCTGCTGCAGTTCAGGTACTCAGGGCGTTCTGGGGCCAGCCACCACCCCCCTTAAACTCAGGGCGTTGGACAGAGCCAGGGGCAACCCCTGCCCCAAACAGCTCCTGGGGTGGGTGGGAAAATGAGGCGCGGAGCTGGGCGTAGAACCCAGGAGTCTTGAGGGTCGGGCCGGGCCTCTCGCCGGGACACGCTGCCTCTCAGGCTGGGGTGGGAAGCATCCCGAGAGAGGGGGCACCGCTTGCAGCAAAGCACTGCCCGCCAGGGGAGAGTGCCCCTCACCCACCAGCTGGGGGTGCTGGCGGGGCCCTGAGTGGGAGGGTGCCCCACAACTGAGCTGCCAGCACCAGGGGGAACCCCAGGGTTAAGGAGCCCCCCTCCCCTCTGGTTCCAGATCCGCTCTCCTGCACGCCGGCCACCGTGTGTCGCTCTCCCACGCCTGCCAGAACGCCATCAAGACGGACGCGCCGCCCTCCGTCCTCTGGGACATCATGAGATGCTGGGTGAGTGTGTGTGGGGAGACACGGGCTGAGTGTTCCTCCCCCCCATCCAGTGGGTCATGGGGATTCCTGAACCAGGTGATCTGGGGTGCTGGCCGGGCCGGGCCCTGGCTGAGGGGCCGACGAAGGTAGCGCGGAGGGGTGTGGGGGGTCCATGTGTTTCCCTGCTGGATGTCTGTAGTGTGGAGAGAGGGCTGCGCTCCCTCCCTTTGGATGGTTTGCAGAGCAAGATGAAGGCAGCACTAGGGCTGGGGGGTGGCGTGGGGGGCTAGGACGGGGGTGCAGGGGGCTATGGCTGGGATTGAGGGGTACTGGCAGAGCTGTGTGTGGAGGGAGCCCAGGGCGGGGCTGTTATGGGCAGCGTGAGCCAAGGAAAAAATGGCTTGATCTCTTCTCCCTGCCACCCCCCAGGAGAGACTCCATCCTGTGAAGAAAGAGCGACTGTCAGAGACCAGCGCAGCCTTCCACATCCTCTCCGTGGAGCCCACGTACGGCCTCAGGGGGGTGAGGGGAATACAGGTGCTGGGGGTGGGGGCCAGGCTATGGGTGCAGCGTGGCTATGGGGGGAGAACGTGGACCCTGTACTAGACACCTTGGTTCTAGGCCTAGATCTGCCGGGGTCCTTCAGCAGCTCCCCTCCCTCCGTGCCTCAGTTTCTGTTAGTAAAATAGTGATGCTGAGCCTGACCTCTGGAAAGCCCAGCAGCGGCGCTGGCATCACCTCTCCGGGACAGTGGCAGCCATTGGGGGTGTGGGGCCGGGGGAGAGAAGCTGGGAGCGATGAGAGGGGCCAGGCCTTGCCCCTGCTGTGCAGGGAGTCTGGGGGCCAGCCAAACCCTGCTGCTTCAGGACAAGGCCTATGTCTACGGCATGTACACCCTGGGGGAATAATGTGTCTGGGGTGAGCTTGAAGCAGCTGGGAAATACTGGACTAGACTGGCTTTGCTAGTTTGCCCAGTACCCCGCAGCCCCTGGACCCCTCCTTCATGCATGGGCCCATGGGCCCCAGCCAGGGCGGGGTAGGGGGACAAATACCAGGCTAGGTGGCCCATGGGGCTGATCTGCTCTACATGGGGCACTAGCCGCACAACTTCTCCCCTCGGGCATCGCCCCCTGCAAAGCCCTGAGCCACGTCTCCTCTTCTGCGGCAGGCTCCAGGCCTCCTTCGCCATCCGTGAGGACGCCAACCCCAAATCCAGGAAGCAGGGCCTGAAACGATTCCAGGAGAATCCCAAAGCCTACTGGGGCCCCAAAGCCAGAGCTCGAGCCAGGTAAGAGCAGCAGAGGGCCTGAGCCAAGACTGATCTAGGAGCGGGGGGAGGGGAAGCATTCAGCTGCAGGACTCCTGGGTTCTGTTTTTAGCTGTGGGGGGAGAGGAGGGGGGGGCTGCTACTTCCTGTGTCTGTGCCTCAGTTTCCTCAGCTATCATGTGGGGGGCTAGGCCTGCCCCATCGACTGCCCTGGGGCTGGTTGGAGACTTAACTGGTATGCAAAGTACAGCTGGGACTGGAAGGCACCAGCTGTTACAGCTCACGGGAGGCTTGGGGCCTAGCAGGGAGACATGGACAGGAAGGAAGGTTGCTATTCCATCTTGAATCTGACTCTGGGCCAGTATCAAAGCAAGGTCCCACCCCTGTGTGGCTACCACCCAGCCTGGCTGGTAGCCCTATTCCATTTGGGCTCACAAAGCCTCCAGCCCTGGTGGATACAGGAAATTGCTCCTTGGGGCCTGATGCTGCATGTTATACAGCTACCATGCTCTACCCCAGAGGCAGCTGCTGCCATGCCCGCCTGCCTCGGGCATGTTTAGAGGCTGTAGCTGCAGAAATGACGCTCAGGGGGCTGAAACGACCCTCGGGACTCAAAAGGTGTGGCCTGCTGGGCTGAGCTCACCAGCGCTCCTCACCCAGGCACCTCCTGCTTTCCAGCGGCGGCATTTCCACCTCCCTCCAGGACAAGAGGAAGCTGCATCAGAACAAACGGAAGGTGCGAGGGGAGGACAGGGGCCATCTGAAAAACATCCCCTGCAAGAAGTTCAAGAAGGTGAGGCCTGGCCCCTGCTGCTAAGGCAGGAGTGGGGCCTGTGGGTGACCAGCCCCTGGCCTAGCAAAGAGCAGCAGCCGCTGGCTGCCCCCTCCACTGCTCTCAGGGTTGGAAGGAGCCCCTCAGCCTTTGCTAGCCTGGACTCTCCCAGCTTCGAGCCTGGGCTGCCAGCTGGAGCAGGGCCTAGTGGTTAGGGCTGTGAGCTTCTCTCTGAAAGGGGGTGAGGCTCAGTTGCCCCAGCCCATGGATGTGGGGCAGGAAGAGTGGAGGGGTCCCCCCTGCCCTCAGCAGCTGCCATAACACTGATGCCTCTCTCCCTCCCTGCCAGGGGAGCTGTGCGCGGGGGGAGAAGTGCTGTTACTCCCACGAAGTGGCTCCAGAGGCCGGGACGACCAGCTGCCCCCCTCCATGACCTGGGGCGGGAACCCATGCCGTGCAGCTTTATTTTTTTAGTTTGGTGAAGGTACAAACTTTGTTTTAAGACTGTCTCTCCCTCCCCCCCCCTGCTATTAAAGCAAAGGCCTCTTTTTTAGGCACAAGCCCAGAGTCACAGATGATGCTTCTTTGGGGAGGGGGCAAGGGGGGGCTGTGCTATGAGCAACTCAGCCTCTTCCCCATCTTAGCTAAAGCAGGACCCCTTAGCCCCAGTCCTGCTGGTCTAATGCCAGGCAGGAGGATGGAGCTGCTCTGCCTCAGTTTCCCCACAGCAATTGAGCAGGTACATGGAGGGGCCATCAGGATTCCTGAGTTTTCCTCTTGGCTCTGCCACTGCCCTGCTGCGAGCTCTGCGCTCCTTTCCTGTCGCTGTACGCCTCCCCTCCCTGAGAGGCAGATTCACTCCCAAAGACTTTGTTTATTAACAATTGCACTTAGACACGTGGCAGCGAGCGGATCCGGGCCCTTTCAGGCTGGCCCTGGAGTTCATGGGGGAGATGGACTCAGCCAAGCCAGGGGCTGCTGGTCTGACCCACTCTCCCACGTTCTCACAGTTTGTTGCCAGGTGGGCAGGGCTCCAGCTGCCTTGATCCTGGGACGGAGTGGGGGATAGTGCCCCTACAGCTCAGCCTGGCCCCCCGGGGGGCTGGGGTAGCGGACGGTGGCCAGGAAGGTCCGGATCTCCATGGGCTCCAGCGTGACTCTCAGCGGGTTGAGGGGAGGGGACAGCTGGCGCCTCACTGCACCTGGGAGAGGGAGCGAAGGTTAGCAGCCCAGGGGCTGTTGCACCGAGCTTAGAGGCTGACAGCTTTTCCACCAGAGGGTGGGCACCACCCTGCAGCTGAGACCCCCCCAGGACCCCCAACTTTAGAGATCCAGCCCCAGGCAAGACCCAGCTGACACCCCCCTACCCCCGGCAGGAAGGAGGGGCTGGGGGCACAGCAAGCAGGGCTGCTCCTGCTGGGGGGGGAGGGGGGAATAGGAGGTACCTGTGGCTGGTCTCCAGCTGAGCCGGCTCATGGCATCTCGCTGCTGGTTGGCGACCAGATTCATCTCCTGCAGGGTGGTGATGGTGAAGGAGGAGAACAGGTTCTGGAGGGGGAGTGGGGGAAAGAGAAGAGGCAACAGTCAGCAGCTCAGGTGAGTGCTGCCCCCAGACCTGCAGGGGGGCAGGCAGCAGATCCCCCCCCCCCCCATACACAGGGGATTCCTCCAGAGTCGTGTGCGGATGCTATTGCCTCTCCTCAGCCTCATGCTCCACCCCAGAGCTGGCTGCATTTCAGTACCAGGAAAGGGAGCCCTATGGAGACTGCTTCACCCCCTCTGGGGGGGTCAGGTTAGCCTCACACCCATGGGGGAAGTACCCCTACATACAGCAGCTGCCCTGCCCTGCCCCCACACCCCCAGTTTGTTCTGTCTGAAGTGCTAGCCCCACAGCTCTTCTCCCCGGGGCTGCTCAGCAGTCCCCTCACCGGGTGCGGAGGTGCAGCCCTCTCTGGGGTGGGGCAGGGCAGCTGTTTCAGGCAAGTATCCCTTGCCTACTGTTGCAATGCTAAGATCCACCCCAGAGGTGGCTGCATCTTAGCCCCTGCCGCTTTGGAGGAAAGCTGCCCCAAGTTGGCTCGGCCCGTCCCTGCGCGCCAGGCTGTCGGATACCTACCAGCAGGTCGACAGCGAAGGGCTGAGAGGCATTTGCGCTCTCCCCTCGCTCAAACTGGTGCTCCAGGCGGATGAGGACAGAGGTGGGCTCCCACTGGGCCAGCGTCAGGAGATGGAGGCTGGGGGGCAGCTCTTGCGTCAAAGCGGAGAACTGGAGAAGAAGGGTGGCGGGAGAGGGTGAAACGTTGCAACAAAGGTGAAAGTTTTGGCCCCCAGGGTGCAGAAAAGTCACTCGAGGTCAGGACCCCCCAACCCTCCCCTACTTCATTCCCCCCCCTCCTCGCCCCCAGCTGGAGGGTATTCCAGTGTGGACAACCCACCCCCCTTCTCCTGGAGCTGGGCTGCATCTCCCAGGCTGCAGCAGTGAGGGAAAAGGGGGCCCAGAACCAGTCCCACTGTCAAAGGTTGGGGGTTTTTGACTGGCCGTTTTCAGCAGAGAGCAGCTGCCTGGTCACACCATTTACTAGAAGACCAGTTTGGACGGAATATTTTTGACCAGTCCAGCTGCTGGCAAGTCACCCCAGTGCAGGTTTCACGGGGTGTGGCCCCTCTCTCAGAAGCAAGTCCATCTCTCCCCCCACACCCAGTGAGGGCAGTGCCCCACTCAACCAGCCACTTGCGCCTTTCCCAGCAGAGCTCCCTGTGCTTTACACAGGTCAGGATCAATTAGCCTTATTTTCCAGAGGGGTCAGGGACTTGCCCACGATCAGTGTGCAGGCCCACAGCAGAGCCAGGACTAGGAGCCAGGCCTTTCAGTGCGTTACCCCACACTGCACCATCCCTTCTAGCCAGCACAGATGGAAACCAGGGCTCTGGCATGGAACTCAGGAGGGCGGAGAGGAATTCTCAGGGAGGTTTAACAAGAGCTGGTTGCAGACAGCCCACTGCTCTGCCAGGGATGGTTACTGGCAAGGGGAGAGCAGCATTTAAAATTTGGGTCGAGTTAAAAATGTAGCTGAATTTTAACCCTCTCGAAAGCCTGGCAGGGAATGGTGAATCCTCCTTTCCCCAGGGGAAAAACTGGACCTTCCCCACGAGCAGAGAGTCCACCAACAGGCTTCCGCCCAAGAAGTTTTACAGTCTCAATTTAACCTAACGAGCAAAGACACACCGTAGGCCCCTCCTGCCACTGTGCACCGGGCTGGGGAGAGAGAAAGATGGTGGTCAGAAAGACCAGGATTTCCTCTCCTTGCTTAGCTCAAGGAGCCCTGCTCTGGAGGGAGGGAAGCTTAGCCTCCATCCCTGGGGAGCAAGGCTGAGACCCTCCAAACTCATTTCACAAGTAGGGGAGTCAGATGGGAACAAGCAGCCACAGTAGGATTCAAACCAGTGCCCCGCCGCAGGCACCTGCTTGAGGCTGCGCTGCCCCCGGTTGAAGGGAGGGCCCCCTCCGGGCGCCAGGACCAGCTGGGGCGCCATGAACTCCTGCTGGGCCTGGGGCCGGTGCAGATCGGCCGAGGACTCCACCGTGTCCAGGAAGATGAGGTGCCGGCCCCGGACCACCAGGCCATCGAGGTAGACCCCGGGTTCCAGCAGGGGCTCCCCCACCCCACGTGCGTCGTCGTAGAGCAGCCGCCGATGCACCTAGGAGCAGGGAGGGGATGTCAGAGAGAAACAGCCCTCACGGTGCTGGACAATGATAAACAGATACAGGCCCAGAACATGGGGGAGTCCACCCTGTCTCTGCCCCCCCCCCAGGGTGTTTGGGAGAGAGGAGCCCAGGGCAGGATTCCGCACCCCGCCTCTCACCATGAGCTCCACAGAGCCCTCGGCCACGCTGCTGCCTCCCTGCGAGCGATCTGTCAGCACCGTCAGCTGGAACTTCTTGTTCTAGCAGGGAGAGAGCGAGCCCAGAGCTAAGGGAGCAGGCCACGCCCCACCAGCATCACTCACGCGCGAGCTGAGTTCGGCAAGTCCTCAGTTCCCTCCAGTGGGTGGCAACAGGAGCAGGGTTTTAACTCGAACTGTGCTGAGGGACTGAAGCCTCTCCTCCCATCCAGCTACTACCCCACCCCATGGCTCTGCTGCTCTTCCACCCTCTTGTCTCCACCAGCAGCTTCCTGACCCCCTTCCCTCACTGCAAGCCCCCTCTCACCCCCAGGATCTTGTCCACATCTGCCACAAAGTGCTGTAGGATTCAAGCCCTTGCTGTCTGTAGTGTGTTTACTCTCCTGCCCCACTCCCCTAGGCTGACGGCCAGTATCACAATCCCTATTTAATCACTGGGGAAATAGAGGCACAGAGTGAGACCATCAAAGCTCCCACAGGGGAGTCTTCAGCAGAGCCAAGAACTGAAGCAGGCGGTGAGCACCGCTAACACCTGGACCACCGGTCTCCGAGGAGAGGACCCATTCCTCTCCCCCCCCCCCCCCCCGCACACAGCTGTGATGGGGAGTGGACACAGCAAGATGCCTACAGCATCCAGGAGCCACGGCCCCCCCAAGGCAGGCGTAATGAGAGGGGCGCCCCAGTGACCCTGTTACCTTGATGTAGATGCGACTGTTGACAGGGTAGTAGTTCCCAGCCACTGGCTCCGTCTGGCTCAGGTTCCAGGTGGCCCGATAATCTCGCCTGCCGTGAACATCACAGCCCCATTAGCCTCGGGTCGGCCATCTCCCCCAACCCTGTGGATTTGGGTGATGCAGCCCAGGACAGCCAGTTCCTGGATGATGGGGCTCCCAGCCCTGCAGCTATGAAACAGGGCAGAGGGAAGCTCCCCCAGTAGTCCTGGGGTACCCAAAAGCAGGGAGTCCTGTTCCCCTCCCCTTCCCATCAGGCTGCATAGTCCACATCACCCCCTGGGGGAGGCTGCAGCCAAACCAGGGAAGGGGGAGGCCAGGGCCCACTGGAGGAGCTCCTCACCCCCCCACTGCCCTTTACCTCCGCTCCAGAATCTCCCGCCCATTGGAGTCCGTGTAGAAGCGTCCATCTGTCTGCAGGGGCGTCTCAAAGCGGCTGATGATCTCCTTACCCAGCCCGTCACTGCGGCAGAAAGCGCAGCAGGGTCAGACGTGGCATCAGGCAGTGCACAGATCCCCACCCCCCAGACACGCACTTCTGGGGCTGGTCCCACATTTCTCATCTCAGCTGGGTCGATGGGAAACGGGGGGTTTCTCCTTGGAAAGCGCCCCAGGGTCAGACGAATGGATGTTATGTCAAAACTCCCCCATATTTGGGTTTGGTGATGTTGCTGCAATGGCTTATGGGATCCATATGGTAGTTCAGGTGCCTGGTTTCCAGTTCTACTTTATCAACCAGGCTCCCTGGTCAGACTACATCTCCCATAATGCCCCACCTGCCATCGTCAAGAGGGTTGGCTATGGTGCCTCCTAGGAAATGTAGTCCAACAGGGAGCCCATATAATACAAAACTGAAACACGGAGGCCTTTGCACTACAATTCCCACGGTGCACTGTAGAAGCTCCTCCCCAAGAGGGGAACTGTGGAGCACCATGGGAAGTGTAGTCCACCCAGGGAGCCCAGCTTCAGGAGGAAAATGGGAACATGAGGCACCAAAACTACAACTCAGACTCATAGGTCAGAAGGGACCAATATGATCATCTAGTC